>JANIJH010000007.1:39247490-39266843 GCA_024520975.1 Erythroxylum areolatum | reverse complement strand
ATACATCAATTAATTAATTTTTTATAAATTATGATTAATTATAATTGAATAAAATTAGTAGTTCATCATGGATAATTAATTCATAAATAAATTATATTTGAATAAATAAGTTAATTTATTATATTTGAATTACTATTAATTTTAGCAAAATTAATTAATTAGTTAATTAATCAATTATATTTTTATACGTGTTAAGTATATTATAATTAATTAATCAATTAGTTATGTTATAATTAATCAACAAACTAATAATATTTTACTTAATTAACTATCTATTTAATAAAAGATGTTATAATATCATATAGGTGTTAATTAACTGCTAACCAGAAAAACCAAATAATATGCATGACAATCACGCCTGTGACTATTAAGTCACAAGCATGATAGCCACGCCTGGGACTATTAAGTAGATAATTACATATTTACTAAATATTAATATATAATAATTAATAAAAATTAACAATTAATAATGCAGGGTCTTGACTTGCATATATATTTAATATTAACATTAACTACTTAATCTGTCAATTATATTTTAATACATCAATTAATTTGTTAGATATTAATAATTTTTAATTAGAACTGAATAAACTTAACATTTAATGATAAATAATTAATTTATAAATAAAGTATAATGTAATAAATCAATGAATTTATTATTAATTATATCAGAATTAATTAATTAACTATACTTTAAATATATTTAATTAAGAAACAAAAAATATCATTATCATGGTGACACTTAATTAACACCTATTAATTTACAGTTAATTAACTTAATAATAATATGTAATCAATCTATTAATTATAAATTAATTAGTAAATTTATTATATATAAATTATATTTAATAAATCTTTATTTATCTAGTAATTATTAATCATTAAATGTAATTATTTTTATGAATTTTATATTAATTTCAAATTAAATCAGTTATAGATTTTGATTTGTAATGGAATGAGTTGAGTTGAAATGGAAGTAAAAAATGAAGAGGAAATAGTGAACACATAAGTTAGAAATCATAGATTAAGCAAATGAGAGGAAAAACAAAAAGAGAGGTTCAGAAGAGTGCACGATCGTGACAGAATAACCCTCAAAGGATTTGCACGATCATACACAAACACGATTGTGACATTAAGGAGATATCGGGAAAAGCACAATCGTGCACAAGTATGATCATGATAGTGAAGCATTAGCTGAAATTGCATGAAGCAATAGTGTAGAGATATATAATAAAGACGGTAGTACTTAAGATACGTATATACTTGTAACACCCGGTATCTAATTTACAAAAAAAAATTGGTGTAAAAATTAGTAATTGAGACTAATGTCGTTAAAACCAGGACAGTGAATCATAATTTTTTGTGAAATCAAATTAATGATGTTTGACACATTTTTTATCATCACAGGAAATTGTACGAGCAGATTTTAAAGAAATAGTACAAGAGGGGCATTTTTTATAAATAATGAAAAGAATGGCTTATAAAGGAAGCTAAGTGCAAATAAGACAAAAACTTGTCTTCCTCCTCCCTCACTTACAAAATCACCATGAAAGCTTCTCTCTCAAATTTTGCAAGCATTGTAATAAGAAAGTGAAGGAGAATCAAGTCGATCAGTGAATACAAAATGGTAAGCCTCGAGCCTGACATTTGATTTTACTGATTGGAATTTAGTTTCTTGCTTTCTTTTTCAATAGCTATGAAACCCACTTAATGAAATTTATGGGTTTGATGATTTTGATGATGGATTCTTATTCTTAGATGTCTAATGACTAATTAACATGAGGAAATTTTCATTTTTTATGGTGATTTGAGCCTAAACCAAAACTTAGGATTTTGCAGTTCAAAGCTGCCAAGGGATGCAGATTCATAGGTCCTTCTTATATAATTTTTTGAGCTATTTAACGTGTGAATTTGGAGAAACTCAAAACTCGAAAGTTGTAGATATAGGTGTCTACTATATGATTTAAAGTTTTTTACGAATTTAGGGTGAGCCAAACAAATGAGATATAAGTCCTAATTGAAACTGGTTCGGAATACCAACCAGATTGAAACATGAAATGAAAGTTAATTGTTTGAGGACTTTAGAGTCAGAATTGGATGATGCGTTCCCATTATGAAATGCTAAAAAATGTGTCATATAAGTTCTGTGTAAAGGGAATTTTAATTGGATAAGTATCCTGTGAGATATGGCTAAATAAGTGAAGGGTGTTACTGACCTTAGTGACACAAAAGAGAACAGAAACAGGACAGTATAATAAAAGTCATAATAAATCCACATTACATCATTTTTGAGCCAAATTTGGATATGTGATAGCCATATGAGTCTATTGAAAATGGAAATTTTAATCACCTCAATTGGATAAGAAATGAATAAGTTATAATGATTTTAGTCAGCAACTCATGAAAGAATATTAAGGCTGATTGTAAATGGGATATTTGAAAGCCTTAAATGACCGAATTAGGAAATGGTCATAAAAGAAAAAAATGTGAATTTATGTCTTAACTAAAGGTATCGAAATTTTGAAAAACATTGGACCTCTTAGAAAAAGTTATTCCTTCACGAATGATACCTATGCAGATGAATCAGTGAAACTGAATATGTTCAAGTATGATTAAGCTAATTAAGACATAAAGAATCAGGTACTCAAAATTGTGAGCTAAGTTTGGACGTAATGAAGTCTAAGACTCGTAATTTCAAGGGAAAATTGGCTTGAAACCAATTTGATCATTATAGAAGAAAATATAAATTTATAATGATATATGTCAAGAAATGAGATTTATATAAGAATGACTAATGCGGGTGTATGTAATTTTTATGCATGTTACACAACAGCTAGTGAAAGCAAACGAGGAATAGAATTAGAAGTTGTACCTAGTACCTCCCAAGTTCAAGAAAATTAGAAAAGAGATCAGAAACTCTGAGATAGTCGAGGTGAGTATAATCATGCTACTATACTTGTGTAGTAATCCTTTTTTTTATCTTACAGCTTGTTGAATTGTTCTCGAATCTGTATGACTTATTTGATATATGACTCCATGTGATTGAGTCTAGCATGTTGTATTCCAAATTAACCAGATGATATTCAGATTCTTTGCATCTTCTAGTTCCCTTGTTATGTTGAACCTATTAATTGCAATTCTTTTATGAATCACGTTTTTCTTGTTAGCCATGATTGATAAATTCACAGGATATCCAACTAACGGAGTATATTATCAGACCGTGTGCACATAGGTAACCTGCCAGTGATGGATTAGATCTGGGTCCTACTTAGAGAGGGCGGGCTTCCAAGGGTAGGGATAGGCCAATCTTGTCTGGAATCATAAAATGGTAGATACGCTGTACTAACATGCCTCTATCTCTTCCTAAGAAATTCAAAAAATCAGAACTCGAAAATGAGAAAGCTCAGAATTAGAAATCCTATAGAACTTTACCAAAGAAAGAGCCCAGAACTCAGAAAAGAATTCAGAAACTAGATTCATTTTTATAATAGAACAATTCATATTGAGATTTATTATTGATACTCATGTGATTGCCGCATTTGAAATTACTACCTGTTTATTCATTGATACCATATATTGTTTCTTAGAATGCCACAGACCATTCTTATGAAGCTAGCCTTGTGTTACCTAGCCTCACAAGCATGGTAGCATGTTTATGTCTCACTGAGTTATGTTGTAGGCTCACCTCTCACTATTATCATTTCAGAGGATTAGCAGATCGTGTGAGAGAGAAATCCAAGCATTTTGAGACTCACTTGGATAAACAGACAAGTAATTTTTTGGCATGATGTTAATTGCATATGCATATAACTGCTCCATGGTTTGTCATAATCATATGTGTACATGATACATGTATGGATATGCTATGTTATTGAGAATAATGTTAGTTGATGATATGAGATGATCATAGATTGATAGATTATAAGTGGATAATGTATGTTAGAATTACAATTTTAGATCCTTACTTCATTCAAAATTGTTAAGTAGGTATATGGATAATTAATCAGACAAACGAATGGGTCACATCTGATTTTCAATAGAATATAGAAAAGTTAGGCTTACTATAAGTTTTGGTGACATAAGCCTATCCAATCCCTAGTGCCAACATGGTCCAAAAGCAAGTCGTGTCAATACTGAAAAGGTATATATATATTGTGAATATTAGTATCTAATAATTATATTAACAATAATTAGAAATTAATAATACAGGTCATGACTAATATTTATACTAAATATTAACATGTACTACTTAATTAATTAATTATATTTTAAGGCATCAATTAATTTATTATATATAAATTATGATTAATTATATAACTAATAAAATTAACAGTTAATCATGGATAATTAATTTATAAATAAGTTATATTAGAATAAATATGTTAATTTATTATATTTTAATTATTATTAATTTCAGTGAAATTAATTAATTAGTTAATTAATTAATTATATTTTAATAAATTAATTATATTTTTATACGTGTTAAGTATATTATAATTAATTAATTATGTTATAATTAATCAACAAATTAATAATATTTTAATTAATTAACTAACTGTCTAGTAAAAGATGTTATAACATCATATAGGAATTAATTAACTACTAATAAGAAAACCAAATAATATGCATGATAGTCACACCTGTGTCCATTAAGTCACCGGCGTGACTACTTAACATTTGAAGACTTACATATATAATGAATATTAGTATATAATAATTAATAAAAACAACAATTAATAATGTAGGGTCATGACTAATATGTATATTAAATATTAACATTAACTACTAAATCTATCAATTTTATTTTAATATATCAATTAATTAGTTAGATATTAGTAATTTTTAATTATAACCGAATAAACTTAATATTTAAAAATAAACAATTAATTTACAAATAAAATATAGTTTAATAAATTAATGAATTGATTACATTTTAATTATAATTAATTATATCAAAATTAATTAATTAAATATACTTTAAATATATTTAATTAAGAAACGAAAAAATATCATTGTCATAATGACACTTAATTAACGCTTATGAATTTACAGTTAATTAATAATAGTAAGTAATCAATCTATTAATTATAAATTAATTAGTAAATTAATTATATATAAATTATATTTAATTATATTTAATAAAGTTTTATTTTTCTAGTAATTATTAATCATTAAGTGTAATTATTTTTATGAATTTTAGACAAATTTCAAATTAAATCAATGATAGAATTTGATTTGTATTGGAATGAGCTGAGGTGAAATGAAAGTAAAAATGAAGTGGAAATAGTGAAGACGTAGGGTAGAAATCGTAGATTAAGCAAAAGAGAGAAAGAACAATGAGGAAGGATCGGAAGAGCTGCACGATCGTGATAGAATAACCCTTAGAGGATTTACATGATTGTGACATTGAGGAGATATTGAGAAAAGCACGATCGTGCTAATCAGCTAGAATAGCACGATTGTGCATAATATAAGCAGGAGTGTATTATGTGGGTCATGAGTAATATTTATACTAAATATTAACATGTATTACTAAATCAAATAATTTTATTTTAATGCAACAATCAATTAATTATATAAAAATTATGATTAATTATAACTTAATAAAATTAACAGTTAATCATAGATAATTAATATATAAGTAAATTATATTTGAATAAATAAGTTAATTTATTATATCTTAATTATTATTAATTTCAACAAAATTAACTAATTAATTAATTATATTTTTATACGTGTTAAGTAAATTATAATTAATTAATCAATTATGTTATAATTAATCAACAAACTAATAATATTTTAATTAATTAACTAACTATTTAATAAAAGGTTTTATAACATCATATAGGTGTTAATTAATTGCTGACAAGAAAAACCAAATAATATGCATGACAATCACACCTGTGACTATTAAGTCACGGGTGTGGCTACTTAACCATTTAAAAGTTAAATATATACTGAATATTAATATATAATAATTAATAAAAATAACAATTAATAATGTAGGTGACACGACCCACCTTTTAGACCATGTTGACACTACGGAATTGGTAGGCTTAATGTCACCAAAACCCGTAGTAAGCCTAATTTTTTTCTATATTTTACTGAAAATCTGACATGACCCATTCAATTGTCTAATTAATCCTTATACCTACTTAAAAGTTTTGAAAGAAGTAAGGATCCCAATCTGCAATTCTCACATATATTATCTACTTATAATCTGCTAATCTATGATCATCTCATATCATCAACTGACATCTTTCTCAATAACATAGCATATCCATACATGTATCATGTACATATGATTATGACAAACCATGGAGCAGCTATAAGCATCTGCAATTTACATCATGCCAAAAAATTACTTGTCTGTTTATCCAAGTGAGTCTCAAAAGGCTTGGATTTCTCTCTTGTACAATCTGTTAATCCCCTGAAATGATGATAGTGAGAGGTGAGTCTATAACATGACTCAGTGAGATATAAACATGGTACCATGCTTGTGAGGCTAGGTAACACAAGGCTAGCTTCATAAAAATGGTCTGTGGCAATCTAAGCAACAGTATATGGCAACAATGAATAAATAGGTAGTAATGTCAAATGCGGCAATCATATGAGTATCAATAATAAAGCTCAATATGAACTGTTCTATTAAAAAAAACATGAATCTAGTTTCTGAAGTCTTTTTGAACTTTTGGGTTCTTTCTTTGGTAGAGTTCTACAGGATTTCTAATTCTAAGCTTTCTCATTTCTGAGTTCTGATTTTTTCTGAACTTTTTAAAAAGAGATAGAGGCATGTTAGTACGGCATATCTCCCTTTTTCTTATTCTAAACAAGGTTGGCCTAACCCTGCCCCTGGAGGCCTGCCCTCTCCAAGTAGGACCTGGAGCTAACCCATCACTGGCGGGTTACCTATATGCACATGGTCTGATAATATACTCCATCAGCTGGGTATCCTGTGAACTCACCAATCATGGCTAACAAGAAAAACATAATTCATCAAAGAATTGCAATTAATAGGTTCAACATAACAAGGGGACCAAAAAGTGCAAAGAATCTGAATATCATCTTGTCAATTTGGCATACAACATGCTAGGCTCAATCACTTGGAGTCATATATCAAATAAGTTATACAGGTTCGAGAACAATTCAACAAGGCATAAGATAAAAGAAAAGGATTACTACACAAGTATAGTAGCATGATTATACTCACCTCGACTGTCTCAAGGGTTTTGATCTCTTTTCTAATTTTCTTGAACTTGAGAGGTATTAGGTACGACTTCTAGTTCTATTCCTCGTCTGCTTTCACAAGCTATTGGGTAACATGCATGAAAATTTCATATACCCGCATTAGTCATTATTACATAAACCTTATTTCTTAACACATATTATAATAAATTTATATTTTATTCACTAATTCATCTACGTAGGTCTCATTCGTGAAGGCATAAATTTTTATACATAGGTCCAATATTTTTCAAACTTTCCATACCTCTATTTAACACATAAATTCACATTTTTTTCGTTTATGACCTTTTCTAATTTGGTCATTAAGGCTTCCAAATATCCCATTTACAGTCAGCCTTAATATTCAATCATGAGTTAGACACTTCCTATCTCAAATCATTATAACTTATTCATTTCTCATCCAATTAAGGTGATTCAATTCTCCATTTTCAATAGACTCATATGGCTATCACGTATCCAAAGACGGCTCAAAAATGATTAAATTTGTATTTATTGTGATTTTTATAAAACTGTCCTGTTTCTGTTCTCTTCTGTGTCACTCAGGTCAATAACACCCTTTACTTATTTAACCATATCTCACAGGATACTCGTCCAATTAAAATTCCCTTTGTACAGTACTTAGATGACACATTTTTGAGCATTTCATATAAGAACTCATCATCCAATTCTAACTCTAAAACAATTAACTTTCCTTTCGTGTTTCAATCCCGCTGGTATTTTGAACCAGTTTCAATTCGGGACCTATCTCATTTGTTTGGCTCACCCTAAATTCGTGATAAAATTCAGGGATATAGTAGACATTTGTATCTACAACTTCTAAGTTTTGAGTTTCTGCAAATTCACACGTTAAACAACTCAAATAAAATGTATAAAGAGGACCCACGATCTGTCTCCCTTGGTAGCTTGCACTCCAAAACCCTAGGTTTCGATTTAGCCCCAAATCACCATAAAAAATGAAATTTTCCTTATGTTAATTTGTCATTAGACATCAAAGAACAAGAATCCATCATCAAAATCATCAAATCCATAAATTTCATCCAATGGGTTTCATAGCCATGAAAAAAGGGAGAAACTAAATTTCAATCGGTAGAATCAAGTGTCGGGATCGAGGCTTACCGTTTTGTATTAACTGAATGGCTTGATTCTCCTTCACATTCTTGTTACAAAGCTTGAAAACCTTGAAAGAAAATTTCCATGGTGAATTCTCGTAAGTGAGGGAGGAGGAGGAAGACAAGTTTTTGTCTTATTTGTAGTTAGTTTCTTTTATAAGTCACTTTGTTCATTATTTGCAAAAATGCCCCTCTTGTACTGGTTCTTTAAAATTTGCTCGTACAATTTCCTATGACCACCGAAAAGGTGTCAAACATCATTAATTTGATGTCACCCAAAATTATAATTCACATCGATTTTTTTCCGATACAACGGGTAAATCAGATATTGGGTGTTCCAGTAAGGTCATGACTAACATATATATTAAAAATTAACATTAACTCCTTAATGTATCAATTTTATTTTAATACATCAATTAATTAGTTAGATATTAGTAATTTTTATTATAACTGAATAAAATTAATAGTTAATGATAAATAATTAATTTATAAATAAAGTATAGTTTAATAAATTAATGAATTAATTAAATTTTAATTATTATTAGTTATATCAAAATTAATTAATTAACTATACTTTAAATAGATATAATTAAGAAACCAAAAAAATATTGTTCTCACAGTGACACTTAATTAACGCTTATGAATTTATAGTTAATTAATAATAATAAGTATTCAATCTATTAATTTTAAATTAATTAGTAAATTAATCATATATCAATTTTATTTAATTATATTTAATAAAGATTTATTTTTCTAGTAATTATTAATCATTAAGTGTAATTATTTTTATGAATTTTAGATTAATTTCAAATTAATTCAGTGATAGATTTTGACTTGTATTGGAATGAGTTGAGATGAAATGGAAGTAAAAATGAAGTGGAAATAGTGAAGACATAAGTTAGAAATCATAGATTAAGCAAAAGATAGGAAGAACAAAGAGGGAGGTTCGGAAGAGCTACACGATCATGACAGAGTAAACTTCAAAGGATTTACACGATCGTGACATTGAGAAGATATTGAGAAAAACTCGATCTTGCATAAGTATGATCATGACACTGAAGAATCAACTAGAATTGCACGATCGTGCATAATACAAGCGAGAGTGTATTATGTGGGTCATAAGTAATATTTAAACTAAATATTAACATGTACTACTAAATTAAATAATTATATTTTAATGGAAAAACTAATTAATTATATAAAAATTATGATCAATTTTAACTTAATAAAATTAAAAGTTAATCATGGATAATTAACTTATAAGTAAATTATTTTTGAATAAATAAATTAATTTATTATATCTTAATTATTATTAATTTCAACAAAATTAATCAATTAGTTAATTAATTAATTATATTTTCTACATGTTAAGAACATTATAATTAATTAATCAATTAATTATTTCATAACTAATCAACAAATTAATGATAATTTTAATTAATTAACTAACTATTTAATAAAAGATGTTATAACATCATATAGGTGTTAATTAACTGCTAACAAGAAAAACCAAATGATATGCATTGTAGTCACACCAGTGACTATTAAGTCACACACGTGACTACTTAACATTTGAAGAGTTACATATATACTGAATATTAGTATATAATAATTAATAAAAATAACAATTAATAATGCATGGTCATGACTAACATATATATTAAATATTAACATTAACTACTTAATCTATCAATTTTATTTTAATACATCAATTAATTAGTTAGATATTAGTAATTTTTGATTATAACTAAATAAACTTAATAGTTAACGATAAATAATTAATTTATAAATAAAGTATAGTTTAATAAATTAATGAATTCATTATATTTTAATTATTATTAATTATATCAAAATTAATTAATTAACTATACTTCAAATATGTTTAATTAAGAAATGAAAAAATATCATTGTCACAGCGATACTTAATTAACGCTTTTGAATTTATAGTTAAATAATAATATTAAGTAATCAAGCTATTAATTATAAATTAATTATATATAAATTATATTTAATAAAGTTTTATTTATCTAATAATTATTAATCATTAAGTGTAATTATTTTTATGAATTTTAGATTAATTTCAAATTAAATCAGTGATAGATTTTGATTTGTATCAGAATGAGTTGAGATAAAATGGAAGTAAAAATAAAGAGGAAATAGTGAAGACATAAGTTAGAAATCGTAGATTAAGCAAAAGACAGTAAGAACAAAGAGGGAGGTTCATAAGTGTGCACGATCGTGATAGAGTAACCCTCAAAAGATTTGCATCATCGTGACATTGAGGAGATATCGGGAAAAGCAAAAAATTAGCTGAAGACACCGACCTTCTAATAAAGTCAGATGAGGAGTCTAAATAGTCTAATTTTTCCTCCAAGTGGTAAGTTGCACGATCGTGACATTGCAAAGATATCAAAAAAAGCATGATCGCGCTTTGCATAAGCGCGATCATGACACCAAAGAATCAATTGGAATTGCAATGGTGCATAATACAGGCGGGAGAATTTGCACAATCATGCACAAGCACGATCGTGACATTGAGGAGGTATCAAATAAAACATGATCATGCTAGAAGAATCAGCTAGAATTACAAAACAACGAGAGTGTAGGTATACATAATATAGGCGGGAGTACCTAAGTTATGTATATATTGAAGATGTATATATATAATGAATATTAGTATATAATAATTAATAATAATTAACAATTTATAATTCAGGTCATGAGTAATATTTATATTGATTATTAACATGTACTACTTAATCAAATAATTATATTTTAATGCATCAATTAATTAATTATATATAAATTATGACTAATTATAACTAAATAAAATTAACAGTTAATTATAGATAATTAATTTATAAATAAAATATATTTGAACAAATAAATTATTTTATTATATCTTTATTTTTATTAATTTCAATTTTAATTAATAAATTATATTTTTATATGTATTAAGTATATTATAATTAACTAATCAATTAATTATGTTATAATTAACCAACTAATAAAAATTGACAATTAATAATGCAGGGCCATGACTAACATATATATTAAATATTAACATTAATTACTTAATCTATTAATTATATTTTAATACAACAATTAATTAATTAGATATTAATAACTTTTAATTATAACTAAATAAACTTAATAGTTAATGATAATTAATTAATTTATAAATAAAATATAATTTAATAAATTAGTGAATTTATTATGTTGTAATTATTATTAATTATATCAAAATTAATTAATAAACTATACTTTAAATATGCTAAATTAAGAAATGAAAAATATCTTTGTCACAGTGACACTTAATTCAGGCCTGTGAATTTACATATAATTAACTTAATAATAACAAGTAATAAATCTATTAATTATAATAATTTAATTAGTATATTAATTATATATAAGTTATATTTAATTATGTTTAATAAAGTTTTATTTATCTAGTAATTATTAATCATTAACTGTAATTATTTTTATGAATTTTAGATTAATTTCAAATTAAATGAGTCATAGATTTTTATTTGTATCGAAATTGGTTGAGGTAAAATGGAAGTAAAAATGAAGAGAAAATAGTGAAGACAAAAGTTAGAAATTGTAGATTAAGCAAAAGAGAAGAAGAGCAAAGAGGGAGGTTCAAAAGAGTGCACGATTGTAACAAAGTAACCCCCAGAGGATTTACACGATCGTGACACTAAGGAGATATTAGGAAAAGCACGATCATGGAGAAACACGATCGTGACACCGAAGAATTAGCTAAAATTATACGATCGTGCATAAGCACAATTATGACAGCGATAGTGTGGAGATATATAATACAGACGGGGTTACTTAAGGTATGTATATACTGAAACGGTATATATATGGTGAATATTAGTATATAATAATTAACAATTGATAATGCCAGTCATGACTAATATTTTCACTAAATATTAAGATGTACTACTTAACAATTAATTATATTTTAATGCATTAGTTGATTAATTATATATAAATTATGATTAATTATAACCGAATAAAATTAACAGTTAATCAAGGATAATTAATTTATAAATAAATTATATTTGAATAAATTAGTTAATTAATTATATCTTAATTATTAATAATTTCAACAAAATAAATTAACCAGTCAATTAATTAATTAAATATATTTTTGTACGTGTTAAGTATATTACAATAATTCAATCAATTAATTATGTTATAATTAATCAACAAACTAGTAATATTTTAATTAATTAACTAACTATTTAATAAAGATGTTATAACGTCATATAGGTGTTAATTAACTGCTAACAAGAAAAACCAAATAATATGCATGAAAGTCACACCTGTGACTATTAAGTCACAAGCATGACTAAACATTTGAAGAGTTACATATATATTGAATATTAGTATATAATAACTAATAATATTTAATAATTAATAATGTAGGGTTATGACTAACATATATATTAAATATTAACATTAACTACTTAATCTGTCAATTATTTTTAATACATCAATTAATTAGTTAGATATTAATAATTTTTAATTATAATTGAATGAACTTAACAGTTAATGATAAATAATTAATTTATAAATAAAACATAATTTAATAAATCAATGAATTCATTACATTTTAATTATCGTTAATTATACAAAAATTAATTAAATAACTATACTTTAAATCTATTTAATTAAGAAACAAAAAATTATCATTGTCACAGTGACACTTAATTAACGCCTATGAATTTATAGTTAATTAACTTAATAATAATAGGTAATCAATCTATTAATTATAAATTAATTATATATAAATTATATTTAATTATATTTAATAAATTTTAATTTATCTAGTAATTTGTAATCATTAAGTTAATTATTTTTATGAATTTTAGATTAATTTCAAATTAAATCAGTGATAGATTTTGATTTTTATTGGAATGAGTTGAGGTAAGATGGAAGTAAAAATGAAAAGAAAATAGTGAAGACATAAGCTAGAAATCGTAGATTAAGCAAAAGAGAGGAGGAACAAAGAGGGATGTTCAGAAGACCTGCATGAGGGATGTTCAGAAGACCTACATGATCGTGTAGAGGCATGATCGTGATAGAGTAATCCTTAGAGGATTTGCATGATCGTGCACACATTGAGGAGATATAGAAGCACGATTGTGATAGAGTAACCCTCAAAGGATTTGCACGATCGTGCTTTTTAGGAAAAGCACTATCATGCACAGGCACGATCATGCACAAGTGTAATCATTCCTTTTAATTGCCATGCTTGGAATTGTTAATTAATTATTTTTGATATAATTAATGGTAATTAGAATTTAATAGATTAATTACTTTATTTAAATATAATTTATTTATAAATTAATTTTTAATCATTAACTGTTAAGCTTATTTAGTTATAATTAATAATGATTAATATAAATTAATTAATTGATGTATATATATAGGTAAGTAGTCACGTCTGTGACTTAATATTTACAGACGTGACTGCCATGTACGGTTATGACTTCTTAATTCACAACCGTGCATGTTATTTTCTTTTTCTTATTACTAGGAAGTTAACATTATATATAACATTTTTATTAAATAATTAATTAAGTAAGTAAAATATTATTAGTTAGTTGATTAATTATAGCATAATTAATTGATTATTTAATTATAGTGTATTTAACCCATATTTAAAAAGTATAATTAATTAATTAAAATAAGATTAATTGATTACCAAATTTATTAATTTTGATAATTAATAGATTATTACTTAACCTTAATTAAGTGTAGAGTGACAGGCTCCACTTAATTCTGTCAACTAAAATTTTTTATATAATTAAGTTCATTGACTTGTAGGATTCACAGGTGTGACTTAAGTGTGATGCCTATGAAAAAGATGTGTTGATTAATTATTATTTGATTATTAATTATGATATTGTTCATTATTAAATATTATTAAAATTTTTCATTGATGTTTTTAGTAATTAGTAATTATTACACTTTTAGTCATTATTGTTATTAATTAATTGTTAATTATGTAATTATTATTTATTAATGATTATTATTAATTATATATTAGACACAAATGGTGCATATGAAATGTATAGCAAAACAATTTTGTTTCTTTTTTACGCACCCCTCTTTCCAGTTTTAGTCACACAACCCTTCTTCGAGAGATTTTGTTGATTTTGTTTCAAGTTTCCACCAAATCTTATAAGTTTGCTTAGATTTTTCATCAAAATCTTCACATGTTTGCACATTTTTGTTGTTTTTCTGTTTCTTTTTCCTTCCTTCCCTTCATTTTCGCAGGTTTGTGTCTCTAAGGGTTGTATTTCTTTTGTTAATTTTTGCAAGTTTTCATGCTATTATGCCTCCAAGAATGATGAAGGTGTCGAAGCTATTGAAGCTAAGGTGGGAGGCCAAATTGCTGTAGACATTACAGCCTACTATAGTGCTCCTTTTCCTGTTTATTCTAATGAAGAAGGCAACAGGTATGCTGCTCTAAAATCTAGATCCATTCTTGCACCACGATATTTCAATTTTGATGTGTTAGAACAAAAAGGGTTAAAGGATAAATTGATGAAATTATGTAATAAAGGCGATTTGGGATGATTTGTGCATATAGATTACCCTGTTTTTCATGAGTTAACACTTGAAGTTTTTACTTCATTGAGGTTTGAATCGAGTAAACCTAAAAAATTTTGGTTTAGACTACGAGGTCAGCCTCGTAGCTTAGATGAGAAGTTGTTAGGCCAACTTCTTTAGTTTTCTAAGTCATAAGTAGAAGATTGTCATCAAGACTTCTCATCTATAATTTATTGTAGGTTTTAACTAACTTGCTTGAGTTCAATGCTCATAATGCATCGAAGTCTCACATTCTTAATCCTGAATGGTTACTATTGAACAAATTCATGTGTTATGCTCTGTTTGGTAAAAATCAAAGCAATAAATGTTCCTCTAGGTAATTATTGTTATTATATTGGATAGATGAAAGGATCAAACCTAACTTGTTCTTTTTTTTTTCTCAATCATTGACCCAACCTGTGGCAAAGAAGGGAACATTGTTAGGAATGGGTTATTTAGCCACTACTTTGGCCCAACATTTTGAAATTGATCTTACTGGACTAACCCCTATTCCTTATGAGTATTTTGATGCACCATACTTAAGACGCGTAGAAATATTATCGCATAACAATGTGGAGCTTCGAGATCATCGAACACGCACTACAGTCAAGCATAGATTTTCGTATGGAGCTTCTAGTTCTGGAGTTTCTGTGGACTCATTTGAATCAAGCGAGGAACCAGAGGGGCTAACGGGTTGGGAGAGAGTATATATACTCCTGGCTAATAGTAGCAAAAAGATACAGCAGTAGCTTGACCAAATGAATGAACAAATACAACTGATAGCCCGCTAATAGAGAAACCTTGAAAAGAAAATACAAAAGTATTAGGAGATGCAAGGACTTCACGTGCCATCTCCAACCCCATCGCCTCCACCCTCTCCATAAGCTTTCTAAACTCCCTCTTTTGTTGTTTTGTTTTTCGTATTTGATTGCTAGTTGTTTTTAATTCTCTTGTGAGTATGCATTGGTAGTTGTTTTGTGATGTGATTTTTGGTTTTAGTAATTGTGATCTTTATTTTTAGTATATTAGGTTAGGGGTTGTTGCCTTAAAATTCTATCATAATAGTCGGAGTAGGATTGAGTCATATGCTTGAAGATTGAAGGCCACTTGGATAGAAGGTGAACTATGTGAATTGGCTAAAGTAGTTGGTTACATAGGCTTACTCAGAAATTAATACTTTAGTGATTAGGTGATGTGTAGAAACATGACAGATTTTCATTTAAACCTAAATAAGGAGTTGAGCCTATATGACTCTATTCTATAGTCATATCATTTCTTTAATTGTGTGACACTCCCATAGGTAGTATACCTAGAACTTGCCTTGAGCCAATTTGAATCTACCAGATCCATGCTAAATAGAAATGATTAAGGCCCTCACTCTTTTAGCCCTTGACTTGAACAACAACCTATGTCATTGTCCCTCGCAAAACCCTTGGATCCTTTGATCTTTTTGTTTTGTAGAAAACCTTCATTTTGAACCGTAAACCCCATTAGTTTACCCTATCATGAGTTTAATAGAGTGCTAAGTTGAATTAGCTTGGGATTCTTGACAAAAAAAAATTTCTGAGACATTTTGAGTAGCTTTCGTCATACCTCTACTTTTATAGCACATTACATGTAGCTGCTAATGTTAGTTGTGTTTCTTGATTTTTGTGAAACAAAAGGAAAATAAACAAAAAGAAAAAGAAGAAAAGAAAAAGGGAAAGAATGACATATAGTAGCAACAAGAAGTGGGGAATAGTCAGTTATATCCATTCATATGTCTTAGAAATCATTTTGTGTCCGTTTGCATACTGAGTACTCTATGAGTGCTTGTGATGAGCCCTCAATCCTCTTTGACATACCTTAAACCCTAGCCCCATTATAACCCTCAGCAAAGTCCTTTTGATCTATTTTTGCATGTAATCATTGTAGAGAAGAATTGGCATATTTGCAAGCCTATGGTACTGTACTTTTCTAACTTTAAACACTTGAATGAAATGAGTGAATTCAGTGAGGAAGATCCATTTTGAATCTATGCTTACCTTTGATTTATAGTGTCATAATTTGAGTTTGATTATGTATGCCTATAGTCATGATGTGTGTAGTAATTGGACATTCAAGTAACGAATGTTTGAAAAATTACATAATCTTTGGGATGATGAATTGATATAATGGATTGGTTGTTTCATCTATTTTAAGTGTGAGATCTCACATCGGTTGGAGAGGAGAACGAAGTATTCCTTATAAGGGTATGGATACCTCTCCCCCATAGACGTGTTGTCCCAAGGGTGGGAGAGCAAAACCGTGAGGGCTTTGACCCTAGAGGCAACCCAAAGCTAACAATATCTGTAAGCGGGTGGTTTGGACTGTTACCAACAGTATCAGAGTCGATACTCGAACCATTGTGCTAGCTTGGCTGGGCCCTAAGGAGGTAGAGAGTGTGAGATCCTACATCGGTTGGAGAGGAGAACGAAGTATTCCTTATAAGGGTATGGATACCTCTCCCCCATAGGCTCATTTTCCTAAGGGTGGGAAGAGCAAAACCGTAAGGAGTTTGGCCCTAGGGACAACCTAAAGCAGACAATATCTATGGGCGAGTGGTCTGAGCTGTTACATTAAGTGTTTCTTTGTGGGTTTTAGTTCTCTTTTATTTGATCTTTAACATTTTCTGCATCTTTTCTTGATCTTTGAAATGTTTAGTTTTTTCTTTATATTATCTAGTGTTTGAGGGTAGTTTTGGACCCTATTTGTGGGATGGATTAATGCACATCGCTGATGAAGTGTGCAGGTATCAAATTTGCAGCCGTGGATGCGGTATAGATGATTTAATGGCAGTACTGGATAGATTTAGAGAATTCAGATGACATTGAAATCTAATGGAGAGGAAGGACAATGTGTGAGGAGCTTACAAAAGGAATGAGGAGTTCAGAGAGCCATGGATTCTGTCAGATTGTTCATGATTATGAGCAGTTAAATATTTTGTATGAGTTGTTATTGAATTATTTATAGACCTCTTGTTATTTTGGATGCAATTATAGATGTTTTGTGATATTTGTTGTGCTTAAAGCACTCAACAAATAATTAGAAATTATTAATAACATTAATAATTAATTATAACATGTAAGTTCAGTATATGTCGAAGAATAGTAAATAATTAATAATTACAAAGTAATAATTTAATGTTAATAATTAATTAAGTATAATTCACACATGCTTTAATATTAATGTGCTTAATAAAGTTAAATCTCACAGTAGCTCTTAATTAGTTTTTATTTATGTTATTATTAATTTTAAATTACTACATGTTTTTATTAATTGTTATCATTAAAAAATCACACATTATGTAATTACTAATTAATAATATTATTATTTATTATATATTATTCACAATCGTGCATGTTATTATTATTTATTAAATTCATTAATTAAAGAGCAATATTAAGTGTATTATAATTAATTTTAATTAATTAATTAACTATTTATTAAGTAATAATACATGTTAACACCTATATAATTTTATAACTTTATTTATTAAATAATTAATTATTATTTAAAATATTTTTAATTAGTTTAATAATTATAACATAATTAATTGACTAATTGTTAATTAATTAATTTGATATAATTAATGGTAATTAGAATATAAAAAAGTTAATTGATTTATTAAATTATACTTTATTTACAAATTAATTATTAATCATTAAATGTTAATCTTATACAGTTATAATTAATAATGATTAATATATTATTAGTTAGTTGATGTATATATATAGGTAAGAAGTCATGCCTGTGATTTAATATTCACAGATGTGACTGTTATGCAGGTTGTGACTTGCATATGTTAATATTCTTTTTACAGGCAATTGACACCCACATACATTTATAACATTTTTATTTAATAAATAATTAATTAAGTATTGATTTATTAAATATAATTAATCTACTCATTAATTAATTAAATAGAATTAGTGCTTGTATTTTTCATTTTATTAAATATAATATATAAAATTAATTGACTAATTATAATATATTATTGATTAATAAAAAAATAATTAATTGATTAATTACTTAAAATAAAATAGAATTTTATTATTATAGGAGTCACAGGCGTGACTTAAGTGTCACACCTATGAAAAAATCTATTTTTTAATTCCTTAATTAAATAAAATTAATTAAAATATAATTCATAATAATCAATATATAATTACATAGTTGATTTACTGAAATCTTATTAATTAATTGTTGATTATTAATGACACGACCTGCCTTTTTGGGCCATGTTGGCACTAGGGAATGAGTAGGCTTAATGCCACCAAAACCTGTAGTAAGCCGAACTGTTCTATATTCTACTAAAAATCTGGCATGACCTACTCGTTTTTCGGATTAATCCTTAACCTGCTTAATAGAT
>JANIJH010000007.1:39230505-39247390 GCA_024520975.1 Erythroxylum areolatum | reverse complement strand
CTTCTTGAATCTTGAAAGAAACGGTTAATCAGTTGAGTTCTGTAACTAACTCGAACTGACTCTTGCGTCTGCTTTTGATTCTGCGTCTGCTTTCTGCATCTGCTTTTTCTAACTTCTGTGTCTGCGTCTGTTTTCTCATTTACATCTGCGTCTTTTTTTTCATTTGTGTCTGTGTTTGCGTCTGCTTTTCTATTTCTGTGTCTGCGTTTGCTTTTCTATTTTTGCGTCTGTTTTTTTTACTTCTGCGTCTGTCTTTTTATTTCTGCGTCTATTTTTCTTTTGCTCTTTGTTATTCATTAAAATCATATATATGTAAAGTCATTTTGACTCAACATATAAAACACAATATCATTCCCTTTAAGCTATAGGATTGGACCATTAAACTTCTCATATGTTTACTTCCTTACTATTCACATTAGCTTTTCTTTTGTATTTTCTAAGGCATTTAGTGTCTTTAATCCACTACTTACTCATTTCAAAACATAATTAAGCATGTCTTTATCCAAGCACATTAGGCCATTACTCATCAATCTAAGCAACAATTCAAGTTCACTCTAAGTAAACATGAAAGTGTTTTCTAATGCATACCATTATAAAGCCTTAAATCCTAAGCCAGGTTCACTTAGGCATTTTATCAAACACCTAATCTGCATGACTTTCAAGTCACATTTTCAAGACTTTATCATAATAATTCATGCTCCTATCATGTTATATAGTAACACTTCCAATCAATGACACATTCCACCACTCCATTCAAGCCAATTCCCTTCATTTAAGCTACTTTTATCAATTACACAACTCATTACATTAATCCACTTCTTCTCCCATCATTTCGACCTAACCTTATCCAACATACATCTTCTTCATTCTTCATCATCAATTCACATTATACATGTATAATTAATACCATAGAATTCATTTAAATCATCAATTCCAAAAGTTATTCAAAAATTCACAAACTTTCGCCAAAGGGAGGGCATTTTGGTTTTGCCTTAAAAAACCATCTCCATTACACATTTCATTCCTCTAAACCATGTTCCATGCATATTCAAGCATGGAGAACAACATATCTTAACACCAAACTCAAAATCCTAATGTAGAGAGAGATGAGATAAAATTTACCTAAACATTCCTTTGGTGATATCTTCAAATCCTTTTAGAATTTCTTAAATCTAATGATAGATTTGAGTTCCTTGACCCCAAATTAGCTTAGAACCCCTTGATTTGAGTTGAAAAATAAAAAATAAGGGTAATTTTTGGTGATGGTCGAAACTTCCTCTTCTTCCTCTTTTCTCCTTTCTTCTCCTCTCTTTTAATTAAAACAAGATGTTTTAAGTCTTAACAATGAAGTGCACGGCCACACATAAGAAGAGTCTATAATTTTGACTCTTCTTTGACCAAAATATGATGAAATTACCTTTTTTTCCCTTATCTTATGTGAAATTACCATTTTATCCTCCAAACTTTTCCTAAATTTGCAATTAAGCCCAAAATTTAAGAATGACCAAAAATTTTATTTTCATTTTGGACCTCAAACTTTTAAAAATTATAACTAATCCCCTTAACTTTATAAAATTACAAATTGGTCCTCCAAGAATTGAAAAATTACAATTAAGTCCTTTATATACATCAACTTTTCCAATTAAGCTTTCTAAGTGTCCAATAAGTCTATAAATCATGTCTAATCACCTCTAAGGCATTAGAACACATTTAATTTAACCACCATGGTCATATCTATCCAATAGACTACGTTTTGCACACTTAGAAACTTACATATCGGAAATCTCCAAGATTTCGCATACTGATAAACTCTAAGTTCTTGTAAGGGCATATAATATTTTATATCATTGGAATACGTGCCAAAAGGATTCAAATATATCTTTGAACTCATATATAACTATGTATATATCAATAGACATTATTATCTCTAAATACAAAACAACACAAAAGGGTTCAGAAAGTCCAGCGTTACAATATTTGTGACCTTTGAGTGCTTGAAAGAATGGAAAATGGAGTGAGTGTCTATCACACTTGTTAATGATCTTTTAGTTGAGGTACTTGTTAATTATGGTTATGCATGTGAAGAATAGCTTGTTCACGAATTATTATGAGTTTTAATATCTTAGGTTATGTTCTTTGAATTGATCTTTTAACATCTTTAATTATTAAATGAGAAAATAATTTGTTGTTATTATTAATTTGTTTTTTTGGTGTTTGTGTTTTTATCATTTAGTGTTTTTAGTCCTAGTTGAGTATAATTTTAGTTTAATTATTAAGGTATTATTACGATAGTTCATGTTATGCTGTTTTTTCCCTTAAGTTCACGTTATTGTTGATTATTGAATATTATTAAGTCTGTTTAAGAATGTTCTCCCAAAGAAAAAAGAAGAAGAAAGAGAAGACAAAATTCAAGGCCCTGGAGATGGTTGAGAAGTTGGATGTTGTAAATGGAATTGTTAATAAAGAGGATACTATGAAGAAGAAGATAAGTAAAGAGAAGGATATGTATGATGTACCAATGTTAAGAAGAAAAAAACAATATTTAATATAAGCGCTATGTGAATGTTTAATTTGTGAGCAAAAACTTTTATTTCTTGAATAATTTCACTTTATTATATAACTGTAGGTTTTGATGTTTATATAGTGTTTCATGTTTATGTTTAATTGAAATCATTTCGTTGGTGTGTTATATATGTAGGGATTGTTGGTGTGTCATAAATAAATAATTGTTTTGTTAATAGTTTCTAATATTTACATCCACATATTAATTTAAGCTAAATATGCTCTTTGGTCTTCTTCTCTTATGTTGTGTGAAAAGCATGCATTTGATGAAGTATTTGATTAAGTTATGATTTGTGAATATAAAATAGAATATTCCTAAAACTAATTGATGATGTGATTACTTAACATTTGAAGAGATACATATCTACTGAATATTAGTATATAATAATTAACAATTAATAATGCAGGGTCATGACTAAAATAGATATTAAATATTAATATTGACTAATTAATCTATTAATTATATTTTAATGCACCAAATTATTAATTATATATCAATTATTATTAATTATAACTGAATTAAGTTAATAGTTAAGATAAATAATTAATTTATAAATAAAGTATAATTTAATAAATCAATGAATTCGTTAAATTTTAATTATTATTAATTATATCAAAATTAATTAATTATCTACACTTTAAATATATTTAATTAAGAAACAAAAAATATATTTGTTACAATGACACTTAATTAACGCCTGTAAATTTACAGTTAATTAACTTAATAATAATAAGTAATCAATCTATTAACTATAAATTAATTATATATAATAAAAATTTATTTATGTTAAATATATCATAATTAATTAATCAATTAATTAAGTTATAATTGATAAACTAATTAAAAATATTTTAATTAATAATTAATTATTTATTCAATAAAGTTATAAAATTATATAGGTATTAACATGCACGATTGTGACTAACAATTCATCACAGGCGTGACTAGTTAGCTATATATATATATAGTGAATATTACTATATAATAATTAATAACGCATGTCACGAGTAATATATATACTAAATATTAATACATACCACTAAATCAATTAATTATATTTTAATACATCAATTAATTAATTATAAATTAATCATTATTAATTATAACTGAATAAGCTTAATTAATAATTAATTAAAAATTCTGTAAGAAGTCACAACCGTGCATGCTATTTTCTTTTTCTTGTTACCAAGCAATTAACACCTATATAATTTTCTAACAATTTTATTAAATAATTAATTAATTAAGTAAAATATTATTAATTGGTTGAGTAATTATAACATAATTAATTAGTAATTTAAATATTATTAATGAATTTATTAATTATAACAAAATTGATTGATTAATTAATTATAATTTATTTAATATTTAACACATATAAAAAGTATACTTAATTAATTTAAATATAATTAATTAACTGCCTCTTAATTGCCATGCTTGGAATTGTTAATTAATTAGTTTTGCTATAACTAATGGTCATTAGAATTTAACAGATTAATTGCTTTATTAAAATATACTTTATTTATAAATTAATTATTAATCATTAACAGTTAAGCTTATTTGGTTATAATTAATAATGATTAATAAATAAATAATTAATTGATGTATATATATAGGTAAGTAGTCACGCCTGTGACTTAATATTCACATACGTAACTGCCATGTACAGTTATGACTTCTTAATTCACAACCATGCATGTTATTTTCTTTTTCTTGTTACTAGGCAATTAACATTATATATAAAATTTTTATTAAATAAATAAATAATTGATTATTTAATTATAATATATTTAACACATATTTAAAAGTATAATTAATTAATTAAAATAAGATTAATTGATTACCAAATTTATTAATTTTGATAATTAATAGATTTATTACTTGACATTAATTAAGTGTAGAGTGACAAGCTTCACTTAATTCTCATGCCTAAAATTTTTTATATAATTAAGTTCATTGACTGTAGGATTCACAGGCAGACTTAATTGTCACGCCTGTGAAAAAAATATAATTTTTAATTGTTTAATTCAATATAATTGATTGAAAATATGCTATTAGAATCAATTAATAATTATGATTGTTTAATTATCATTTGATTATTAATTATGATATTGTTCGTTATTAAATTTTATTAAAAATTTTCATTGATGTTATGAGTAATTATTAATTATTACATTTTTAGTAATTATTATTATTAATTAATTGTTAATTATGTAATTATTATTTATTATGATTATTATTAATTAAATATTAGTCACTATGGTGCATATGAAACGTATAGCAAAACAGATTTAGTTTCTTCTTTACGCAAACCTCTTTCCAATTTCAGTCGCACAACCCTTCTTTGCTGATTTTGGTTCAAGTTTCCACCATATCATGTAAGTTTGCTTAGATTTTTTTATCAAAATCTTTACATTTGTGCATATTTTTGTTGCTGTTTTTGTTTTTCTTTCTTTCCCTCCATTTTTGCAGGTTTGTGTCTCTAAGGGTTGTATTTCTTTCGATAATTTTTGCAAGCTTTCACACTATTATGCCTCCAAGAACAAAGAAAGTTGTTGAAACTATTGAAGCTGAGGTGGGAGGTCAAATTGCTGCAGCCATTGTAGCCGACTATGGTGCTCCTTTTCCCATTTACTCCAAGGAAGAAGGCGACAGTTATGCTGTTCTAAAAACTAGATCCATTATTGCACCATGATATTTCAATTTTGATAAGTTAGAACAAATAGGGTTGAAGGATAAATTCATGAAATTGTGTAATAAAGGTGGTTGGGGACGATTTGTGCATATAGATTATCCCGTTTTTCATGAGCTAGCACTTTAGTTTTTTACTTCATTAAGGTTTAAATCGAGTAAACCTAAAAAAATTTGGTTTAGACTACGAGGTTAGCATCGTAGCTTGGATGACAAGTTGTTAGGCCAACTTTTTTAGTTTTCTAAGTCACAGGTAGAAGATTCTCATCAAGACTTCTCATCTACAATTTATTGGAAGTTTTTAACTGACTTACCTGAGTTCAAGGCTCACAATGCATCAAACTCTCACATTCTTAATCCTGAATGGTTATTATTGCACAAATTCATGTGTTATGCTGTGTTTGGTAAAACTCAAAGCAATAAATGTTCCAATAAGTAATTGTTGTTATTATATTATATAGATGAAAGGATTAAAGCTAACATGTTTGCCTTTTTTTTCTTCAATCTTTAACCCAATTTGTGGCAAAGAAGGGAACATCACTAGGAATGAGTTATTTAGCCATTGCTTTGACCTAGCAGTTTGAAATTGTTCTTACTAGACTAACTCCTGTTCCTTATGAGTATTCTAATGCACCATACTCAAGATGTGCTAAAATATTATCGCATGACAATGTGGAGCTTCGAGATCCTCAGACACGCACTACAGTCAAGCATAGGTTTTCAGGTGGAGCTTCTAGTTTTGGAGTTTCTGTGGACTCATTTGAATCAAGTGAGGAACCATAGGGGCCAATGGGTTGGGAGAAAGTATACATACTCCTGGCTAATAGTAGCAGAAAGACACAGCAGCAGCTCGACCAAATGAATGAAAAAATGCGACTGATAGCCCACCAAAAGTCTTGGGAGATGCAAGGATTTCACGTGCCATCTCCAATCCCATCGCCTCCACCCTCTCCACAAGCTTTCTAAACTCCCTCTTTTGTTGATTTTGTTTTTGTTTTCTGTATTTTTTTGTTAGTTGTTTTTAATTCTCTTGTGACTATGCATTGGTACTTGTTTTATGATGTGATTTTTTATTTTAGTAATTGTGTTCTTTGTTTGTTGTATATTAGGTTAGGAGTTGTTGCCTTGAAATTCTATCATAGTAGTTGAAATAGGATTGAGTCATATGCTTGAAGATTGAATTAGGCCACTTGGATAGAAGGTGAACCATGCGAATTGGCTGAAGTTATTGGTTACATAGGCTTACTAAGAAATTGATATTTGAGTGATTAGGTGATGTGTAGAAACATGATGGATTTTCATTTGAGCCTAAGTGAGGAGTTGAGCGTATATGACTCTATTCCATAGTCATATCATTTCTTTGATTGTGTGATACTCCCATAGATAGTACACCTAGAACTTGCCTTGAACCAACTTGAATCTACCAGATGTATGCTAAATAAAAATGATTAAGGCCCTCGCTCTTTTATCCCTTGACTTAAACAACAACCTATGTCATTGTCCCTTGCAAACCCCATGGAGCCTTTTATCTTTTTGTTTGTAAAAAACCTTCATTTTAAACCTTAAACCCCATTAGTTCACCCTATCACAAGTTTAATAGAGTGCTAAGTTACATCAGTTTGGGATTTTTGAAAAAAATTCTTTTTTTAAGACACTTTGAGTAGCTTTCGTCATACCTTTACTTTTACAGCACATTACATGTAGATGCTAATGTTAGTTATGTTTCTTGATTTTTGTGAAAAGAAAGGGAAAAAACAAAAAAAATGGAAAAAGGAAAGAATGACATATAGTAGCAACAAGAAGTGGGGAATAGTTAGTTATATCCATTCATATGGCTCAAAAATCATTTTTTGTCCCTTTGCATACTTAGTACTTTACGAGTGCTTGTGATGAGCCGTCAAACCTCTTTGACATTCCTTAAACCCTCGCCCCATTATAACCCTCAACAAAGTTCTTTTGATCTATTTCTGCATGTAATCACTGTAGAAAAGAATTAGTATACTTGCAAGCCTATAGTACTGTATTTTTTTATAAGGAGTCTTGAGCGAAACACTAACCTTAAACACTTAAGTGAAATGAGTGAATTCGGTGAGGAAGATCCATTTTGAATCTATGCTTGCCTTTGATTTATAGTGTCAGAATTTGAGTTTGATTATGTATGCCCATAGTCGTGATGTATGTACTAATTAAACATTCAGGTGGCCGAAGTTTGAAAGATTGCACGTTCTTAATCCTTGGGATGATGAGTTGATAGAATGGATTGGTTGTTTAATTTGTTTTAAGTGTTTCTTTGTGGGTTTTAATTCTAGTTTATTTGATCTTTAGCATTTTTTGCATCTTTTCTTGATCTTTGAAGGGTTTAGTTTTTTCTTTACATTATCCAGTGTTTGAGGGTAGTTTTGGAGCTTATTTGTAGGATGGATTGATGCATGTCACTGATGAAGTATGTAGGTATCAAATCTTCAGCTCTGGATGCGGTATAGATGATTTAATGGCATCATTGGATATATTTAGAGAATTCAGATGACAATGAAATCTGATGGAGAGGAAGGACGATATGTAAAGAGCTTACAAAAAGAATGAAGAGCGCAGAAAGCCATGGATTCTGTCAGATTGTTCATGATTATGAGCAGCTAAATATTTTGTAGAAGTTGTTATTAAACTATTTGTAGACCTCTTGTTGTTTTGGATACAATTAATGATGTTTTGTGATATTTGTTGTGCTTAAAGCACCCAATAAATAATTATAAATTATTATTAATAATGTTAATAATTAATTATAACATATACCTTCAATATATACCAAAGAATAGTAAATAATTAATAGTGACAAAAGTAATAATTAAATGTTAATAATTAATTAAATATAATTCGCACATGCTTTAATGTCAATACGCTTAATAAAGTTAAATCTCACAGTAGCTCTTAATTAGTTTTATTTATGTTATTATCAATTTTAAATTAGTACATGTTTTTATTAATTGTTATCATTAAAAAATCGTACATTATGTAATTACTAATTATTATTATTATTATTATTAATTATATATTAGTCACAATGATGCATGTTATTATTATTTATTAAATATCATTAATTAAAGAGCAATATTAAGTATATTATAGTTAATTTATCAATTAATTTTAATTAATTAATTAACTATTTAATAAAAGATGTTATAACATCATATAGGTGTTAATTAACTGGTAACAAGGAAAACCAAATAACATGCATGGTTATGACTGAATAAGTCACAACTGTGCGTGACGGTCATGCCTGTGACTTGAATATTTTAATTATTGAATTAATTAATTAATTATATTTTATTTAATCAATTAATTATATTTTATTTAAAAAGATAAAATATATATGTACTACAGGCTTGACACTTAAGTCACGCCTGTGACCTTATATTTTAATTATTTAATTTATTGATTATATTTTATTTAATCAACCAATTAATTATATTTAATTAAAAATAAAAATATAAATATAGTTAATTAATTGATTTATTTAAATATAATTAATTAATTATTAATTATTAACAATTAATTATTGCCTATATTAATGCCTGTAAAAAAATTATTTTTCAATTTTTAATCAAATATATTTAATTAATTAAAATATAACTAACTAATTAATTAAAATATAATATTATATAATTAAAATATAATCAGTTAAAGGGAGGAAGGAATGATTACTTAATAATAATTATTAATTAATAATAAAAATGAGTCGTAGGATCATTTGGACAACGGGATGAAATATGATGTTCGTCCATCCCGTTTGTCCTTATTATTATATACTTAATACATAATTATATTTTAATTATATCAAAATTAATTAATTAACTATATTTTAAGTATAATTAATTAAGATATACTATGAGATTTAACTTTATTAGGCCTATTAACATTAAAGCATTATTAAAAAAGAGCTCTTGTGACACCTATGAAAGTGTGTGAATCATACTTAATTAATAAGGAAGTTGAAGAATTATATTTAATAAAATTTTTAATCAATTATTAATATTTAAATTAATTAGATTGAAATTAATTAATTAATTATATTTTGATAGATTAAGTAATCACTTATCGTTTAGTTAATTAATTAATTATATTTTAATTAGCTAATTTTTATATTTGTTAAATATATTATAATTAATTAATCAATTAATTATGTTATAATTAATAAACTAATTAATAATATTTTAATCATTTATTTATTTAATAAAAATATTATAAAATTATATAGGGACAAAATAACAACTCCCACGCCTGTGATATATCTTTATTACTTTTTACATACATATAATAATATTTTTTCGGTTGTTGGACGACTCAGTTGACAGTCTATCAGAAGCTTGTTGGACGACTCAGTGGCCAAGGAAGACCTACCTGGGCCGGCACAAACTATAATAAATCAATTGTGGCTAGAATTTTAATACTACGGGTAAGCAGAATCCAGGACAGCATGAATACATTAATGAGGTTCTTGCAACTGTGTGATTGTTGTGTTTCTGAAGCATTTGGAGATACCCTCTGCTCAACTTCATGATTGTTTCGGTTCAGACTGATTCATGTGGGGTAGTTGCTTAGGTCCTATGGTCCTCAATGTATCTTATATTCCGGGTTTGATGTTTTGTCTTTGTGGAGCATTGTTCGGGGATTAATTAGCACAGGTTCTTTAAGTTTCTGTTAGAGGTGAGACGAGTTTCTATACTCTCTAAAGCAGTGTACATAACTTTTTCTTCTTTTAATCTTATTACTGATTTATCAAAAAAAAAATAGTTTATATATTTTATCCATTTACAACAAATACATTACACTATACATTTTCTTAATTTTTAAATTTTTTCATTCAAAATTTTTACTAACTAATATTACTAATTCATTTCTAATATTCTAACTTATATATTTTTAATGTAAAAAATTTTAACCTTCTTAAGAAAATATACATTTCAATATTTAAATATTTATAATTTTATTACAAAATTTTAAATTACCCGATATTCATTTATACATTAAATAATATAATAATATAACATAATTAAAATAAACAATCATAGAATTAAATTAAGTGGGCATTATATTACTACGTATTTGCACAGTATCTATCTTTTAGTATAATACTAAGGACGAACAAGATAGATGCACATGAAATTCCTTCTTGCCGTCCAAATGATTTGACAGTTCAGGGTTTTTTTTCCTCCATTGTTTATTCTATTTGTCATTTTTATTTACCAACGAAATGATCTGACAGTTCAAGTTTTTTTCGCCGTTATTTCTTTTTCTGTTTATCATTTTTAATTAAATATAATTTATAATTTTCCCTTGTTTCTTCTATTTGTTTTTTAAATTAAATATAATTTATATATAATAAATATACTAATTAAGTATATAATTAATATATTGATTACTTAACATTAATTAACAAATAGCTAATTATTCAGTATATATATAGCTAAAATGTCACGCATGTGACTTAATGTTCATAGGCATGACTGCCATGCACAACATGTTAACACCTATATAATTTTATAACTTTATTTATTAAATAATTAATTATTAAGCTTTAAATACATTTTAATCAATTAATTAATAATTAATCATATTTTATATATAGTATTAATTATATTTTCTTTTTATAGGCCATTAACACCGATATAATTTTATAACTTTTTATTAAATAATTAGTTAATTAAGTATTGATTTATTAAAATATAATTAATCTATTAATTAATTAAATAGAATAAGTGCTTATATTTTTTATTTTTATTTTATTAAAAATAACATATATAAGTAATTGACTAATTATAATATATTATTGATTAATAGCAAAATAATTAATTGATTAATTACTTAAAATAAAATGAAAATTTAATATTATTATAAGAGCCACAGGCATGACTTAAGTGTTATGCTTGTAAAAAGATCCATTTTTAATTCCTTAATTAAATAAAATTAATTATAATATAATTCATAATAATCAATATATAATTAAATAACTTATTTATTGAAATCTTATTAATTAATTATTGATTATTAACAAGTAATTATTACTTATGTTATTATTAATGCATTTGAAATATTTTTTTCCTTTTTAATTACATATTCTTAAAATATCTTTAATTAATTTAATTATAACAATTTAGTAAATTTAAATATAATTTCATGTAATTACAATTAAAATATTATCAGTTACTTAAAATATAACTAATTAATTGATCTATGAAAATGTGATACTTGATTAATAATGGTAATTAGAATATAATAAATTAAATGATTTATTAAATTATACTTTATTTATAAACTAATTATTAATCATTAACTGTTAATCTTGTTCAGTTATAATTAATAACGATTAATATATTATTAATTAATTGATGTATTTATATAGGTAAGTAGTCACGCCTGTGACTTAATATTTATAAGCGTGACTGTCATGTTAGGTTGTGACATGCATGTTATTTTCTTTTTACAAGCAATTAATACCTATATAATTTTATAACATTTTTATTAAATAAATAAATAATTAAGTATTGATTTATTAAAATACAATTAATTTATTCATTAATTAATTAAATAGAATTAGTGCTTACAATTGTCATTTTTATTAAATAATATATATATATATATATAATATTAATTGACTAATTATAATATATTATTGATTAATAACAAAGTAATTAATTTATTAATTACTTAAAATAAAATAAAATATTATTATAGGAGTCATAGGCGTGACTTAAGTATATTATTGAGTAATAATAAATAAATAAATTGATTATTTAATAAAAATAAAATAAAAATTTATTATTATAGGAGTCACGGGCGTGACTTAGGTGTCACTCTTGTGAAAAGATCTATTTTTAATCTCTTAATTAAATAAAATTAACTAAAATATAATTCATAATAATCAATATATAATTAAATAATTGATTTATTGAGATCTTAATAATTAATTAATTATTGATTATTAACACGTAATTATTACTTATGTTATTATTAATACGCATGAAATATTTTTCCCCTTTTTAATTACATATTCTTAAATTATCTTTAATTAACTTAATTATAACTATTTAGTAAATTAAAATATAATTTCATGTAATTAAAATATTATTAGTTAGTTAAAATAAGATTAAGTAATTGATTTATGAAACTTGATACTCGATTAATAATAGTAATTAGAATATAATAAATTAATTGATTTATTAAGTTATACTTTATTTATAAATTAATTATTAACCATTAACTGTTAATATTATTCAGTTATAATTAATAATGATTAATATATTAAGTACTTGATTTTGTGACTTAATATTCACAAGCGTGACTACCATACACGGTTGTGACTTGTCCATGTTATTTTCCTTTTACGGGCAATTAACACCTATATAATTTTATAACTTTTTATTAAATAAATAAATAATTAGTATTGATTTATTAAAATATAATTTATTAATTAATTAATTAGTTAAATAGAATTAATGCTTATATTTTTCAATTTATTAAATATAATATATAAAATTAATTGAATAATTATAATATATTATTGATTAATAAAAATAATTAATTGATTAATTACACAAAATAAAATGAAAATTTATTATTATAGGAGTCACAGTGTGAAAAGATCTATTTTTAATTCCTTAATTAAATAAAATAAATTAAAATATAATTCATAATAATCAATATATAATTAAATAATTGATTTATTGAAATCTTATTAATTAATTAATTAATGATTATCAACATGTAATTATTACTTATGTTATTATTAATGCGTTTAAAATATTTTCCCCTTTTTTTAATTACATATTCTTAAAATATCTTTAATTAATTTAATTATAACTATTTAGTAAATTAAAATATAATTTCATGTAATTAAAATATTATCAGTTAGTTAAAATATAATCAATTAATTGATTTATGAAAATCTGATATTTGATTAATAATGGTAATTAGAATATAATAAATTAAATGGTTTATTAAATTATACTTTATTTATAAATTATTAACTGTTAATCTTATTCAGTTATAATTAATAATGATTATATATTATTAGTTAATTGATATATTTATATAGGTAAATAATCACGCTTGTGACTTAATATTCATAAGCGTGACTGCTATGCTAGGTTATGACATGCATGTTATTTTCTTTTTACGGGCAATTAATGCTTACATAATTTTATAACATTTTTATTAAATAAATAAATAATTAAGTATTGATTTATTAAAATATAATTAATTTATTCATTAATTAATTAAATGGAATTAGTTCTTATATTTTTCATTTTTATTAAATATAATATATATAAAATTAATTGACTAATTATAATATATTATTGATTAATAACAAAATAATTAATTGATTAATTGCTAAAAATAAAATAAAATATTATTATTGCAGGCGTCACAGGTATGACTTAAGTATATTATTGATTAATAACAAAATAATTAATTGATTATTTAATAAAAATAAAATAAAAATTTATTATTATAGGAGTGAAAAGATCTATTTTTAATTCCTTAATTAAATAAAATTAATTAAAATATAATTAATAATAATCAATATAATTAAATAATTGATTTATTAAAATCTTATTAATTAATTAATTAATGATTATTAACACGTAATTATTACTTATGTTATTATTATTGCGTTTGATTTTTTTTTTGCTTTTTTAATTCCATATTCTTAAAATATTTTTAATTAATTTAATTATAACTATTTAGTAAATTAAAATATAATTTCATGTAATTAAAATATTATCAATTAATTAAATTATAATTAATCAATTGATTTATGAAAATGTGATAATTGATTAATAATGGTAATTAGAATATAATAAATTAATTGATTTATTAAGTTATACTTTATTTATAAATTAATTATTAATCATTAACTATTAATCTTATTCAGTTATAATTAATAATGATTAATACATTATTAATTAGTTGATTCTATGACTTAATATTCACAGGTGTGATTGTCATACACGGTTGTGACTTGTGCATGTTATTTTCTTTTTACGGGCAATTAACAACTATATAATTTGATAACTTTTTATTAAATAAATAAATAATTGATATTGATTTATTAAAATATAATTAATCTATTAATTAATTAGAATTAATGCTTATATTTTTATTTTTATTAAATATAATATATAAAATTAATTGACTAATTATAATATATTATTGGCTAATAATAAAATAATTAATTGATTAATTAATTAAAATAAAATAAAAATTTATTATTATAGAAGTCATAGTGTGAAAAGAACTATTTTTAATTCCTTAATTAAATAAAATTAATTAAAATATAATTCATAATAATCAATATATAATTAAATAATTGATTTATTGAAATCTTAATAATTAATTTATTAATTATTAATTATTAACACGTAATTGTTACTTATGTTATTATTAATGCGTCTGAAATATTTTTCTCTTTTTTAATTACATATTCTTAAAATATCTTTAATTAATTTAATTATAACAATTTAGTAAATTAAAATATAATTTCATGTAATTAAAATATTATTATTTATTTAAAATATAATTAATTAATTGGTTTATGAAAATATGATACTTGATTAATAATGGTAATTAGAATATAATAAATTAAATGATTTATTAACTTATACTTTATTTATAAATTAATTATTAATTATTAACTGGTAATCTTATTCAGTTACAATTAATAATGATTAATATATGATTAATTAATTGATGTATTTATATAGGTAAGTAGTCGCGCATGTGACTTAATATTCATATGCGTGACTGCTATGCTAGGTTGTGACATGCATATTATTTTCTTTTTACGGGCAATTAATGCTTATATAATTTTATAACATTTTTATTAAATAATTAAATATTTAAGTATTGTCTTATTAAAATATAATTAATTTATCCGTTAATTAATTAAATAAAATTGGTGCTTATATTTTTCATTTGTATTAAATATAATATATAAAATTAATTAACTAATTAATATCATTGATTCATAACAAAATAATTAATTGATTAATTACTTAAAATAAAATAAAATTTTATTATTACAGGAGTCATTGGGGTGACTTAAGTATATCATTGATTAATAACAAAATAAATAAATAAATAAATAATTAAAATAAAATAAAATATATTATTATAGGAGTCACAGGTATGACTTAAATGTCACGCCTGTGAAAATGATCTAATTTTTAATTTCTTTAATTAAATAAATTAATTAAAATATAATTCATAATAATCAATTTATAATTAAATAATTGATTTATTGAAATCTTATTAATTAATTAATTAATTAATGATTATTAACACATAATTATTGCTTATGTTATTATTAATGCGTCTGAAATATTTTTTCCCTTTTTTAATTACATATTCGTAAAATATCTTTAATTAATTTAATTATAACTATTTAGTAAATTAAAATATAATTTCATGTAATTAAAATATTATCAGTTAAGTAAAATATAATTAAACAATTGATTTATGACAATGTGATAATTGATTGTAAAGTTTGATAAATTAGGACTGATACTAGATATTAGATATTATTTGTACCTAATTAGTATTTAATTAAAATAAATTTAATTTAATTTAATTTAATTTAAACTTAAAATTCAATTAGTCTTCAATCAAATGTTCTCCTCTCTTTTGCTCCTACCAATTAATAACTCTTCCATCAAATGTTGTCAATCATTTCCATTTAATTAGCATACCTGTCTAGAAATTTCTACATTTCAAATGCTCTCATCTGTTTTGCTCGCAGCAATTAATAACTCTTCCATCAAATGCTATCAATCACATATATTTACGTCCATTTAGTTAGCATACATGTCTAGAAACTTCTACATTTAACGCACTCACCAAACCCTTTCTCTCTCTCCGTCTCTTAAACTTCCACCATTCCAATAAACATCTAACAAACATGGCAGTGATGCAAGTAGTACGCATACATCAATCTTAGAATATTGATCGGTGTTACTACGTTCATTATCTTCTTCCTAATTTAACACATAGTTAAACTTTGACAAGAATCAACAAGAGCAAGGCTTATAACTCCATTTCCTGCCCCTAAACTTGTGAACCTTCCTCAGGTGACAATTCTTAATTTAACGATCTTATTTGTTTTCTTTTAATTGTTATTATTATTTGATTCTTGCCTTTTTTATTAACTGATGACAATTACTCAATCTACATTAGGCTACTTTCTTTTCCATTATGCATGAAAATTAATGATCTTTGCATTATTATTAGAATCCTAACTGTTAACTTTGATTTTCCAGGGCATGCACATGCAAAACAGACTAGTCAGAGTTGTTTGTGTTTTCCTACAGACTCTGATTCCAAATACAATCATCGATGGTAACTAATCTATTTTTCTTATTGCTTTATTACCCTATGGTTTTTTGACGATCTAGAGTTCATATGTACATATGTTCTCTAGGACTTGATAAAATAAAAAAATAAAATAGTGTTACAAAGTGAATTAAGGGATTAATAGGAACATGTTAACATCTCTCTTCACCTTGGATTTGTTGGACCAATGGTGGTTGACAAATTAAATCCCACTTATGTTTTGATAATAATAAAATGTATAGAATTGGTTAA
>JANIJH010000007.1:39142821-39157082 GCA_024520975.1 Erythroxylum areolatum | reverse complement strand
TATATATCTCATACATAATGAATGCATGGCAAGGCCTAGGGTTGGCAATTTTCTAAATGACATGCAATCACATAATACTACATCACTCAATATTCTTCACACACATGTTGGTAACAGGTGGCTCAACGTTGGTAGCTAGTGAAACACGTTAGGGACTAGTGGCTTGACATCTAGCTGCTAGTGGAAAGAAGACACGTTGAGCTGGTGGAGATGAAGCAAAACGTTGCAGCCGGTGGTCTTTTAAGAAGCTAGCGTGGAGAGACCAGAGGACCTTGGCCAAGATGTACCGAAGCTAGAGACGCGAAAAAAATACAACTGCAGGAGAAAAATAAAGGGGGTATTTTAAATTTGTTTTCTTTATCTTATTCCTTATTTATTTTATTTGTACGGATTTAATCAATGCAAACATATATTATAACCATGATTTATGTTACGTTGATGAATATGTGTTAGTAAGTTTTTCTTTTCGGTTAAGGTTAAGATTGATATTAGATTATGATAATTTTTGTTGTATTGATTTTTGCTTGATTGAATATATATTTTGTCCTAATTTAGCTTGATCACCTAAATTAAGACCCTAGATGATTGAATGCCATAATCAATGGGATTTTATTTGTCAGAAAATTAATCAAGCGACATACTTGAGACTAAAGGGTAGACCAACCTTAGGATTTTGTGTGAGGATACCTAGGATTAACGAACTTAATTTTAGGCTTCTTGTATTTAATGCCTTTTATTCTGAATTATCTAGGAACCAAATGGTGACTCGGATTTAGAAGAGAAGGGAACACCATGAACATTGGGTTCGACTTGCTTAAGTGAAGTATTTCCTAAATCAATCTACCATTACGATTTTATTTTAGTGCCCAATCCAATTGACATCTAATACCTTAACCGAATTTTGTCATTTAATTAAATCTATTCATTTTAATTCATACATTGCAATTTTCATATTCTTTTATTTGCTTACTTTATTATATTTTATTTTCAAACCAATCAATTCTTGATCGTTTGAGTAATTTTTCATCGTTTAATTTAATTGTCTTATGTGTTGGAATTTTCCCTTAGGTATGATATCCGATTCTTACCGATTTATATTACTTGTCAATAGGGTGCGCTTGCCTCTAATTGGTCTAGATAGAATTTAATTTATAATTTTTTGTTTAGATCGTAACATCTCCTAATCAATTATCAAATAGAACATATGTACAACAAATTTTAGGTATTTTAAATTATATTTCAGATAAAAGCTTTTTTAAGGATTTAGCCAAAGAGAGAAAACTTTTACTACTAAAATGTAGTACTAAATCACAATGGAATTGGACTAATGTAGATACTCAAGTCGTTATAAAACTTAAGGCTTTGTGCAAGGATCTGCCTGTTTTATATAATTATCTTCCCAAGGATACACTGCTGGTTCAAATTAATGTCAGTATGGATATATAGGCTGGCTGCCTTTTGGCACAACCACGCAATCAAAAGAAATATTTACTTTGCAAGTACATAAATGGGACATTCAATCCTACTGAATATAAGTATCCAATTCAAGAAAAGGAAACACGCGCCTGCCTCAAAACTTTGAGAAAATGGTGCAATGATCTTTTAGCGGTTGAATTTATAATTCAAATGGACTCTAAGTATTTATATGGATTCATTTGCTACAATATAAAAACCAATTATAATCAGGGTCGCCTCATCCGACGACAAATCGAGCTCAACCAATATCAATTTCAGATACAATTTATTAAATCTACTAACAATTTTCTTGTAGATATTTTAACCAAAGAATGGAAGCAGCAATGCTAAGTCTAGAGGAAGCATTAGCACAAAAAGAAGTTGAATTAATCAATTTGCAAAAACAAGTAGGAAGTGTAACAAAGGAAATCATATTAACTCCGATCTACCATTCAAGTTTTAAAACAAAACATCAAAGACGAACAAACAGCTACAACCATTCCTTCAACTACCAATATTCCTAAACCAATCACTTCTGCAGCTACCATTCCATTAATCACCCTTAATCAAATCACCCATAACATAACATCTGTCTAATCAAGTAGTCCACCAAAATCACAGTAACAGTAAGATGCCTCTAAAGGACAAATTTATATCATTTATAATGGACCAATGGTGGGTTTGTATGACGAATGGCACAAGGCTGCCATACACATCACCGACCGCACAGGTACTTTACATAAGAGTTTTGCATCCAGGATTGACGCTGAAAAAACGTTAGCTGAATTTAAAAATCTAGGGTTAAGACCGCAATATAAACAAGTATTGGAAGAACCTGCTCCTGCTACAAACAAGATGAAATTATTAGGTAAACTGATCAATATGGATCACATCAATGCTATACCAACCAAAGCTATGAAAATAGAATCCCAAAAATTGACCTTAGAAATGTTTTACGATTGTTTTCAATCACTCGACGCATGGACTGAAGCTCACAGGATTTATCAATATTATCCACAAAATCGAGGAAAATATGGACCCTAAGTAATTATTCTCCCAGAGGTTGAGCCTTTAACTTCATACCTCTTTTTCCAGAGTGGACTTATAGACACCATTTATTTAACCAATCTCAATATCCTCTCCGAATTTCCAACTAGATTTATCCAAGCAGTTAAGAATTATAAGGATCATTTTGCCAAGGACCGCGAAATATTTATTAAAGTTTGGAGTAGCTATCCTATTTTTAAAGAAGGTGATTCTTTAGAGGATGCAGAAATCAAATTATCTCGAATTGCTTTTCTCCAAATTGGAATAAGCAATGGTATTTGTCCTAGTATTGATGAACCTCCCAAGCACACATTTGAATGGGAATTGATTAATCAATTCAACCTCCTTTGCTTAGAAGGAGTCTTTATGCAAGGAATCTGAATTAATGCAGAATCAAACTACAAGCCAGCAATCACACCTGATGCATTCCAAATTATTAAACAATTTTTAAGTCCTTTTATCACAATAGAAGGAATCTTTAATGATCTTACAAACACTTGGAAATACGTAATCTGTAGACAATTGCAGCGTTATTAGTAGCGTAAATGCAAATTTTACCCTTCAACTGCACAAGGTGACCACGAAGACACAGGCTCAATCGAAGCAATCATTGAAGAATAAGGACAAAGGATAGAAACAAAACTAGCAAAAGCAATGTAGGTCCCACCAGGACCACCAATTAAAGCAGATTCCTCTGCTTTAGTCTTTTCTCTTTTTAAATTATTGTACTATTTTATCATTTCTTTTACTTTTTCTTTTATTTTAGCCTTTAGTTTTGTCGGTCACTTCTACTAACCTTAGATTCCTTTCTTACCTATAAATATGTAACCAAGAGCCTTGGCTCATTCATAAAATAATAAACTCTCTTTGTTTATATTCCTTCTCACTACTCTCTGTCTAGATTTGGCTTTCAAACGCAAAAAGAGAACTAAGTATGAACTTTAGTTTTTATTGTTTTATCATTATCATCAATTGTTTTCGTTGCATTACTTAGTTTAACAACCCTGCAAACATATTTCGAATGAAAACAATTTCTCAAGGAATTAATTCAAATTACCTATCATAGAGACAAACAATATAATAATATCATTCAACGACATCATGCTATAGACCAAACTTCCACCATTAGTAGAGACTTGTTTCATATATCTAAAATAATTTTATATTTTACTAAGCTGAAAACTTTAAATATTCAAAGAAGAAAAGAACTTATTAAGGCTATTGGTAGACTTATTGATTAAAGTTTTCCTTTCATCACAAATGTATTCAGGATATTTTGAAAGAAAACGATATTTGAACCATTCCATCAAAGAGACATATGAACGAGAACAAGCACTAGATGATATATTTGCTAGATATCATGCACAAAACAAGGTTGCCCATAACAATCTTGATGCATGCAGATATGCGCAGATTTACGAGACCGGTAGACTTATTGTACTCACTAATGAACTCAAAGATATAGTAATTAGAACTCGAAAATATTATCAGAAACTAATGAAGCCTTTCATAGATTAAGCTTCCTGTATCACTAAGATCTATTATGTCCCATTTCCTTTTTCAATGAAAGATTTTCCTTATGACTTGTTTCGAGACCAAAGCCATGTTTAAACATTTAATTAGAAATTGTGATAAAATAGAAGAAAGTCATAATGAATGGATTAAAAGAAATACATAATATCTAGAAATTACCAAAGAAAATAATAATTTCTAGTTAGATATTGAAGCTACTCAGATGATTGATTGAGATATCCCAACATATTCTACACAATAATCGAAGAACTAGAAAAGAATTTATAAAAAAAATCAATTTTTTGATATAGTAAATAATGTTCCATATTATTACATCATTTATAATTATCCATCTGATTTTAGTTTATGCAATTCATATTCTTATTTGCATTTATGTTCAACCATTTAAATTTATGCTACTTACTTGCTTATTATGTTTACATCCTGTAGAAATATTAGATTTTTTATATACATGTTTTATTGAAGGATTTAATTATCAACTTCAAAAGTATTTATGGTGTTCTCTACTACATACGATATCTAAGTTGTTCTATATATTGTATATGATCTACTAGTTGTTTATAAATAGAACATTTAGAGAAAGTCATACTTAATATAAACATAGAACAAAATGTTAAGATTACCGATCCTATTATCCCTAGTCCTACGATAGAAAATGTGATAAAACTCGACGACATTAAAAATCATATTACTGAGTTAACTACTTATCTAAAACATACATTATGAGTGTTACACAATATATTAAAGATTTACGAGAGCAACAAAAGAATTTGGAAATAAAAATGACTAAATTAATCAAAGTTCAAACTAGTACTGTACAAATAATTCAACAAGTAATAGAAAGTATTTAAAAATTAGAACAAAGATTAGATGAAAAATTGAACAAAATAACCATAGCCCAAGGCAAAATCAAAGTGAAGATCAACTAGAAAGTAGTCAAGCTAGATAATCACAGGTAGGAAGACAACATGTAAAAAGAGAACATGTAAGTGGAGATAAACATAAAAAGGATCAACAAGAGTCATATAAATGGAGATCTGATAAATTTTTAAGTCATCGTGGATATTATCAAAAAGGATCCAAAGTACACAAATATCCTATTGAATACACACCAAAACACATTTCTTTAGGTCCTGATGGAGTCTTAAATCTTGATTGTGTGTTACAACCAGAAAAGTTACTCATTGAATGGACAAATAAAATATAATTAATACTCCAAACTGAAAAACCATTTGGAGAATTAGAAAATAAAGAAATATTATGGAATTTTATCATCTATAAAACAACCGGTATAGTACAATCCTTCTTATTAGATAATGTTGAAACATTTAAAAATACCTATGCATATCAACAAACTTCTAACAATAAGCAAACATTTGAATTCATAGTAGGACAAATTTACAAAGAATTTTTAGGAAAAGATATCCTTTCCTTTAAATAAGAAGCATCATAAAACGAATGATTAAAAGCTCTATGGCATTTAAATAATATGCGTATATGTAATATTTGTTATCTAGATGAATATATGTGCGAATTTAAAAGATACTACTACATATTAACCAGACCCAAACAAGAAACATATATTCAAATCTTTATTAAAAAATTACCTTATCCCATGAATCAAAAAGTAGAAGCCACAATTCAAGAAAAAAGAGCTACTCAAGCAGTTGCTTATAATTTAGGTGGAGCTATTCTAGTTACTCAAGAAATTTTAGCTAAACAATGTTTTGAATCAAAATTACAACGTACATTAAGATATAAAGATATTCAACCTTGTTGTTAAAACTATGCAAAAGTTCCACAACAATATGGATGTGAAACAAAAACACCTACATATAAAAAGAAAAAGAAGAAACCATATAAGTCTTATAGATGGAAACGATATCCATGACATTATTACAAATGACGACCGTATATCCCGTATAAAAAACAATTTAGATGATATAAATATCGACAATTTAAACCTAAAAGAAAGTATTGCCCAAAAAAGAAAAAATCATGTAGATGTTGGTTATGTAAAGAAGAAGGTCATTATGCAAATACCTGTCCAAAAAGAAAACATCCAACAAATAAATATACAGAAAAAATCAATATATTAAACTCAGCCATTCAAGTAGATTTAGAACCTATAGAATCGGATTATAATATAGATTCAACTATTTCTTCTATCTATCATTATGAATCTTAGACAGAAACATTAGAATCCCCAGTTGAATCAGAATACAACTTTTATTCAAGTAATAATTCAGAATAAAAAAGTAAATGCATACATAGATACCGGAGCAACTATTCGTATTGCCTCAAAACAATTATTAACTAATTGAAAAAACCTAGAAAAACCATTACTTATACGAATAGCAGATGGAAGCTTTAAATTTATTTGGTATGTAAGTTATTATAATAATATCATAATAGAAAATTTTACATTTTCAGTACCTTCCATTTATCAGCAAGAACCAAGATTACCACTAATTTTAGGCAACAATTTTCTAAAATTATATAATCCATTTCATCAATATTTACATAATATTACCTTAATAACTCTAAATATTAAAGCTTTAAATCAAAAATCAATCATTCTCAAAATTCCTATTTATCATACTACATATTATCAAACATTACAATTAGTAACCACCAAACTATAATATCTTTAGTTCTGTCTTCTCAACAATAAGTCTATTCAACTTGAAATTGATAACTTTGTAGAAAATGTCTGTAGTGAAAATCCTCTTGACCCAATTAAAAACAAGAATCAACAATTAATTGAAATAACATTAAAAGATCCAACACAAAAAATAAATATTTGGAACAATATACTTTACACCCAGTAGGATGTACAAGAATTTATTACATAATGTTCCGATTTATTAACTAAACACTTAATTTCACCAAGTACTAGTAAACATTTGGTCGCTACATTTTATGTCAATAATTTAGTTAAACAAAAACGAGGAAAATGTAGGATGGTCATAAATTATAAAAAACTTAATGAAGCTACTATTGGTGATGCCTATAAACTTCCGCACAAAGATTATATTATTAACAAACTCAAAAGACATACATGGTTTACAACTTTAGATGCAAAATCAAGATATTGGCAACTTAGATTACATGACAATACAAAACCTTTAACTGCTTTTACATGTCCACCTTCAAAACATTATCAATGGAATGTATTACCATTTGGATTAAAGCAAGCGCTTAGTATTTATCAATGGTTTATGGATAATAATCTTAAAGGATTAGAAGAATTTACCTTTGTTTATATTGATGATATAATCATTTACTCTAATCAAGATAAAATGGATCATTTAAAAAAGGTAAAAATTGTTCTTCAACGCTGTAAAGACAAAGGATTAATTTTAAGCAAAAAGAAGGCTAAAATAGCACAACAAAATATAGATTATTTAGGAATTGAATTCCAAAATGGATATTTAAAATTACAACCTAATTTTTAAACAAAATTCAAGAATTTCCTAATCAATTATCAAATAGAACACATGTACAACAATTTTGAGGTATTTTAAATTATATTTTAGATCAAGGCTTTTTAAGGATTTAGCCAAAGAGAGAAAACTTTTGCAATTAAAATGTAGTACTAAATCACAATAGAATTGGACTAATGAAAATACTCAAGCTGCTATAAAAATTAAGGCTTTGTGCAAAGATCTATTTGTTTTATATAATTATCTTCCCAAGGATACACTGCTGGTTCAAATTGATGCCAGTATGGATACATGGGCTGGCTATCTTTTAACACAACCACCCAATCAAAAGAAATATATTGCAAGTATATAAATGGGACATTCAATCCCACTGAATATAAGTATCCAATTCAAGAAAAGGAAACACTTGCTTGCCTTAAAACTTTGAGAAAATGACGCATTGATCTATTACTAGTTGAATTTATAATTCAAACGTACTTTAAGTAACTATGTGGATTCATTTGCTACAATATAAAAACCAATTATAATCAGGGTCACTTCATCCGTTGGCAACTCGAGCTCAACCAATATCAATTTCAGGTACAATATATTAAATCTATAAACACTTGCAGATATTTTAACTTGAGAATGGAATCATCAATCTTAAGTTTGGAGGAAGCATTAGCACAAAAAGAAGTTGAATTAATCAATTTGCAATAGCAATTAGGGAGTGTCACAAAGGAAATCAATCAACTCTAATCCACCATTCAAGTTTTAAAACAACAAATAGCTACAACCATTCCTTTGACTACCAATATTCCTAAACCAATCACTTCTACAGCTACCATTCCATTAATCACCCCTAACCAAATCACCCAAAACACAACATCTGTCTAGTCAAGTAATCCACTAAAATCACAGCAACAACAAGATGCCTTTGAAGGAAAAACTTATGTCATTTATAATGGACCAATGGTGGGTTTGTATGACGAATGGCACAAGGCTACCATACACATCACCGGCCACTCAGGTATTTTACCTAAGAGTTTTTCATCCAGGACTGACACTGAAAAACTGTTAGCTGAATTTAAAAATCTAGGGTTAAGACCGCAATATAAACAAGTATTGGAAGCACCTGCTCCTACTACAAACAAGATGAAATTATTAGGTAAACTGATCAATATGGTTCGCATCAATGCTATACCAACCAAAGCTTTGCAAATAGAATCCTGAAAATTGACCTCATAAATGTTTTACGATTGTTTTCAATCACTCAACACATGGATTGAAGCTCACAAGATTTATCAATATTATCCACAAAATCGAGGAAAATATGGACCTAAAGCAATTATTCTCCCAGAAGCTGAGCATTTAACTAACTACCTCTTTTTCCAGAGTGAATTTATAGACACCATTTATTTAACCAATCTCAATATCCTCTCCGAGTTTCCAACTAGATTTATCCAAGTTGTCAAGAATTATAAGGATCATTTTTCCAAGGACCACGAAATATTTATAAAAGTTTGGAGCAGCTATCCTATTTTTAAAGAAGGTTATTCTTTGCAGGATGCAGAAATCAAATTATCTCGAATTGCTTTTCTCTAAATTGGAATAAGCAATGGTATTTATCCTGGTATTGATGAACCTCCCAAGTACATATTTGAATGGGAATTGATTAATCAATTCAACCTCCATTGCTTAGAAGGAGTCTTTATGCAAGGAATCCAAATTGATGCAGAATCAACAATCAAGGTGAACTGCAAAGGAATTAATCAGATCATGATTTCAAACTACAAGTCAGCAATCACACCTAATGCATTCCAAATTATTAAACAATTTTTAAGTCCTTTTATCACAATAGAAGGAATCATTAATGATCTTACAAACACTTGGAAATACGTAATCTGTAGACAATTGCAGCATTATCAGCAACATAAATGCAAATTTTGCCCTTCATCTGTACAAGGTGACCATAAAGACACAGGCTCAATCAAAGCAATCATTGAAGAATAAGGACAAAGGATAAAAACAAAAATAGCAAAAGCAATGTAGGTCCCACTAGGACCACCAACTAAAGCAAATTCCTCTGCTTTAGTCTTTTCTCTTTGTAAATTATTGTACTACTTTTATCGTTTCTTTGACTTTAATTTTTCTTTTACTTTAGCCTTTAGTTTTCTCGGTCACTTCTACTGACCTTAGATTCCTTTCTTGCCTACAAATATATAACTAAGAGCCTCGGATCATTCATAAAATAATAAACTCGCTTTTTTCATATTCCTTCTCACTACTCTCTGCCTAGATTTGGCTTTCAAACGCAAAAATAGAACCAAGTATGAACTTTAGTTTTTTATTGTTTTATCATTATCATCAATTGTATTCGTTGCATTACTTAGTTTATCAACCATGCGAACATATTTCAAAGAAAAACAATTTCTCAAAGAATTAATTCAAATTACCTATCAAAGAGACAAACAATATAATAATATCATTAAATGACACCATGTTATAGACCAAACTTCCACTACTAGTAGAGACTTGTTTCATATATCTCAAATAATTTTATATTTTACTAAGCTTAAAACATTAAACATTCAAAGAAGAAAAGAACTTATTAAGGCTATTGGTAGACTTATCGATTAAAGTTTTCCTTCCATCACAGATGAATTCAGGATATTTTGAAAGAAAAAGATATTTGAACCATTCCATCAAAGAGACATATGAATAAGAACAAGCACTAGATGATATATTTGCTCGATACCATCCACAAAACAAGCTTGCCCATAACAGTCTCGATGCATGCAGATATGTGCAGATATACGAGACCAGTAGACATATTATATTCACTAATGAACTCAAAGATATAGTAATTAGAACTCGAAAATATTATAAGAAATTAATGAAGCCTCTCATATATTAAGCTTCTTGTATCACTAAGATCTATTGTGTACCATTTCCTTTTTCAATAAAAGATTTTCCTTATGACTTATTTCGAGACCAAAGCCATGCTTAAACATTTAATTAGAAATTGTGATAAAATAGAAGAAAGTCATAATGAATGGATTAAAAGAAATACAGAATATCTAGAGATTGCCAAAGAAAATAATAATTTCCAGTTAGAGATTGACTCTACTCAGATGATTGATTGAGATATCCCAATATATCCCATATAATAATTGAAGAACTAGAAAAGAATTTATCAAAGAAATCAATTTTTTGATAGATTAAACAATGTTCCATATTATTGCATCATCTATAATTATCCATCTGATTTTAGTTTATGTAATTCATATTCTTATTTTCATTTATGTTCAACCGTTTAAATTTAGGCTACTTACTTGCTTATTATGTTTACATCCTGTAGAAATATTAGATTTTTTATATACATGTTTTATTGAAGGATTTAATTATCAACTTTGAAAGTATTTATGGTGTAGATTTTTTAATATCGATTTCTCTACTACATACGATATCTATAGTTTATATTAAGTATGACTATCTCTAATTGTTCTATTTGTAAACAACTAGTAGATCATATACAATATATACAACAACTTAGAAATCAATATTATGATGAATATAAATACTATGAAACTAGATATACTGATTTAATTTTTGCAAATACTAATCCTAGAGGACGTATTCCTATCAATGAAAGATTAGATTTAGCGCAAAACCTTTATCATTTTTATTCTACTAAATTAAGCTCTTTAGAAAGAATATTAACTCAACATCAAATTACAACTTCCTATCATCCTTAAATTCAATATGATCGACTCTTCATCAAATAAACAAAAAGATTCAACTATATTAGATGTTGATAATTTAGAGTTAACTGAGTCTTTAGGAACGTTTCATATTAATACTCTATTATCTATTGATAAACAAAATCAAATTGCTAAAACATAGTTAAATTTAAAATCTGGTCAAGATATTCAACACTCTTTATTTCAAAATATAATTAATCGCAAAAATATTATTTATTTTGGTAAATTAGTACACAAAACACCCATTAGAATGGATCAATGTAATGGACATATTCGAATTAGTTTAATTGATTAAGAACATATTTCAAAACAATTACAAAAAATTCTAAAAGAAATATGATCAAAAATAGGTTATATTCATTTATCAAGTATACAAAAATTTTAAAATCTACATTTCAAGAAGGAATCGATTCACCCATAAGGATGGCAATAGTAGATGAAAGAATGACCAATTTAGATGATCAAATAATAGGAATAATGAATGGAAACTTAGCATATGGGAAAATCAAATTTCATACACATTTAAAATTAGGTATTCCTTTAAAATCACCTAATCTAGATGATACAATTACCATAGCGTACAAATTCTATAAAGAAGAATTAATGACTCAAGGACAATACCCCTTTTCTGTTACTTACCAAATCAGTTATGCCATAACAAATTCTCATCACAGTATAGAATTTAAAAATACTGATAAAATTTATTTATATCAATTATTTACTAACGTTGCTAATGTAGGAACAAACTTTTGAACTAAATTAAGAACTTTACCAACCATTCAATATCCAATCGTACCTCCATTTATCAAAAAAAGACATTCTTTTTCGGAACAACCATCTTCTTCCAAATCCTCTCCTTTATTAAAATCACACTCTGTACGTTTATCCAAACCTATTCAATTTTTAGAACCTGGACAAAACATAGAACAAAATGTTAAGATTACCGATGCTATTATCCTTAATCCTACGATAGAAAATGTGATAAAACTTGACGACATTAAGATTCATATTACTGAGTTAACTACTCATCTAAAACATACATTATGAGTGTTACACAATATATTAAGGATTTACGAGAGCAACAAAAGAATTTGGAAATAAAAATGACTGAATTAATTAAAGTGCAAACTGGTACTGTACAAATAATTCAATAAGTATTAGAAAGTATTAAAAAATTAGAACAAAGATTAGATGAAAAATTTAACAAAATAACCATAGCCCAAGGTGAAATTCAAAGTGGTATCATATATATATATAATATTAACATATATATATATAATTAACAATTAAGTGAATAGATTGATTACTTAACATTAACTAACTATAAACTGACAGGCTTCACTTAATTGTTAATTATTCAATATATGTGTGTGTGTGTGTGTGTGTGTGTGTGTGTGTGTGTGTGATTGCCATACACGGTTTTGACTTGCATGTTAATACCTATATAATTTTATAACTTTATTTATTAAATGATTAATTATTAAGCATTAATAATATTTTAATCAATTAATTAATAATTAAACATATTTTATAAATGTGTGAATTATATTTTTATTAATTAATCAATTAATTATATTTCATTTAATCAATTAATTAATTATATTTTATCAATATTTGTGTTAAAAAAGGATATACACTATTACACATTTGGAAATTAATCTTAATAATCTGGATTCCCTATGAATAGATACATAAATTTTCTTTTTTTTTAGTGTATATGCCAAATTTTTCTACACAGGTACCACTATTAATAGAAATAGGGCTAAGAAATTTCATATCCTTAAGATAAGAAAAATTAACATAACCTAATATAGCATGACATAAATTAAAAGAATTAACGTCACAACCGTGTATGTTAACATCTATATAATTTTATAAATTTATTTATTAAAAAAATACTTATTAATTAAAATATTTTTCATTAGTTTAATAATTATAACCTAATTAATTGACTGTTAGTCCCCGTTTCTGGAGCCCAACATTCGGAGTCGTGAGAACGTGAGCCCATTAACTTGTAGGGTTATTTCAAAGAACCCTCATTTGCCATCATACCAAAAGTGTGGTGTGCCCACACCAATCAATCACCAAAATCACGATTTGACTTCTTCAAATCAATTGTAGCTCTTAGTCTCTAGTTTATTTTGAAGCAAGAATCACCTCAATCCGAGCTCTATAGATGAAGATATGCTTAAGAAACGAAAATATGTTCATAGCCCAGTCATGCTCTCCTAACCAACCCCTCACTTCCTTTTCATCCATCTTTTTCAAATGAACCCTAAAGGCTACTAATTTTTGTGGAATATAGAAGACTGTGCTAGGAATCTATTGGTTCAAAAATCACTTCATTTGGAAGAAGGGTGATGAAGTTATGCCCAAAAGAATCAAGCTTGATCTTGTTCTCAATCATATTGTACCTATCTTGGGACAATTTGTTAAGTCAAAATGACTTTACATAAATGATTTTGATGAAGAACAAATAACAGACGTAGATTAAAAAGTCAGCAGATGAAAAACAGACGATAGAAGAAAAGCAGACGAAGATGAAAAACAGACGATAGATGAAAAGCAAATGAAGATGAAAAACAGACGATAGAAGAAAAGCAGACGAAGATGAAAAACAGACGATAGAAGAAAAGCAGACAAAGATTAAAAAAGTAGACGATAGATAAAAAGCAGACGAAGATTAAAAAAACAAACGATAGATGAAAAGCAGATGGAGATTTAAAAAGCAGACGGAAGCCAAAAACAGACGGAAGCCAAAAGCAGACGGAAGCAAATCACGTCTGAATCAAGAATCAATTTAAGTTAGTTACAGAACTCAACTAAATAACCGTTTCTTTCAAGATTCAAGAAGCAAGATTCAAGAAACAAGATTTAAGAAGCAGTTGAAGACGAAAGCTATAAATATGAGTCGAAGTCGAAGATTGCAAAGTTAGAGACACATACTTTACGTGAACATACGCGCATGCAACAATTGTTTCAAAGCTTACTTGAGAGTTTATTGTGCAAATAGCTAGAGCTATCTTACTGTAACAAA
>JANIJH010000007.1:39131191-39142721 GCA_024520975.1 Erythroxylum areolatum | reverse complement strand
GATAGCCTGCAGAGGCTAAGAGTAAAAGAATACTGACTGTAAAGAGACCTGAAGAGGCTCAGAGGAAAAGAATACTTATAAAGTTGTTGAGAGATAATGAAATCTCATAAAGACATCTGAGGATTGGACGTAGCCCACGGTTTGGGGTGAACTACTATAAAAATTATTGTGTCAACTTCTCTATCCTTATCTCTCTTATCACTCAAAGTTTTGATTTTACTTACTTTTCAAACAAGTTTTTGAAGAATACAATTAACTTTGATTTACAGTAGTTCTTGTGAAAAGAATAAGTTTTTTTTTTGACAAAACGATTTTTAAGTTTTTCAAAAAAAAAGGGGAAATAAACAATTCAACCCCCCCTTCTTGTGCATTTACACATTGTATAATAAGCATTGTAATAACGTGTGATTCACTTCACCATTGACATAACTTTCATTAAAGATGTCAGATTGTGGTATTCTTTGGACAGTTTGAAAGAGAATTCTAGATCTACAACTTTTATGAAGAACTTGAAGTGAGATTTTGTCATTTGGAGGGTCAAAACATGGGCTATGTGAAACTAAATGGGCAGACTGTGTAACCTTCGGGTCTGGAAATTTTTTTGCATCAGGAATACACAAATTCACATTTCATCTTGACAATCATCCATACACAAATTCATATTTCATTAACATCATAAAACAAGAGTTTACAATGCTTTAATGACATTTCAAGCTACAATACATTAATGTTCCAAAATCTCCAAATTACATATGATACGTGAATAATAATTGCTCAAAATGTAGTTACAACCTTGTTTACATAAACTACTCCAAAACAAAACAAAACATGCAAATTCAAAGTGATGTCTTGACTTTCTTTCCCTTGGTCTCTTACTCTTCACCTGAATAGGGGAAGGAGAGTGAGGGTGAGCTTGAAAGCTCGTGGGTAACAGATTTATAATCGGTAACAAGCAAAAACCATTGAAAACCCTCATGATCCTAGCAAATTCCCATGAAAATCCATAAAACATATATTTCTCAAATTCTCAACTTGTCAAACCAATTCACAACTCACATAAGCACATCAGAAAAGGTTTGGGTAGATCCATAAACATGACGAACTTCACAATTCCACATAATGGTCCTATGTAGTCGTAAACTTGAGGGAGTCCATAAAGGAGCTCCAGGCCACTAGCGGGCAGGTGGGAGAAGCCTTTAACTTGGTCAATGTGCATGTGATATTCTTAAATGGATTATACCAAACCCACATAACATGTAATTCATGACTTGAAAATCGATTGCCCCAATGACACATTTTGAAAAACTTGTATTTCATAAGCAAGAAAGATTTCATATGCATTTCCAAAACCTAATTTCATAAACATAAAGTCTTTTCAAAATCATTTCCATAGAACAATTCATCATCAAGATTCATACGCCAAAATATGTAGCAATTTTACAAATCATTCAAAAGCACTAACTACCACAATTATAAAGCAATGGAAATCATGTTATTCTCTTAACTAAAATAAAACATAATGGCTCATTATCCAATTATACATATGAAACCCACCTTGAATTGCCTTCCTTAATACTTGCTTAAAGAGACCTCTCTCCTTGCTCCCCTTGCACCTCTTGCCTTCCTTGATTTCCTTGATCAAAGGCAAAATTCCCATTCAATATGAATATCAATTGAGAACCCACAGGAACATATTCATAAAATTGATCTTAGAAAGCTTAAACCCATACATTTCTTAAGCTTTTATGGACCAAAACCCTTTCAAAAAATCCAAAAGATTTAGAATAACCTTACCTTAAATCTTCACCAAATAGTGAGATTATTGGCTTTAATGGAAGCTCTAATCCTCCTCTTCCTTTTTCCCTTCTTGAATAACTTCTAAATCACTCTTGAAGGCTAAGAAAAATTGAAACCTAGTTGGCCTCCCTTCTTTCTCTCTTTTTCGTGCTTCTCTCTTCTCTCTTTTCTCATTCACGTTTTTGGCTTCTTCCAAATGCAAGACAACAAATTTTCTCCCCTTTTATACCCTTAATGATTGCACAATGTCCATTTTACCCCTCCTTTAATGCTTTAAGACTTTAATGCTTATGTGAGCTTCCCAAAATGCCCTCATACATATATACTCTTACTACTTAATTCAACTAAACCATATTTAAAAATCTCACTAAAATTAACGTAAGAATTAACTCCAAATAAAATAATTAATCTAGCAAGACCTCAAAATTATTTAAATCATGCCTAACTCCTTTCTCATTGTCTTAAGTTTCTAATAACACCAAAATTATTCAATTTGGTTCAGAAATCTGAAAGTTATATCCCAAACATTTTCGAGCTATTCTTATACTGAAATAATATTTTGTGCTCAACTTCTATCCAAAAATTGAAATTCTTAAGGATTGAATTAGAACTCAATTTCATCAGATAATTTATAGCCCTATCACTCTAGTTTAATCCAAATTAAAAATCACCTCATTTGGATAACTAGAGAAAATGTTATGGCTTAAACATCAAAGCATACTCAATGATAAGTTTCAACTTATAACTTCCAACATTTCACATAAAACCCATCTTGTACATAACTATCTTTTCTACTTCACCTCAAATTCAAGAATTCTTCTTTTCTTTACACATAACTAATCGTCAACAATTTCTTACTTAATAGTTCTAATTTTCGAAAAAAGTTTGGGGTCCAATATTGACTAATTGTTAATTAAATATATATAGGTAAGTAGTCACGCATGTGATTTAATATTGACAGACATAACTGTCATGCACGGTTATGACTTGCGCATGTTACTTTCCTTTTACGGGCAATTAACGCCTACATAATTTTATAACTTTTTTTATTAAATAAATAATTAATTAAGTATTGATCTATTAAATACAATTAATCTATTCATTAATTGATTAAATAGAACTAGTGCTTAAAATTTTCTTTTTATTAAATATAATATATAAAAAATTAATTGACTAATTATAATATATTATTGATTAATATCAAAATAAATAATTAATTAATAACTTAAAAGAAAATGAAAATTTATTATTATAGGAGTCACAGGCGTGACTTAAGTGTTATGCCTGTGAAAAGATCTATTTTTAATTTCTTAATTAAATAAAATTAATTAAAATATAATTTGTAATAATTAATATATAACTAAATAATTGATTTATTGAAATATTATTAGTTAATTAATTAATTATTGATTATTAACATGCAATTATTACTTCTGTTATTACTGATGAATCTGAAATATTTTTTTTACCTTTTTTCTAATTACATATTTTTAAAATATCTTTATTTGATTTAATTATAACTATTTAGTAAATTAGAAATGTAATTTCATGTAATTAAAATATTATCAGTTAGTTAAAATATAATTAATTAATTGATTTATGAAAATGTGATGCTTGATTAATAATGGTAATTAGAATATAATAAATTAAATGATTTATTAAATTGCACTTTTTATAAATTAATTATTAATCATTAACTATTAATCTTATTAAGTTATAATTAATAGTGATTAATATATTATTAATTAATTGATGTATATATATAGGTAAGTAGTCACTCATATGACCTAATATTTATAGGCATGATTGCCATGCACGGTTGTGACGTGCATGTTATTTTCTTTTTATAGGCAATTAATACCTATATAATTTTATAACATCTTTTTATTAAATACATAAAAAATTTGAGTTTTGCCTGCTGATTATTTTTTTAATTCAGTAAACTAAAAATTCTTTTTTTACATTATATATACGATATCATAAAAATATAAAAAATAGATACGATATATAATTAATTATTGATTTATTAAAATATAATTAATTTATTCACTAATTAATTAAATAGAATTAGTGCTTATATGTTTCATTTTTATTAAATGTAATATTTAAAAATTAATTGACTAATTATAATATAATATTGATGAATAAAAATAATTAATTGATTAATTACTTAAAACAAAATGAAAATTTATTATTATACGAGTCACAGGTGCGACTTAAGTATATTGTTGATTAAATACAAAATAATTAATTGATTTTGTAATTAAAATAAAATGAAAATTTGTTATTGCATGAGCCATGAGCGTGACTTAAGTATACTATTGATTAATAACAAAATAATTAATTGATTATTTAATTAAAATAAAATGACAATTTGTTATTGTAGGAGTCACGGGCGTGAATAAGTGTTACGCCTATGAAAAGATCTATTTTTAATTCCTTAATTAAATAAAATTAATTAAAATATTCATAATAATCAATATATAATTAAATAATTTATTTATTGAAATTTAATTAATTAATTAATTATTATTAACACATAATTATTGCTTATGTTATTATTAATGCATCTGAAATATTTTTTCCTTTTTTAATTACATATTCTTAAAATATCTTTAATTAATTTAATTATAACTATTTTGTAAATTAAAATATAATTTCTTGTAATTAAAATATTATCAGTTAGTTAAAATATAACTAATTAATTGATTTATAAAAATGTGATACTTGATTAATAATGGTAATTAGAATATAATAAATTAAATGATTTATTAAATTATACTTTATTTATAAATTAATTATCAATCATTAACTATTAGTCTTATTCGATTATAATTAATAATGATTAATATATTATTAATTAATTGATGTATAAATATAGGTAGATAGTCATGCTTGTGACTTAATATTCACAGGCGTGACTACCATTTACGATTGTGACGTGTATATTATTTTCCTTTTATAGGCAATTAACACCTGTATTATAATATTTTTATTAATAATTAATTAAGTATTGATTTATTAAAAAATAATTAATTTATTCATTAACTAATTAAATAGAATTAGTGCTTATATTTTTTCATTTTTAAATATAATTTATAAAAAATTAATTGACTAATTATAATATATTATCAATTAATAACAAAATAATTAATTGATTAATTAATTGAAATAAAATGAAAATTATTATTATAGGAGTCACAAGCATGACTTAAGTATATTACTGATTAATAACAAAATAATGAATTGATTATTTAATTAAAATAAAAATTTATTATTATAGGAGTCATAGGCGTGACTTAAGTATCACACCTGTGAAAAGACCTATTTTTATTCCTTAATTAAATAAAATTATTTTAATATAATTCATAATAATCAATATATAATTAAATAATTGATTTATTGAAATCTTATTAGCTAATTAATTAATTATTGATTATTAACACGTAATTATTACTTACGTTATTATTAATGCATCTGAAATATTTTTCCCTTTTGTTTAAATACATATTCTTAAAATATCTTTAATTGATTTAATTATAACTATTTAGTAAATTAAAATATAATTTCATGTAATTAAAAAATTATCAGTTAGTTAAAATATAATTAGCTAATTGATTTATGAAAATGTGATAATTGATTGTAAAGTTTGATAAATGAGGACTGATACTAGATATTAGATATTATTTGTACCTAATTAGTGTTTAATTAAAATCAATGAAATTAAATTAAATTAAATTAAATGAAAAATTCAATTAATCTTCAATCGAATGTTCTCCTCTCTTTTGCTCCCACCAATTAATAACTCTTCCATCAAATGCTATCAATCACATCCATTTAATTAGCATACATGTCTAGAAATTTCTACATTTCAAATGCTCTCGTCTCTTTTGCTCCCAGCAATTAATAACTCTTCCATCAAATGCTATCAATCACGTCCATCTACTTCCATTTAATTAACATACATGTCTAGAAACTTCAACATTTAACGCACTCACCAAACCCTTTCTCTCTCTCCGTCTTTTAAACTTCCACCATTCCAATAAACATCTTGCAAACACGGCAGCGACGCAAGTAGTAAGTGTACATCAATCTCAGGATTTATGATTGGTGTTACTACATTCATTATCTTCTTCTTGATTCAACACATAGTTAAAATTCGGTAAGAATCAACAAGAGTAGGGCTTATAACTCCTTTTTTTGCTCCTAAACTTACGAACCTTCCTCAAGTGACAATTCCTAATTTAACGATCTTATTTGTTTTCTCAATTCTTGCCTTGTTTATTAACTTTGACAATTAATCAATCTACATTGGGCTACTTTCTCATTCATTAAGCATGCAAATGAATGATATTTAAATTATTATTAGAATTCTAACTATTAACTTTGTTTTTCTAGGACAGGGACATACAAAACAAACTATTCAGAGTTGTTTGTGTTTTCCTACAGACTTTGATTCCAAATACAATCATCGATGGTAACTAAACTCTTTTTCTTATTGCTTTATTACCCTTTGGGTTTTTGGCAATCCAGAATTCATATGTACATGTGTTCTTTGGGACTTGACAAAATCAGAAAATAAAATAAAGTGTTACAAAGTGAATTAGGGGATTAACAGGAACATGATAACATCTTTCTTTACCTTGGATTGATATTAGGAGATAAACATGATAATTGATGATGGAAGCAATATGTCAAATATCTACATAGAAAATTTACAAATTTAACATGTTAAGGAAAGCATAGTTCTCAAAACTTTGTAAGCCCTTACCTTTTCACTATATATAAGAAATATGTTGCATGCCTCTGAACTCACCTCGTTATTTGTCTTAATCACTTGCTTTTTAGTTCTTTTTCTTTTACTTCAATTGGAAGTTCATACTTCGCTTCATTTTGACCAATTAGTCGTGGTTTTGTAGTGACAGATTTGTTTGTTGAATTGCAAACTTTTTGCATCGAATTGTTATTAATCAAGTTCTTTTTCTTCTATGGATTTCAGTGCCTTTAGTTTTTGCCTTAGTGCCTGTAGGACCTTATATTTGGAAATCTTTCCAATTTGTATTTTTCTATTTTGCTTCATAAAGATATAGCAGATACACTATTTTGACAGAAAGTATACTCATTTTTGGAATAAGAATTGGATTTCAATCTAATTTTCCAAATTTGTATGCTTGAATATAATTTATTCTATTCTTTAATGATATAGATGACAAGTCTGGGAGGAGCGTAAATCTAGAAATGTGGGTGTCAGCTCATTAGCAAGATGAGGTTAGTATGTTATGGACTTAAATATAGCATAATGGCATGTAATTGGATTTTTTTCCTGATCTTAATGTCTACCGTTTATTGCTATAATCTTATAACTGCTTTGAGTAGGTTCGATCCTTTTGTTTGCCCAATTCATATCATATCATTGTTGTAAATACTTTACTATATCAAAATATACCAATAGCGATATAGATTCACTGATTAGATTTGAAATTCATATGCTGCATTTTAGATTAATTAGGTTTAAACTTATACTCTCTTTTGATTGAATTTGGATGTAAATGTTATTTGCCACTGAATTAATTGCAAATATTAGGGTTAAATATAGTTTATTAGACTAAATCAATTCAAATTAGGTTTAAATTTGGAAATAATTTCTCTCCCATATATTTACATTTGTTTTAGAGTTACACTTTTACTCTTAATAACGTTGGATTTGTTTGGGAGAAGGCATCCATATATATGCTGCAAGTAATTGACCAAAATTTATGTCTTTGTTAAATATACAGATTTATTCTCCTATTCTTTTATAAGATCAAGGATGTTTATATTTTGGAATTTAATCAGAGATTGGTCTTTTCTTCATATATTTTTTTAATTAAAAAAACATATATGTTATTTAGATTAGCTCTTTTTGAGGATGTGTATGTTTGATGCTTTCTATTTATCAGTTTCATGAATTTAGCTCATTTTTGCTGGCAGGTGGACAGTGGTTTAAGGCTTATGTTTCTTCATGTAGTCTATGTCATATTCCTTATCCTAGTGCTCCTATAGCCAACTATGTCAAGATGATATCTCTATGATCAGATGATATGTCTATGATTAGAAAATCAACTGTCTATGATTAGAAAATTAGCTGCAGCAAATCAGGGAAAATTTGCTGCTACTATTAACTTTGCTTATTTTTATTTGAAGGATGAAATTACGTCAATATTTTAAGATCTTATCTAGGATAATACTTCCACCATAATGTCTTTATCAACATTAACCTTTGATTTTTAGTTGTAGAATATGGAATTGCGTTGTCTTGTGTAAAACATCTTTAAACATTTATTAATTTGTTTTAATTCACATCAAATTTGACAGTTATTATACTCTATATAATATAGTATGTGCAAATGCACTACTTAATTAATAGTCGTGATTAGTAATAATAATAATTGGTTATGTTGACCCTAGAGAAGGAGAAAGGTATTACTTGAGGTTATTACTCAAACATATTAAAGGGCCAACATTATTTGATGACTTGTTGACTATTGATGGTGAGAAAAGAAGTTGTTTTAGGGAGGCTGCACTATAGTTGGGATTGCTAGCATTTGACTTATATATATAGCAAACTCTTGAGAAAGATGTTGTTAGGCACCGTTTTCGGAACTTAACTCTTGCGAAATCATGAAGCCTGAGCGTTTTATCCTATAGGGTTATTTCCATAAACCCTTATTAGGCATCATCTTATAAGGGTGGCGTGCCCACGACAATCAAACATCAACAAACTTATTACTTCAACTCAACCATATTATGAGGAAGTCAAAATGAACATATATAACCGAACTACTTTAATCTATCATTTCATTTCTAAAGTAACAGAGTCTGAAAAGCTTTAGTTACATATCAAAAGCCACACCATTGGCTTATTACAAAAATACAAATAAAAAATTTGCGGAAGTTCCCTTAGGCTCTTGATCACTTGATCTCTTAACTATCACCTGAAGAGGGGACAGAAAGGGGGTGAGCTTGACAGCTCATGGGTAACAGTTTATAAAGGAAAAATAAGAAAAAACATTTGAAAACGTTCACTTGTCATAGGAAATTTTCATATGGTTGATAAAGGACATGTTTCTTAGGCTTTCAACCAAAATTCACAAGTTGCAAAACATGAATGCATCAAACTTATTAACATACATGGGCACCTAAGTATATCAAATCGTTTGGGTGGATCCAAAATAGAACGTACTACACATTTCCAATAAGGGTCCTGTGTAGCCATGAACAGAACGTACTAACGCAATCCCACGTAATGGTCTTGTGTAGCCATGAACTTATGGGAGTCAATGAAGGAGTTCTATGCCACTAGCAGGCAGGCGAGAGAAGCCTTAAACTTAGGTCAAAGTGCACGTGACATTTCTTGAGAGATCACCACAAACCCGCATAACACATATATCATGACTTGTAAACTTGTGTTGCCCAAAATGGCACTTCTTGAAAACTTGAGTTTCATGAGCATACAATATTTCATATGCGCTTTCAAAACTTGCTATTCTTTTCAAAAATCACTTGAAAAATCTCTTTATAAACTATTACACAGTTCATGTAGCAAACATATAATAGATTTCACAAATCATGCAAAAGAAAAAGATGCAACACTTATGATGCAATTTAAATTAGTAAACTTCTTTGCTTTAAAGAAAAATAGTAGTGGCTTATTTACTCTATGATAAACATGTACCCACCTTGATTTCCTTGATTATAACCTTACTCAAAAATGCCTCTTCTCTTGTTCCTCTTGCGTCTTTGTTCCCTTTATACGTTAACAAAAATCGCACTTAATAGGGTTTTCAATTGACAAATCCCTTAAGCACAATCACTAAAATTGGTTCTAAAATACTTAAAACCAAGTCTTTTCTAAACTCCAAAGACTAAAATCCTTCCAAAGATCCAAAATAAAATGGTCTTACCTTGATTCTTCACCAAATGAAGAGATCTTTAGCTTAAAGGGAAGCTCTTCTCTTCCTCTTCCTTTTTTCCTTTCTTGAACAACTCCAAAATCTCTCTTGAAGGTTAACACAATTGAAACCCTAGCTTATTTTCTCTTCTTTCTCTCATTCTCTTCTTCTCTTTGTATTTCTCTCTCTTCTTTATGAAACTCTCTACTTTTTCTCTTCAATTTTTGTTCTTCTCTCTTCTTAACATGCAAGACAACACTTCTTCTTCCAATTATGCCCTTAATGATTGAGAAATGTCCCATTTGCCCTTCCATTTATACCTTATATCTTTTATACTTAAGTGTCTTGCCAAAAGCACCCTTGAATATTCTGACATAACTCTTTCTTCTAGAAAATTGTTCTCCTTTTTCTTAAGTTTCCAATGACATCAAAATCAATCCATTTGGTTCAGAAACCTGAAAGTTAGGACCCAAACATTTCAGACTATTGCTAGACTGAAATAGTGCACTATACCCAACTTCCATCCAGAAATTGAAAGTTCTAGAGACTGAAATAGATTTCAACTTCTTCATACCATTTGTAGCTCCATGTCTCTAGTTTATCTTGAAACTAGAATCATCTTATTCAGAGCTCTACCGTTCCGGAAATCATCAAAATACTGAATCATGTTCAGTAACATATCTAATTCCTACTCTTCCAACCAGTACCCTTACTTGATTCAATCCATCCCTTTCAAATCAACACCAAAATATATGACCCTCAATGGAGGAGTAAAAAGAAAAGTGTTAGGAATCTAAGGGTTCAAGAATCACTTCATTTGGAGGTCAGATAACAAAATTATGGCCGAAAGAATCAATCAAGGTTTTGGTCCTCAATCATATCAAACTTATCTTGGGACAAATAACATAACTTTCACTAGAGATGTTGGATTAAGATCATATTAGGATGATTTCAAAGAGAAATTTGAGATATACAACTTTGAAAAAGACCTTGAGGTCATATTTTATCATCTGAAGGGTCAAAACGAATCAGAAAATAGGATTAGACGAAGCCAAAGGAAAAGGCAGACGAATGGAAAAAGACAGAAGAAGTGAGAAAATTGCTATAACTTTCCCTACAGATATCGGATTAAGGTGTTCTTTATATGGTTGGAAAGAAGACTTCAAGATCTACAACTTTCATGAAGACCTTGAAGATAGATTCTATCGTCTAGAGGGTTGAAAATAAACTAGAAGATAGCAAAAGGTGGAAGAAGCAAAAAGACAGAAGAAGCCAAACACAGAAGAAGCACAAAATAAAAGAAGATGATGTCATCAAAGAAGAAACACAGAAGAAATGATGTCATCACAGAAGAAGCAAAAGGAAGAAGAAGTAAAAAGGAAAAAGAAACAAAACACAGATGATAGCAAAACACAGAAGAAGCGAAAAGACAGAAGAACCAAAAAGACAGAAGAAGTAAAACTGTTGGGACCCGATCCGGAGACCGGATCCCAACCGGAGAAACAAGAGAAACAAAAAATAAACGGAACGAAAAGAACGGGGCGAATAGCGAAATGCTGAAGCCAATAGAAAAATAAAGGCTGCAAAGTGTTCAAAATACACTTCTAAAACATATCCCAATCAATCATGCAATCATCAAATCCACCGAACCCTCCGTCCGGGATCTCAGCAGAAACAAACGCAATCTTAGTTCTAAACACTTCAATCATTCTCATACATAACCACAACCCATCATCATACACAAACTTTGAACCTCAACTCAACATATAAATCCATAATTTACTTACATCATCCAATTTCAT
>JANIJH010000007.1:39120680-39131091 GCA_024520975.1 Erythroxylum areolatum | reverse complement strand
TAAATAATTAATTAAGTATTGATTTATTAAAATATAATTAATTTATTCATTAATTAATTAAATAGAATTAGTGCTTACATTTTTCATTTTTATTAAATATAATATATACAAAATTAATTGACTAATTATAATATATTATTGATTAATAACAAAATAATTAATTGATTAATCACTTAAAATAAAATAAAAATTTATTATTATAATTATTATAGGAGTCACAGGCGTGACTTAGGTATATTATTGATTAATAACAAAATAATTAATTGATTGTTTAATTAAAATAAAATGAAATTTTGTTTTTGTAGGAGTTGTGTCAAGCCTATGAAAAGGTCTATTTTTTAATTCCTTAATTAAATAAGATTAATTAAAATATAATTCATAATAATCAATATATAATTAAATAATTGATTTATTGAGATCTTATTAATTAATTATTGATTATTAATGTGTAATTATTACTTATGTTATTATTAATGCATCTGAAATATTTTCCCTTTTTAAATTTCATATTCTTAAAATATCTTTAATTAATTTAATTATAACTATTTAGTAAATTAAAATATAATTTCATGTAATTAAAATATTATCAGTTGGTTAAAATATAACTAATTAATTGATTTATGAAAATGTGATACTTGATTAATAATGGTAATTAGAATATAATAAATTAAATGATTAATTAAATTATATTTTATTTATAAATTAATTATTAATCATTAACTGTTAATCTTATTGAGTTATAATTAATAATGATTAATATATTATTAATTAATTGATGTATAAATATAGGAAAGTAGCCATGCCTGTGACTGTTATGCAAGATTATGATATGCATGTTATTTTCCTTTTACGGGCAATTAACACTTGTATTATAACATTTTTATTAAATAAATAATTAATAAGTATTGATTTATTAAAATATAATTAATTAATTAGAATTCGTGCTTATATGTTTTGTTTTTAAATATAATATATAAAAATTAATTGATTAATTATAATATATTATTGATTAAAAATAAAATAATTAATTGATTAATTAATTAAAATAAAATGAAAATTTATTGTTATAGGAGCCACAAGCGTGAGTTAAGTATATTACTGATAAATAACAAAAAAACTAATTGGTTATTTAATTAAAATAAAATAAAAATTTATTATTATAGGAGTCATATGCGTGACTTGAGTATCATGCCTATGAAAAGATCTATTTTTTATTCCTTAATTAAATAAATTTTTTTAAATATAATTTCTATTAATCTATATATAATTAAATAATTGATTTATTGAAATCTTATTAATTAATTAATGAATTATTGATTATTAACATGTAATTATTACTTATATTATTATTAATGCATCTAAAATATTTTTCCCTTTTGTTTAATTACATATTCTTAAAATAAGTAAAATTGATTTAATTATAACTATTTAGCAAATTAAAATATAATTTCATGTAATTAAAATATTATCAGTTAATTAAAATATAATTAATTAATTGATTTATGAAAATGTGATAATTGATTGTAAGGTTTGATAAATGAGGACTGATACTAGATATTAGATATTATTGTTACCTAATTAGTATTTAATTAAAATCAATTAAATTAAATTAATCTTCAATCAAATGTTCTCCTCCCTTTTGCTTCCACCAATTAATAACTCTTCCATCAAATGCTATCAATCACGTCCATTTAATTTGCATACATGTCTTGAAATTTCTACATTTCAAATGCTCTCGTTTTTTTCCTCCAGCAATTAATAACTCTTCCATCAAATGTTATCAATCACATCCATTTACGTCCATTTAATTAATATACCTATCTAGAAGCTTCTACATTTAACGCACTCACCAAACCCTTTCTCTCTCTGTGTCTCTTAAACTTCCACCATTCCAATAAACATCTCGCAAACAAGGCAGTGATGTAAGTAGCAAGCATACATCAATCTCAGAATATTTATTGGTGTTACTGCTTTCATTATCTTCTTCCTAATTCAATACATAGTTAAACTTCGGCAAGAATCGACAAAAGTAGGGCTTATAAATCCATTTCCTGCTCCTAAACTCGTGAACATTCCTCAGGTGACAATTCTTAATTTAACCATCTTATTTGTTTTCTTTTAATTGTTATTATTATTCAATTCTTGTGTTTTTTAATTAATTGATGACAATTACTCGATCTACATTGGGCTACTTTCTCGTTCATTATGTATGCAAATGAATGATCTTTGCAATATTATTAGAATCCTAGTTGTTAACTTTGTTTTTCTAGGACAGGCACATGCAAAACAGACTAGTTAGAGTTGTTTACATTTTCCTGCAGACTCTGATTCCAATTACAATCATCGATGGTAACTAAACTCTTTTCTTATCGCTTTATTACCCTTTGGTTTTTTGGCAATCCAGAGTTCATATTTACATATGTTCTCTGGGACTTTACAAAATCAGAAAATAACAAAGTGTTACAAAGTGAATTAGGGGATTAACAGGAACATGATAACATCTTTCTTTACCTTGGATTGATATTAGGACATAAACCTGATAATTGATGATGGAAGTAATATGTCAAATATCTACATAGAAAATTTACAAATTTAACATGTTAAGGAAAGCATAGTTCTCATAACTTTGTAAGCTCTTGTTGTTTCACTATATAAAAGAAATGTGTTGCATGTCTTTGAACTCACCTCGTTATTTATCTTAATCACTAGCTTTTCAGTTCTCTTTGTTCTACTTCAACTACAGATTCATATTGTGCTTCATTTTGACAAATTGGTCATGGTTTTGCAGTGACTGGTTTGTTTGTTAAAGTGCGAACTTTTTGCATCAAATTCTCACTAATCAGGTTCTTTTTCTTCTATGGATTTCAATGCCTTTAGTTTTTGCCTTGGTGTCTGTAGGACCTTATATTTGGAACTCTTTCCAATTTGTAACTTTCTGTTTTGCTTCATAAGGATATCGCAACTATACTATTTTGACAGAAAGTATACTCATTTTTGGAATGAGAATTAGATTTCAATCTAATTTTCTAAATTTGTATGCTTGAATCTAATTTATCCTATTCTTTAATGATACAGATGACAATATTGGGAGGAGCGCAAATCTAGAAATGGGCGTGTCAGCTCATTAGCAAGATGAGGTTAGTATATTATGGACTTAAATATAGCATAATGGCATGTAATTGGTTTTTTCCTTGATCTTAATGTCTACCACTTATTCCCATATCTTATAACTGCTCTGAGAAGGTTTCATCCTTTTGTTTGCCCAATTCATATCATACCACTATTGTAAATAGTCCACTGCATCAAAATATACCAATAGCGATGTAGATTCGCTGATTAGATTTGAAATTAATATGTTGCATTTTGGATTAATTAGGTTTAAACTTATACTCTATTTTGATTGAATTTGGATGTAAATATTTTTCCCCACTGAATTAATCTCAAAAATTGGGGTTAAATATAGTTTATTAGACTAATTCAATTCAAACTAGGTTTAAAATTGGAAATAATTTTTCTCCCATATATCTGCATTTGTTTTAGTGTTACACCTTTACTCTTAATAACGTTGGATTTGTTTGAGAGAAGGCATCCATATATATGCTGTAAGTAGTTGACCAAATTTTGTGTCTTTGTTAAGTATACAAATTTATTCTCCTTTTCTTTTGTTAAATCAAGGATGTTTATATTTTGGAATTTAATCAAAGATTGGCCTTTTCTTCAGATATTTTTTTAATAAAAAATGTATCTATTATTTAAATTAGCTCTTTTTTGGGACGGGTATGTTTGATGCTTTCTATTTATCAGTATCATGAATTTAGCTCATTTTTTCTAGAAGGTGAACAGTGGTTTATTTCATGTGGTCTATCTTATATTCCTTATCCTAGTGCTCCTACAGCCAACTATGTCAAGATGATATCTCTATGATCAGAACATCAACTGTCTAGGATCAAAAAATTAGTTGTAGCAAATTAGGGAAATTTTGTTGCTACTATTAACTTTACTTATTTTTATTTGAAGGCTAAAATTATGTCAATAATTAAGGATCTTGTCCAGGATAGTACTTCCACCACTAATGTCTCTATTGACATTAACCTCTAATTTTTAGTTGTATAATATGGAACTGGCCTGCCGTGTGTAAAACATCTTTAAACATTTATTAATTTGTTTTAATTCATATCAAATTTGGCTGTTATTATACTCTATATAATATAGTACATACAAATGAACTACTTAATTAACAGTCGTGATTAGTAATAATAATAATTGGTTACTATTGACCCCAAAGAAGGAGAAAGGTATTATTTAAAGTTATTACTCACACATGTTGAAGGACCAACATCATTTGATGAATTGTTGACTGTTGATGGTTAGAAAAGAAGCTGTTTCAGGGAGGCTGCACTACAGTTAGGATTGCTAGCATTTGACTTTTATATATAGCAAACTTTTGAGGAGGCTGTTATGTTTCAAATGCTAACATCGCTCAGACTTGTATTTGCTACACTTTTGTTCTATTGTTTACCAACAAACCCTAAGTAGCTCTAGGAAACATTCAAAGACAACCTTTGTTCTGACTACCAATAGGTTTCTTCCTATAGTGCCTATACATCTGATGAGATTACAAAAAATGGCCCTTTAAGATATTAATAAATCTTTGGAGCAAATGGGGAAAAGCTTAGCTAATTACCATTTTACTGATCATCAATTTCGTGTTGGTTATCATCAAAATCAAAGTAAAGAAATACAAAGTGAGAATAATATACAGGTTGATCAAAAGACCTATTATTACTGTCAAGGTTGAATGATGAGAAGAAATACATATTTGATTTGATTTTGGATCCAGTTTTGGCTTCGAGCAGTGGAATCTTTTTATTGATGGTCCTGGTGAAACTAGGAAGATTTTCTTATATCGAGCTCTCCTTGCAAATTTACGATCACAAGGGCATATTGCAATTGTTATTTCTACATCAAGTGTTGTAGCATCAGTCTTTCCTGGTGGTAGGACAACTCACTTAAGATTTAAAATTCCACTTGATTTTTCAAAGAAAAAAGTTTGTCAATTAAGTAAACAAACCAGTATTGGAAAAATGATATTTGAATGCAGTCTTATCTAAAGGGATGAGGATTACATGGTAAAGCATAAAGCTATTGAAGCATTTCATGATTTGCTTCAAGATATCATAAACTCTAATGAACCTTTTAGAGGAAAATTTGTTGTATTTGGTGGTGATTTTTGTCAAACGTTGCCCATTACTGACCAGGCTACAAAACAACAACTAATTTATTCGAATCTTCTAAACTCACATCTTTGGTGACAGATGCGTAAATTTTCTTTGACGATAAATATGAGAGTTATATCAAATCCAACTTTTTCTAAATTTTTGTTACATATAGGAGAAGGCACTGAACGAGTTGATGAGCAAGATCAAATATCCTTGCCAAAATAGCTGGTTATTCCTTATCATAGCAAGGATAAGTCTCTTAATAGGTTGACAAATTTTTCATCATATATTTTACTATTTTTTTAAAGAATTACAATTACATCTTTTTGATGCACTGTTGCCTTCACCAAGTTACTTGAAAATGTCTTCCCTGATCTAAGCTTGTATTCATCTTATCCATACCAGATGATAAATAGATGTATTTTATGTCCAATAAACAGCTGTGTTGATGAAATTAATGACATGATGATTAACAAATTGTCAGGAAATATGCATTCATACATGAGTTTTGACAAAACGATTGGCCGAAGACATCAAGCAGATTATGAAGATTTTCTCAATTCTTTCAATCCAAAATGCCTACCTCCACACAAACTCTTACTCAAAGAAGGCTCCCTAATTTTGCTCATGAGAAATTTGAATCCAATCGAGGGACTATGCAATGGGATAAGGTTGATATGTAGACAATTAAAAGACCATACAATTTTTGCAGAAATTATTTTTGGACCTCAAAAAGAAAAATTAGTTTTTATATCTAAAATTCCCTTACAATCTTTAGAGAATGAAAAAATGGAATACAATTTGTCATAACACAATTCTCTATTTGTTTGTGTTTTGCAATGATCATAAACAAATCTCAAGGTCAGACACTTGATTATGTAGGAATTTATCTCCATCAACCTGTATTCTCACATGGATAGTTATATGTAGCTTTGTCAAGAGCTCGAACTCCTAAATCAATTAAAGTTCTAATTATTCCAGGAACTTTTGAATCCTCAAAGTTTGATTAAAAGATAAGAAATATTGTGTTCCATAAAATATTTCAATTGGTCAAATTATAAAGTGTAAACTTGTCAGAAGGTATATTAATTATTTCATTCAAGTTGATATAATTTTATTTCATAAAAAAATTCTTTTCCCTGATTAATTTATTAAACAAAATTTTCAAGATGGAAAAATGTTTATTGATTAAGGATATTTTACCTGGTACTCAATAGTGGTCATGTGAAATTATTGTCCAAGAAAAATAGCTGTTATCGCATCACCTGGCATACCATCGAAGAGACAAAAGTTTATCTTTGTTGATTATGAGGTATAACAATTACACTTTATTCATTCAAAATGTTTATTTTTGACTTAATTATTAAAAATTTCTTTATTATTAATAGGGATCACATGCAGATGGTATTATATTCAACAATGATATCCAACGAATGAGTCATAGTTTGCATCCTTGTAAAATATGTATTATTTGCAATGCCATAGTGAGGCCAATTTCACTTCCGTATCAAACTGAAGGCTTTAAATACAATGGATAATTACAAGTCGCACTGTTATTGAACCTGTACCACATGATTATGCCATCATCCCCATGCAATTTAACTACACACCTTTCAATGATCTTATCAACTGCATAAATGAAAAGGAAAAATCAGTTGGTTAAACCCGTTATCTATTTCTTTATACAATGTTGACTATTTTTTTCTATTACATCTAATGATATTTATATTTAACATGTAATAGATATTTTGGCTGTGATTCTTCAAGTCTTGGATCAAAAAGAAATCAACAAAGATGAAAAACATTCAACTGTGTAAAAATTTGTTCTTGTCAACAAACAATAATTTAAATTCTCTATTATTCTTTTTACTTCACAAAAACTGAGATAATTTCTCTTTTTTCTAACATTTCTTTTTTTATTAGGCAACAATCACTTATACTTTCATAAATTCTCTTGTTACCAACGAGGGCTATCAAATTACCAAATCGTTACTTTCTTATTCAATAATTGTGTGTCGCAGACTAAAAGTGAACTTCTATAATGGTGCTTTTATTTTTTCTTCATCACGCTATTACATTTTATTACTTATCCTTCTATTTTATTTTTACCTTACAATTGAAAAGTTTTAGGTGTTATATTATCCACCTGGTTTGACTCAGCGATTCTTGTTGAACCACCAATAAAAGAAGTTGTGGATCTTAAAAATTGGTACTGCCTTATCTTTACTCCAACGACCAATCAAATTATATACAAAATTTATAATATTTTGAAGCTTTTATATTTATAATTATTATGTTCTAGGGCATGATGAAATAATAAGGAACTTAAAACCTTTATTAACCAACAAGCTTATCTGAGATATAATCCTAATATATCTTTCGAATTACATCATAAAATTACCAAAATCATCTTCTTGAATTCTATTAGTAAGGTAAATACATTTTATATTCTCCTAAACATTGCTTATTTGATATTGATTTTTTAAATAAACATCTTATTATATATTTGCAGACAATATGGATTAAAGCTAATATTTCCTTCCAACACATCTTACAAAAGTACTGGTATATGGCATGTAATTCCAACACATCTTACAAAAGTACTGGTATATGGCATGTAAGAAATGCTTTCGTTCTATAACCGCTACTTATGGAGCTCCATTCAATTTTAATTCTTGCAAAGAAAAAGTTCTTGCTGAACCCAGGTTTTCCTTGTTCTCTTTTCTCTTTTCAATTTACTACATTTTTCTTCTCATGCATTTTATATGTGCAGATTTTTTCTCAACATTTGAACGTTTTGTACTTGGATGTCATGATTATGACATGTTAAATCACACTTGTGAGACCTTCTTTATGGGTGTGACAAGTCACACCTGTGACACCTTCTTCATGGGTGTGACTTATAAATCACACCCGTGACACCTTCTTCACCGATATGACTTGTAACTCACACCCCTGACAATTCTTCACCGTTGTAATGTAACTAGTCACACCCATAAAGAAGATCTCGTTGTTATACAAGCTTTCAATATATCTAAGTAACATATATATTCTAATTAGGTTTTATTGCAAATATAGATGTCGCTATGACATAGATTTGACTGATGAAACAAAGACTATCACAGTTTCTATTTTTGGCAAATTCGTTAAAAAACTTTTGAAGTTTACTACAATTGAAGCTATGCATTATTACCACCAAGTTATACTTTTTTGACTTATTATAGATGCGATTTAATATAATGACAATTATAATATCTTTATTATATGGCTGACAATTAACATTTTTGCCTTCCCATAATAAGAATATGGAACTTCCTCTAGAAAAAATGTACACATAATTAAAAAGCAAGACATTTCTTTTTCATATCAAACTTGTACACGTTCACTCGCCAAATGAAAGACAACAATTCACTGTTTTGTATTACCATAAAATTGATGATGATAAATTAAAAAAGGCTTCAGTTTCACTTAGAAAAGATAATCAAATTTCAATTGATGGTCAAAATAACACTGCTAACATTACACCTCCGCCTATTTCAAGTATTCGTCATTATTTATTCATTCAATTTGTATTGATCATTATTTATTCATTCATTTTTTACGTTTTTATCTTTATCAAAATATGTAAACTTCTTTTTAGCGTTAATTATATCATCTTTATTTATCTATCTAGCATTTTTATCCAAAAAAATAATGTCTCCTTATATATTCTATAGCTAATATACTTTGTTTTTTTATATTTTGAAGATATTGTTGAATATTCGTCAATAGTCAAACTTCATAAAAGATTCAACAATGGTGAAGCCACCTCATAGTCCACAACACAGTCAAATGTAGATGTTAATGACAATAACAAAAAACCTAAATTGTCATAGACTTTTTTTTTCTTATAACAAATTTAAGCATGTAACTTGCGTACTTTTTGTATTTTAATTTCTTGTTTTCTTAAATTTCAAAACTGTGCATATCCGCATCTTTGGTTTTTGTTGTTAGATCATAACCGACAATATTTTATTACTTGGATTAGAAGCGTTAATTACTTGTGACATTTAACAATTGTCTTTATTAAACTCATGCAAATTCATAAACTAATTATTCAAAATTCGTTGACATCTCAACATATCAAATCAAACAATTTTATTTACTTTGTGTTTATGTTCTCTTTATTTAATAATATTTAATAAATAATAATAACATAGTCGATTATGAATAATATATAATTAATAATAATTATTATTAGCAATTACATAATTTACGGTTATTTAATGATAACAATTAATAAAAACATGTAATAATTTTAAATTAATAATAACATAAATAAAACTAATTAAGAGCTACTATCAGATTTAACTTTATTAAGCCCGTTGACATTAAAGCATATGTGAATTATACTTAATTAATAAATTAGCTGAAGATATTAATTATATTTAATAAAAAGTTTTAATCAATTAATAATGTTTAAATTAATTAGATCCAAATTAGATATTAAATTATATTTTTATTGATTAAGCAATCATTTATCATATATTTAATTAATTGGTCATATTTAAATTAATTAATTATATTTTTATATGTGTTAAACATATTGTAATTAATCGATCAATCAATTATATTATAATTAATCAACTAATTAGTACTATTTAAGTAATTATTTATTTATTCAGTAAACAAATTAAAATTTTACACAGGTGTTAATTACCTAGTAACAAGAAAAACAAAAATAACAAGCACGATTGTGACTTAACACACTTGGGACTTAATAGTCACAGGCATGACTCCCATGCACAGTTGTGACATACTACTTAAGCTATATGTATACTGGGTACTTATATATATAATAAATATTAGTATATAATAATTAATAATGACTAACATATATAGTATGTAACATCGGATTTTTCGAGCCTTATATGTTGTTATGTATTTGGAGATACTACTGTATATTGATGTATACATGATTGTATATGAGTTTAAATATGTAATTGATTCCTTTTGGTACATATGCTAGTGATATATAACATTATATGTCCTTACATGAACTAGGTTCATCGGTATGCGAAATCTTGGAAATTTCCGACACATAAGTTTTTAAGTGTGTAAAACCGAGTCCATCGAATGGATAAGACCGTGGTGGTTAAATTAAATGTATTCTAATGCCTTAGAGGTGATTAGACATGATTTATAGACTTATT
>JANIJH010000007.1:39020615-39039791 GCA_024520975.1 Erythroxylum areolatum | reverse complement strand
GGTTTATTTATACTTGTTTAGCCTCCCCCCTCCCTCTCTCACTTTCAATATGGGACAAAGTCCCTTTACCTAACATCTGTAAGAGTGGGGATGTTGATTTGGGATTGCATTTTTTAAAACAAAAGGATGAAACAAGTGTTGTTTCGTGGAATATAGTGATTTCTGTGGGTTTGTGTTGTTTCATGAAACCTGCTATGTTGAAGTTGGTGGAGAAATTTGCAAGTTCAGTAAAGATGAGGAAGAGAAGCAGAAAGAAGAGTAAACTTCCAGTGTTTAAAAGGAAGCTAGAGTTGATAATTTTGGGAGCAATACAAAAATGCTTGGATCCAAGGAGGAGAATTTGAATGATTGAAAATCAGAGTAGGAATGGAGATCAAAGTAAGATAAATGAGGAGAATGAAGCTATATGCAAAGAAAGGCTAAAGAATGAAGAATCTAAAGATGTGCAGTAAGTATGAGGTGCTTTACATCAGCTGAAGCAAAAGCCTGAAGCAAAGTTATCAAAATCGAGTATCAGTTTTTGTTCCCATATGTTTCAAACATCTTTTGTCTTTTTACTTTTTTCCAGCTTTAAATCATTAGGAGATCACAATGTCAGTTTTTGTTAAAGCATCAACCAACAAAAATGCTTTTGTACTTGCTGAACCAATGAGAGTAATAAATGTGTCAAAATCTTAGTCATTAGTTGTTTTTTACATCTTTATTTTGAGCCATTATGTAACTAGGCAAGGGTGTGTGAGCTAACTTGAAAAAGCTCCAAAACTCTTCCAAAAAAAGTTATGTAACAGTTGTAGCATTTTTATGAAAAAATTATCTTCTTCTTCATTAGCTATGTATGAGATTTTCTTGACTTGTTGCTGAGATGTTATGAATGTGTGTGTAGAGAGATGTGGTGAAGATTTCTAAGAGTGGAAAAGAAGCAAATTTGATTGTGCAAATTTCCATTACTGAAATTTCTGCAAATCCATAGTTTCTATTACAAACATTGCCTTTCGATTTTTTCAAAATTTTGAGAGATACATACATTGTTGTCATTGAGTGACATTTACAACAGAGAGTACATTCAATCTATAAGAATCAAGATGTTGTCTTTAAGTGGAGTACTTTCCATTGGAGGCAAATCAGCTTAGTTCAGTTGCTATCGGAAGAATTAATTGGAGTTCAGCTCATCTTTGATGAAGTGGTTTGCTAAATATCTTAAAGTTTCATTCTTCTTCAAAGGTTGGTGCTTGGAGCTGACTTGAATTTCTGTTTTTTCTGTTGAAGTGCAAGAAGTTCTCTCACTTTCCATAATTTCTTGTTTGGTGAAAATAGGTAGGGATGCTGAAGCTTTGGAATTTTTTCTTCAAATGAGGGAACAGGGTTTTGAGCAAGGTAATGCTATCGTGGTTTCTGTTTTGCCTGTTTGTGCTCGTTCGGGAGCTATTAATGTTGGGCAGTGGATTCACTGTCATGCCGAGTCAAGCAAGCTGCTCCAAAATGTTATATCTGCGGGCAATGGGCTGGTGGATATTTATTACAAATGTGGCAATCTGGAAAATGCTAGAAAGTTATTTGGTGAGATGCCAAGGAAGAACGTGGTTACATGGAATGCAATGATATCAGGTCACGCTTTTAATGGGAAATCTGAACTTGGGGTTCAACTATTCGAGGAGACGCTTAACAATGGCGTTAGACCTAGTGATGCAACATTTGTTGGAGTCTTATCGTGTTATGCTCATGCAGGGTAGGTGGAAAAAGGATGGACCATATTTAATTCAGAAATTGAAATATCAAATTGAGCCAAAACCTGAGCACTATGGATGCACGATTGATCTTCTTAACCACATGGGATGTGTGAGAAAGGCTTATGACTTGATAAGGAAAATTCAAGGTTCCATGTCCAAGGCTCTAACCCTTTATTTTATTATCCTCATTTTCTTTGAAATTCACTTCATAGTAACATTTCTAGACAGATAACAACATTATATAAATAGGGATATACAACAAATTAAAAAGTAAATAGTTTCATTAATATATGGGGATGTAGCTAAGATGGTAAAGTGCTCAATACCCTGCATCTCTAGTCAATTACTACAGATGTTTTCAAAGCCTAAAATAAGTCTGTGGGGAAGGTAAATATATCAATATGTACTTGTACATCCTTAATAATCTCCTTCAACTGATGAACTGTTATGTCTGCCTTCCTTATCAATATTGTAGTGGGTTTTAACTCTTCTAACCTTAATTTTTGACTAAAAGTATAGAGCATCATATTAATACTTGCTCCAAAATTTGTTAATGACCTGTCTATTTTTACTCTATTGATATTGTAAGGAATGTAAAAATTCATACGTCCTCTTTCTTCTTTGCTATATTAGGGTTATCTTCCGCTATGAGCTCCTTAACCTTCTTCTTGATTGATTCCTTAGTTTGAGCCCCGTTTGTAGTTATTCTGTTATGTCCTCAACATTGATTAATTTAGCCTCCTTAGAATTTATCATTGCCTTACTTGAATTTAACTTCTGCTGAGCTAGAATAGGTTAAAAAAAATTGAAGTCAAGGTTCCTCGATTGGCTTAATTATGAGCTCACTGGGAAGGAATTCTATATTTGTTTGTCCTTCTCCATTGTCTCCATCTTCTTTCATATGTTCAAGTTTCTTTTCCTGGGTTTGAGTAATGTCTATGATCTGTTCCCTAGGTTAGATTCAGTATTTCTTGGAAGGGTTCCTACATTTTGAGTTGAAATTGCCTCTACTAGTTAACCTACTTAGACCTCTAGATTGTGTATTGAAAAGGTGTGGCTCTTAGTGTCTTGTTCCAACTTCCTTTCAAGCCTCTTATGTGTGTCCTCCATGCCTTCAAGAGCCTATCAACCTCATGATGGATTTTCTCTATTACGTGATAGTATAAATCTTTTTTCTGGCAAAAGGCTTGAAAGATGCCATAACTATGTCCAAAATTTTGTATTAGAACCATCTTTTAAGGCATTCCTAAAGCATCCTTGACCTTGCTCCTCAATTTAAGGAGGTTAAGCATTGTCTATAATGTATCAACCCTTGGATTATATGACGAGAAGTATGAGTGGTTTAGATAGTGAGAGTAAACCCACTTCACCCAAAGAGATTCGCTATCATGTAGCAATCTATATATTCTTTTAATTAAAAGGGTGGTATTACTAAGATTCAAAAAGGTAACTCCTCATCTCCCTTAATCTTTTGGAAGACAAACACTTTTCCATTCTACCTTAGCCATTAAGTATAATTAGAGGGCCTTAACTACAAAAAGTTCCTTATAAATTTTTCTAGAGTTTTATCGAGTGAGGCAAGGAGAATATGTCGGTAATTCAATACAACAGTAATTAATTGTATTCTCCCTATAAAGGATAGGGATCGGTTACACCACTTGTCAATTATTTACTTGATTATGGTTATCAAAGCAAGAAGTCAACGTAGGTAGTTCTTTTATGGGTAATGGGAAGCCTAAAATATGTGAAAGGAATTTTATTTTCCTGAATACCTTTAAGAGAAGCAATATATGTAGATAAGTGAGCTGCTGAGGAAGATAAGAAGAAATGACTCTTGTATTTGTTCATTGAGAGACTAGAAATTTCTTTGAAGATACCAATAGCATTAACGAGGGATTTAATGGAGTGTGGATTAGCTGCAAAGAATAGGAGCGAGTCATTTCCGAAGGACAAGCTAATTAACTTCATTTTCTTAAATTTTTATGAAACGTAAATCTCTTCTCTAGACTGATGGTATAGTTAGTGAGTCTTAAAAGGACTTCCATGCCAAAAGTAAATAAGTAAAAGGATAAGGGTTCCCCTTTTCTTATTACTCTTAACTAATCAACATGAACAACTTGTTTAAGAAATTACTAAAGGAGTTCTTCCCACTAATTTTCATGATAGGATACTTTTCTTCCTTTTAATGCAATCAATATGAATTCAGATCATTTTATAATATATTTATGTACAAAGATATCAATTACAATTTATGGTTAATTATTATAAAATTATCTTAACTTATATTTTAGAAAATTAATATTGTAAATTTAACTTTTACATTTAAAATATAGATAATGTAGTACAATTTAGTCATCAAATGATATTGTTAAGTAACTACTATTTTTCAATAAATAACACTTACATATCTCATATCTTTAACATAATTTATTAATATTTTCTATATTTAATTAATGATTTAATATAAAGTTTAACTTAATATTCATCATTTTAAATAAAAATTGTTGATTATTATTGATATAAAATATAAGCTTTCAAAGAAAAGTAAAGATTAACAATCTTTTTCAAAAAAAATTATGTCAAGGCTAAGATTAATAAAATTTGGCAATTAAATTAAATAAATTATTTAAAATATTCTCCGAATATAATTAGTAGTAAATATATTTTTTTTAAAATTAAAAGAATATTGTATTGCAATGAGCAAAGCCACAAGTAAAGAGCATCATATAATGAATCCATGTTTTGGTTCCAACATGATATCATATGCTTATGAATATAATAAGATCTTAAGATTTTGATATCTAATTTGATAGTTAAATGCGGAATGTCGTAAATATAGATAACACTATAAGTATCTTTTATTAAGCAAAAGTCTTTAAGCTTTATAGATTCCATCTCTAAGTAATTTTTGGAGAAAGACCTAGGTGTTCACATCTTATTATGCCATTTATCTTATCATAGGTTCCTCTGAATAGTAATTTATAAAGCAAATTGTTGTTTGTTGAACGTTCTAACATTTTCTTTCCCCCTGATATTATATATATTGTACAACCAAATGTAATCTTAAAGAGGTGTAGGCCATCTTTACTAAGCTAATGAGGTATAGAAGCCTATTACATAATTAATTTGCCACTCATTTTCATTACAAAAAAAGATTTCAAGGATGTTGTATACTCTTCTAGAGGCCATTAGCATAAAAGAAGTAAGAGAAGATATCATTGATAGTCATTGGAGCCACCAAGCAAAACATATAGATAGGATTGTAAGAAGAAAAAAGCCGTTCATTCTATATATAATGCTTAAACTATTTATCACTATTATCCATATGATGAAAAAGACTTTAGGAGAAATAAATTTACACCAAAGTAATCTAAACCAATTACTTATGTGTGAATGAAACCTAAAAAAGTTTTTGTAAGATTTATTAGAAAATTTTCAAAGGAATGTCTTAGTCAACTAACATTTTCCTCTTTGTTAGGATTGGGATGGTAAGGGATAAAGCTTCTTAAGCAATGATCACAACTTCTGTTGTTGTAGATCCAGCAACTTCCATTGATCAACATTTTAACTTAGGCATTCTCAAGAAAAAGCAATAAAAATTTCAATAATTAGGAAGGTGGTGGAAAGGACCTAATTGATAAGTGCTTGATAAATCTTTTTATTTTTCTTGTCATTTTTCGTTTCTTTTATATGGTCTTTGCTCCTTCACATTGAGGATAATGTGTTGTCCAAGTATGGGGAGGTTTGCATTTTGTCATCATAAGTGTCAATTTTTGCATTCCATATTGTTAGTTTTTTATTTTGTTTGACATGGTGTTAGTAGATGTATGAATTGTGTGAATGTGCCAACGAAAATAACTTGATGGAAGTAGTTTAGCTTTAAACATAGTCATTGAAGTTGTAAAGGCATATTAGCTGGTGAAATTTGTGTTATAAGTATCTTTGGTTAAGTATGAATGTTAATTAAGATATAACAACATCTTGTTATCCTTAGGAAATTTGTTACATACATTTATAATTATAAGTCAATTGAATGTGTTAATATCGTTAGTAGTCTTTTATGAGTATGATTATCTAAAAACAAATGAGGTAAGTTATGTGAAATGTGATAAAAAAAAAGTGTCCTATGTAAATAACTCTTCCACTACCCCTTGGGTTATGAATAGAGCTAATAGTTAGTTGAGAATGTGATATAGTTGAGTAACTAGGGACATTCATAAAAAATGTTTTTCTTCACATCAAAAGGATAGAATTACATTCTAACCAAGCTAATTAATAAAGTATGACCTAGTTAAGTAATCGAGGGACATTCATGACAAAATTTAACATTTTGGTAGGTATTGATTAGATGATTATTACTGAGCAAGTTTTAATCTTACCAAACCCTCGATATTCCATAAGTGCACAGGTCATATGTGTAGTAGTTGAGGTGTCGATCCTACAAGGAATTAGTGAACTCGAATCCTAAATTTGTCTAAGGCCTAAAAGTGTAATTAAAATGAAAATAAAATAAGTAGAAATTAAACAATTGAATATAGATTAATTGAAAGTGAATTGGTAAATTAACCCAAAGAAATCAAAATTAAGCACAATCAAATAACAATTCAAAATTCAGACAAGGAAGATTAACCAATTATGAGGGAAGGGAATTTATCCTATCATTTAATGCTAACTTATTCACTTTTGAGTTAATTCAGTATAAGTCCTAGACTTTCGAAGGATGGATTAATATTGCTCGAGTTATAATCTTTAAACCCTAAATCATAAACCCTAATTGAATTATGGAATTTGCAATCTTTTAATTAACAAAAAGCCTGCACATATAATTAGATCTTATGTACTTTAATGGATAATTGGATCCTTACATAAGGTCTCTCTTCTTATAAATTACCGATTTGATTGTTTATATGATCTATTAGATTGTTTAACTCTTATTACCCAATCTAATCATTTTGCTATTGGTTTACTCTCTCGATTTGTCATCGAAGCATACAAATACAACAAATAATCACCATAACCAATATATTAACAACAAAAGCAATCACATTAACATTGATTCAAAAATAAATCCCTAAAAGAGTTTAGAAAATCTTTAAACTCAAACTCATCTTCATTACTTCAATCTCATACATGAAATGAAATAAATAAAAAGATGAAATGAAGAAGTTCACTTAGAAGGACTGAGAATAGTAGTAGAAGCAACAGAAGCAGCAACCCCCTTCTTTCTCTCCCTCTTCTCTCCTCTTCTCTCTCTTCCTTGGTTTTTCACAAATGTAAAAAATGGAGGCTTGTATTTAAGGTTTCTTTCTTTTTTCTTTCATAGTCCTTTTCCATTTAGAATAAACTAGGTTTTACTGGGGCCAAAATGCCCTAAATAACCCTCAAAAAGTTGAGTTTGGAAGTAGTCTCTATGTCTATCGTCGTGCTTGCCACGATCGAGGCCTATCATACTTGTTTCTGTCATAATCGTGGCCATGATCGTGACCTTCCATACTTGCTTCTATCACGATCATAACACTCATTCCTCCTCTGAACTTTCTCTAGATTTTCTCTAGCCTTCTCTACCTTATCTTCAACACAAACAAACTCATCAAAATACCTTATACATGCCAAATTAAAGCCCAATATCGTGCTTTAACCCATATAACACTCAGAAACACAAACACTTAATCACATTAACATAATTCTAAACTTAAACAAGCACAAATAATCTAATTAACAACTAAAACCATACTAAATTACCCACTAAAACATAATGCAACCTATAACTATCACATCCCCATACTTAAACTTTTACTTGTCCTTAAGCAAAAACACCAACACACCAAAACACAAACACATCAAACAATAATACATATAAGTACGCATATGCAATAATGATACAATGACATAAAACTTTACGAAACTAATTTAACTTCAAGCCCAAACCTTTAAATTGTCCTAATTTATTAAGTTATGAAATTTATGGCTCAGTACTTCAGACTAAACATTCCAATTAAGATCTTAAATTCAAATTCATTCACCCCTATCACTTACACATCACATTGATAATTATTCAGTCAATTAAAATTGTAACTATCCCTAAGTAGCTTTTTATGAAAATTCAAGCTATTCATAAATATTGATAGGTCTTATTTAATATAACACTATTTTTATTGATTTTTATTGACATTGACCTAGCTTTTTGATGCAAAGGCAAATATTTATGATAAATGTCCCCTAGTTACTTAACTAGGTCATGTTTTTTAATTGTAGGCTTGGTTGGAATGTCATTCTATCCTTTTGATCCACAGGTAAACATTTGTGATGAATGTCCCCTAATTACTCGGCTAGATCACATTCTCAACTAGCTACTAGCTCTATTCATAACTCGAAGGCTATTTGAATAGTTATTTATTTAAGAATTACCAAATTTTTTCCACATTTTATTTCTTACTTTATTTCTTTAGCTAATCATTCTTAGACAGGATACTAAAGATGCTACTTATTCAATTGACCTAAAGTTATAAATGTATGTGGCAAATTCCTAGGGCGAATGAACTAACATCATATCCTAATTAACATGCATATTTAACCAAAGAGACCTAGGACACAAATTTCAAAAGCTAATAAATTTTTACAATCTAGAAGACTTGTTCAAAGCTTAACTGATTCCATTAAGTCTTATCCATTGACACGTTCACATCAGTCATATCATGGAATCTTTAACAAAACTAGCATATGGTATGCGAAATTCACACTTAAAATAAAATATACAATGCACATAAGCCTCCCCACATTGGGATAACACATTGTCCTCAATGTGAGAAGAACAAATAACATATAAGGTGGGAATAAAAATGATAGAAAAAACATAAAATAAAAAAATAGAGGTTAGAGTATAAGAATCCATTATGGTGATTGAGGTGGTGTTGCCAGTAGCATAAAGCTCCTTCTCCCTCAATGTCTGCAACATAATCCTGAGATGCTCCTTATGTTCCTCTTCACTTTTGGAATAAACCAGAATATCATCAATAAACACTATGACGAAATGATCCAAATACTCCCTGAAGACCCTATTCATGAGGTCCATAAATAAAGCTAGAACATTGGTCAATCCAAATGGCGTGATTAGGAGCTCATACTACCCATAACGTGTCCTGAAGGTTGTCTTGTTTACATTAGACTCCCTGATCCTGAGCTGGTGATAACCCGTCCTGAGGTTAATTTTAGAAAAGAACCTTGCCCCTTACAACTGATCGAATAAATCATCTATTCGTGATAGAGGATACTTGTTCTTAATAGTCCCCTTATTGGTTCTCCTGTAGTCAATACACATCTACCATTTTCCATCCTTCTTTTTTAACAAACAGTGTTAAAACTATTGAATGAGAAATTTGGGTGATTAGTCACAAGTAAAGAACAAATGAATGAAAGTTCTTGAACCAAGAATTTATAGACAAAAGTAAATTAAGGAATGAGAGATGTGGATAGAATTATGATTTGCTATAGTGTTTTAGTGGATAAGAGATTTTTGAAATAGAAGGAATTAAGGTGAAAGTTAGCAGTAAAATGAAAACAATATTTGTGAGGTAAATTGATGGAGAATGAAGAGAAAATATAGTAAAAAAAGGTGATCTTGGTATGAGTTGTGTTAAGGAAAGATTTTGAAACTAATTGGAAGTTGATCTGGAAAATGTTCACTAAGTATGCTTCAGTCTTTTAGCCACAACTTTTTATCTACTTATCCAAACAAGATGATTCTTAATTTGGATTAAACTAGAAACATATGGATACATTTCTTATGAAGAGATGGAATTTCAATTTAGTCTTTAAGAGTCTCAAAATTTGTCATGAAGTGAGAACTAGGATCAATACATTGGTAGCTAAATGTAAAATTCATATTCTGACTTTGGGAGAAAATATGGATTAATCTACATAGATTTTGGCAAAATTGTCTTTTTGGAAGTTGTAGACGATCTTTGCAGATTTCCAACGATATAAAGTTTGTAAATTTTGGATATCGTAGTTGAGAGATATGAGCATTACAAGTTGTAATGTTGCATCATCCTAGTTTTGGATCATCTTAGTTTGACTTTTGCTTCGTCTTAGTTTGACTTCCACATCGTCTCAGTTTGCTTTGTCTTAGTTTGCATTGTCTCAGTTAACTTCGTCTTAGTTTGAATTTTGCTTCATCTTAGTTTGAATTCTACATTGCCTCAGTTTGCTTCGTCTTAGTTTGCATCGTCTCAATTTGCTTCGTCTTAGTTTGACTTTTGCTTCATCTTAGTTTGACTTTTGCATCGTCTCAGTTTGATTCATCTTAGTTTGACTTTTGCTTCGACTTAGTTTGACTTTTGTATTGTCTCAGTTTGCTTCGTCTTAGTTTTGCTTCATCTTAGTTTTTTTCGTCTTAGTTTGACCATCTTAGTTTAACTTTTTGCATCGTCTTAGTTTGACTTTTCACATCGTCTTAGTTTGACCATCTTAGTTTGCCCTTTTGCATCGTCTTAGTTTGTATCATCATTTTCTATTCCATTTTTGATCCTTTTATAGGCTGACTCTTGCTTCGAGTTCTTCATAAAAGTTGTAAATCTTGAAGTCTTCTTTAAAACCGACTAAAAATGAAGTCAATTCGATACCTGGAGTGAGAGTTATGGCAATTGCACCAAGGCATGTGCAATATGAGTAAAGACATGAACATGTTAGATTCTTTTGGCCATAAATTTTTCTCTAGACACCCAAATAACTTGATTCTTAAACCATTTGACTCGTAAGACATTGCTACACATTTTCACCAAAAATCATGGCCATCTAAAATGGATGGAGAAAGATTGAGTGAAAAGAGTGGGACGGGTACAATGAGTGTGCTCTTAAGTAATAAGAACTGATGGTATTCTACTGAACATACTTTAGTGTTTTGAGTATATCTGGATCTATAGGATTTTTCCAAATGAGATGATTTCTAATTTTTGGTAAATTAAAGACATGGAGCTAAAAATGGTATGAAGAAATTGGAATCTAATTCAGTCTTTAAAATCTTTAAATTTCATATGGAAGTTGTGCATAGTACTGTTATGGACAAGAGCAGTCCAAAAATGTTTGAAGTATATGAACCAAATTGAATGATTTTGGTGATTTTTGTGTCATTGGAAACGTAAAACAATAGAGAAGATTCTTCTAGAATAAAGTATTATGTCAGAATATTCAAGGGTGCTTTTGGCAAGACACTTACGTGAAAAGACATAAGGCATCAATGGAAGGGTATAATTAGAAGAAGAAGTCTTGCTTTGCCTATAAATGGAAGGAAGTAGAAGAGAATAAGAAAAGGAGAAAGAAAGAGAAGAAGAGAATGAGAAAGAAGAGAAACCAAGCTAGGGTCTCAATTTCCTTAGCCTATAAGAGAGATTTTGAGGTTGTTCAAGAAGAGAAAAAGGAAGAGGAAGAAAAGAGCTTCCATTTAAGCTAAAGATCTCTTCATTTGGTGAAGAATCAAGGTGTGATCATTTTGAATCTTTTGGATTTTTGGAAGGATTCTAGCTCATGGAGTTTAGAAAATGGTTGGGTTTAAGTATTTTAGAACCAATTTTAGTGATTGTGCTTTAAGAAATTTTCAATTGAAAACCTTATTAAGTGAGACTTTTGTTTTTGTATAAAGGGATCAAAAGAGGCAAGAGGAACAAGAGAAGAGGCGTTTTTGAGCAAGGCTATAAGCAAGGAAATCAAAGTGGGTACATGTTTATAGTAGAGTAAATAAGCCACTTTTGTTTTCTTTAAATCAAGAAATTTATTGATTTCTACTACATCATAAGTGCCTATTGTTTTTGTATGATTTATGAAATCTTCTATATGTGCTACATGTTTATACATGATTTGCGTGATGATTTATAAAAGTGATTTCTACTCTGAAAAGGACTTTCTCTTTGAACGGATACATGTTTATGAAATCATGTTTTCAAGAATGGTTTTCAAGATATACGATATATGATAAGCATGTGAAAAGCAAGTTTTCAAGAGAATGTGCCATTCTTGGACATCAAGTTTACAAGATTTCGAAATCTATGTATTATGTGGGTTTGTGGTGGTCTCTTCTGTCAGGCAAGTGCACTTGTCTAAAGGCTTCTCCCACAGGCCCGCTAGTGGCATGGAGCTCCCTCAAGGACTCTCTCAAGAATTCACGGCTACGCAAGACCATTTTGTGGGATTGCGATAGTACGTTCAGTTCATGGCTACACAGAACCCTTAAGGGAAATGTGTAGTATGTTCTATTACAGATCCACCTAAATCATTTGATATGCTTTTGTGCTCATGTTCTGTTAATAAGTTGATGCATTCATGTTTTGCAACTTGTAAATTTTGGGCTGAAAGCCTAAGAAACATGTGTTTCAAGAACCATATGAAAATTTATTATGACAAATAAAATGGTTTCAAAAGTTTTACTTATCTTTTATTATAAACTGTTACCCACGAGCTTTCAACCTCACCCCCTCCTGTCCCCACCTCCAGGTTATGAGCAAGAGATGGAGTGAAAGAGAGTCAAGGCATCACTCCAAATTTGCTTACGTTGCATTTTGAGTTAGTTTTGGAAAACACAAGGCTTTAGTAACTTCTCAAAAATTGGTAATTCATGTAACTTTTGTATTTTGAGATTGTGATTATGTTGTAATGTGGCTGGAAAGGCTATTATAGCTTTGTAAAACCCTTTTGTTTTGAGGATATTGAAATGTGAATGATGAAAACTAGTTATATGCAATGTAGTAAAGTATGATGAAGTAAAGATATGAGAGTCTTATGATATTTCAACAAGAGTTGGACTTCACATTAAGAGATAGGATGCAACATTAAGTTAATAAGTTTGTTTTGATGTTTGATTGTCATGGGCATGCCACCCTTGTGAGATAATGCCTAAGAAGGGTTTTTGGAAATAACCCTATAGGATCATACACTCAAGTATTATGATATCCGCAAAAGAGGTTATGTTTTTGAAGCGGGATCGAATAGTTCTGGTATTAGAGCAAGAGTTGGATTTCAGATTCAAATGGGATCCAACAGTTGTGGTATCAGAGCAAGAGTTGGATTTCAAATTCAAGCGGGATCCAACAGTTGTGATATCAGAGCAAGAGTTGGATTTTAGATTTAAGCGGGATCCAACAGTTGTAGTATTGAAGCAAGAGTTGGATTTCGGATTCAAGCAGGATCCAGTAGTTGTGGTATCATAGCCCAGTATTAGGATCTTACATGGGCAACTTTCAGAATATGTGTCAATCGTAAGAGTGATTATTACGAGTGGGCCAATAGACTTAGTGAGAAGAATAGTGTCTTGATAGAGTGTATGGTAAGGAAAGTTTGTAGACTTTTAGCAATAAGAAAAATGGCATAGTCCGATATGTTAGATACAGATTTTGTTATGTTAGCAAATAAGGTGACAGAATCCCGTTGGGGATGTTTATTTTAATTGATATGGGTGTAAAAAGGTTTTCCTAAATTGACTGAGAAAGAAATAGAGACATAGGTGAAAATTACAAGATTTAAGGAGTACAAGTAAAGAGGAATTGAAAGGATGAACTAAAAATTGAGCTTGATTGTTTAATGGAGGTGGTATCAGTTATGATTTAGCATAAGAATATGTCTATGATATTAAATCAGAATGTCATGATGATTAGGGATCAATGATTTAGAATTGATTAAGGATATCCATATGGAAGATCAAAGAGATGACAATAGGAAAATAAAACAGAAATGAGGAAGTAGTAGAAGGGAAATGAAATAGACATAAATGAGTTTTCATGAGATGAATGAAATGATATGTAGTATGGAGAAAGTTGGAAATGCATACAAGATAGAATTTTACGTATGAATGAGACTAAGGAAAAGATGAAGAATTAAATGAGAAGAGTTAATGCAAATATTGTCAAAGACCAATGGAGATCAAAGCTTCATTTATGTAAGATATAAATTGGTGATTGTAGGAAATGAATCTCTGGATAGAAGAGGATGAATTTGATGATACACACCTATAATACGAAGATGATAATGGTTGCTTGATAAAGATTGCATGAACAAGTATAGATGATTGTAGAAAGAAGTCTTTTTGGAGAAGGATTTCACTTAATTTAGTTAAGCAAATCAGATAGTGTTATATTAAGAATGATCAAGGAAGAAACAAATTAGAAATGATGATGAAATGATTCAAAAGTGAGTATTGGAGTCTTATTCCTGATGGAAACTCAAGCATGAAATGTAGAATATGCTACTGAGAGTGTATGCATTATGTTTGTTGTAAGGTATCTAACTATGTGATAGAATTCTTGAATTTGAGGTGAAATTATTGTTAATATGAGGAGATCAGTCAGATAAGAATTTCAAGGATGAAATTTTTTTAAAAGGAGGATTGTTGGACCCTAAACCTTTCGTAAAAGATTAGAACTATTGAATGAGAAATTTTGGTGATTAGTCACAAGTAAAGAACAAATGAATGAAAGTTCTTGAACCAAGAATTTATAGACAAGAGTAAAGTGGGGAATGAGAAAACCCATACACTTCTTAAGCTATATGAACCAAGAAACTTTCTAAAAATCCAACAAATCAAACATATTCTTACCTTGACTCTTAACCAAACAATGCTTTTCTTGGCTCTAACGGAACCTCTAATCCTTCTCTCCCTTTTTCCTTCTTGAATAACTTGAAAATCCCTCTTGAAAACCCAAAAATGAAGAAACCCTAGTTTCCCTCTTCCTTTCTCTCAAAACCGACACTCTCTCCTTGCTTTTTCTCTAATTTTCATTGTTTCTCACCATTCCCTCTTCCAATCCACGTTTTTTGCCCCTTCTTAAACATAAGACCGCACCATTTATTTCAAGTTTTCCATTAATGAGTATACAAAGACCCTTATACCCTTCCTTACATACCTTGTAACTTAAATGGCTTAAGTGATCTTCCCAAAAAGCCCTTATACATGTACATTCTTACTACTTAATGCAACTAAACCATGTTTTAAAATCCTACCAACATTAACATAATAATGAACTCCAAATAAAATAATTAATCTAGAAACACCTCAAAATTATTTAAATCATGCTTAACTCTTTCCAAAAATCAAGACCCTTTTTCTAATCATGCAATTGAAGGAATTTGATAACGCTTCCTTCTAGAAAAATGTTCCTCATTTTCCCAATTTTCTAATGACATTAAAAAGCATTCAATTTGGTTAAGAAATCTGAGAGTTATATGGCAAACATGTTTGAACTATTCTTATACTGAAACAATATTCTATGCCCAACTTCCATACAAAATTGAAATTCTTAGAGACCAAATTAGAACTCGATTTCATTAGACAATTTGTAGCCCTATTTCTTCAGTTTAGTCCAAATTAAGAATCATCGCATTTGGATAACTAGAGAAAAAATTATGGCTAAAATACCGAAGCATACTCAATGAACATGTTTCAACATATAACTTCCAATATTGCACATATAACTCATCTTTTACATAACTATCTTTTCTACTACATTTCAATTTCAAGAATTCTTCTTTTCTTTACACATGAATAAACACCAACAATTTCTCATTTAATAGTTCTAACTTCCAAGAAAAGTTTGGGGTCCAACAATCAGGGCAACGACAAATTCGTTCACTATTTCTATACTTATGCCTGATTCCATAACACCATGGAACTTGATTTCCGTGGTGTGAAAGACCCTAATGCATTCAAATCCATTAGAATTTTCCATCATTACAATCTCCTACCGATTTTCCACTACCATTACGATCAGCTGATCCACCATTATCCTTGGGATGATGTTCTTCATACCTTCTGTCAAGAGGGCGCTGTAGGACATCAATCCAGATTTTACCAATGTTATCTTAAACGTTCTAATCTCCGACCAGGAGCTCGTCTTTAGTTCCACCTTGTCAGTAACAACATCATCCTGACCACCCATCTCGCCTACAACCCAAAGCTATAAGCCCTCTACCTGTACCTTTTTATGATGGGTCACCCAGTCGATATAGCTCATACCGTTGCCTTTGCCCTCCATGATTCCATCTCCACCGCCAAATTCACCAACCCATTACATTTCTCTATCTCATTACCGACATATTCCAAGTTCAGAATGTCTCAAAATTCAATAATGACAGCTATTTTGACCCAGCTCCTCTGTTTAGGTACACTCACCTCAAACAACCCCTCCTCCACCTACCCTACCCCCTACCCAGATTCCCGATGTTATTACAACCTTTATAGCTGCGGGACCTTGTGAGGACGAGCCTCCAACTCAGGTCATCCTTGGGCCTGTGACGTTACCCACCCTTACTGGCTAGGTCAATAGCCTCTGTGCAGATTTTGCTACTCTCCGAAACTCCTTCCTTTAAGAGATAGCCAGACAAGATCGAGATCAGCGGCATCACTGGTGGATGGATGCATTTATCACTAAGCACTTGCACTTCCAACTCCCTTCTGATGACGATGATCCATTAAGCGATGCTGGCACTTCGGGGACCAATCCCTCTAGCACTGGGGCTAATCATCCTATAGAGTAACTCGAGTTGCATGTTTTTGTATTCTTCTTTTTGTTTCATTTTTAGTTTGTCAGATACTCAGTTACATTTTGTTATGTACAGATTTCATGGCTGGTTCTCAATTCTTGATTGTGTTCTAATTATTTCATCATTGAGGACAATTCGATGTTCAAGTGTGGGGGAGGTTTTCCCACTTTCCAATTCTTGTTTGTGCATCATTATTAACCATTTTCACCATTTGTGCAACTCCATTATGAGTAATTTGACAATTTTAAACCTGGTAACTATGGCAAGATCTCTTGTTCCAAACGTTTCTGCCATTTTTCACCACAGCAAATTGTTTCTTCGTCGTGGCAATGTTGCTTGATTATTGATTTGCCACGACGAATTGTTTCTTTGCCTCGGTGATGTTGTGCACTTGTTGATTCGTTGCGGCGATGCCATTTTTCTTACAAAAACTATTTTAGATCCTCTCATTTCAATAATTCTCCCCGATTAGATTTTTTTCACTCCTGACTCTTGAGGGTTTTAAACGATGCCATTTTTTTTACAGAAACTATTTTAGGCCCTCTCATTTCAACAATTCTCCCCAATTAGATGTTTTTACTCCTAACTCACGAGGATTTTATAAATTTCAAAGTTTCATTGTGTTCTTGAAAATGCTTTCTATGATTTTTAAATAGTTGTTGGTTTTGGCTAATTTCATTTTTAATGTTTTCTACTTAAGTAAGTGAGGGTATGTTGAAAAAGTAGCACTTCAAGTTTTTAAACCTTGAGATTGCTTAATTGAGATACTAACCTTGTTGGAAGGATATTTGGGCTTAAATTCTTTCATTTTTGTGTGTATCTAGTTAATTTCATATCCCTCTAGAACTTGTTTTAATTCTTGATCAAAGCTTGACAAACAAAAATTTTGTTAACATGATAAAGGCATTTCTTTCCAAACCCTACTTACCCAAACACAAACCCCAAAAACTTAACCATTGCTAGCCTCTTGAGCCGTATTTTTGAGTGCATGCACATGTTTTTTCATTTTGATGTAAATATTTCATTTTCAGTTCTTTAATTTGAGTTGATTTTTGAAAAAAAAATAGAGAGCTTTTTCATAGGATATTGGTTATTAAGCAAAGCCAAGGAAAAGGGAGGAAGTAAAAACATAATAATAACAATTAAAAGGGCTTTCTCAGAATGAAAAGAAAGGAAAGTGCATAAAGCCCAAAAAAAAATTGTGTTGAATTTTGTTTGTTGTGTTGATGTTTGCTTATAGTGGAGAGGTAGAACTATTACAAGCTTATAGTAGGGCATGGACTAAGCAGATTTTAGAGTGAAGTTATCCCAAAAACAAGTGAGTTAAGAGTAAACACCATTCCTTGAGCGAAATCTCTTTTGTACAATCTTTTGGATTAAATTCTTATAGTGTTTATTTTCTTCGCGTTCTTTCAGTCTTCTTGGTTTGATTTCTAAGAAAGTGGCTTACCTTCCTACTCTAATTTTTAAACATGATCGGTATTTTCTTTTGCACTTATGGCTCTTTAACTTTTATAAACTTTGTCTAAGAATACAAAGGTCTAAGTGAGGGGGAATTTGATTAAGCCCAAGTTTCTTATTTAAATTGGTGATAATTTCATGGTTTTTGCTACACTTCTGGGCTTTTATTTCTTGATTTTGTGCTTAATTGGACTCAAATAATTAGCAATGGCACTAAATTAATTTTCTAAGAACAATTGATACTGCAAACTACCATTTGTTTATTGCAGGAGATTCAAGAATTAGAGCAAGGGGTGGATGCTGGAAATGATGGTTCAATAAGTCAACAAACCTTTCGGGAAAAGTTCGTCGTGGTAAAGAAGATGTGTCGTCGCAGTGAAGAATGAAGAGCCACACACTGAAACCTTCAGGAAAAGTTCACCGCGACGTGAAGTTCAGGTCGCCGTGATGAAGAAGCCATAGACTCTCAAGCAAAACCTTTCGAGAAAAGATCGCTGCAGCGAAACATACTGTCGCTGTGGTGAACATTCAAATACCCAAACCATTTTCGGAAGTCTACCCACTATGCAATCCGATCCATCGAGTCGTTTTTGTAAAAACTACGTATTTTACGTTAAATGGAGAGAGCTGACATAACATACACCATCTAGAGAAGACACCACAAGGAAGAACATTCAAAAATTCTCCTGCACAAACACCATCATCCATATCACTACTCTTCCTTTCCACCGTCGACTGCTATCATGGATGCTCTCAATGGGTTCCCAGTTTTGAAGTCATTTGGAGTTATGTGTGGCTAGTCACCTCACTCCTCTTGAAGTTGTAGTGATCGCTTGAGTTCATTGGGCAAAAAAGGGGAGTGACTCTATCTATGTTTAGCTATGATTTATAAATTCCTAGGTTTAGGATTTGTAATTTATAGTTTAACATTCCTGATTAGAGTTTAATCAAGTATTGGATACTCATTGTGTTGTTGGGATTTGTTGATGAATAACTTTGAGCTTAAATATATGAAGTTTCGTATATGTTTATTTGTGATCTTATTGAATCTCTTTTATTTTACATAGTTGTGTTTTATATTGAGTTCATTTGAGATCAAAAGTAACTTGTTACATTGATTTACCCACAACACACACTAAGGACATTTAACAAGGTCTTAAGGAATGGAGTTCATCGATTAAGACATTGGACTTAAAGAGTTCTTTAAGGTTTATCATTTGAAACTTAGTGATTTTCACTCCTATCAAGATTTATTTCGAACTATGATAGCCAAAGCTAACTTTTCAAGAGAATTCTATCACATTTGATTATTGTCTTTAACTTTCAAGTTTTTATTTTTTTACACATTTCTCTTACAATTCATTCAATTTTGTTTAGGTATCTAAAATTGTTGGGTCCCGAAAATTTTTCTTTATTATTATTATTATTTTTATTTATTTATTTAATTTCTTTTGTTTATCCCTTA
>JANIJH010000007.1:38673663-38685106 GCA_024520975.1 Erythroxylum areolatum | reverse complement strand
TTGAAGGAAAAATGACCAAAGCCTCATTTCCTTCTAAAGGAAACAGATCTGAATCCACATTGGACCTGGTACATACTAATGTGTGTGGGCCCATGAATGTACAAGCTAGAGGAGGTTATGAATATTTCATAATCTTTATAGATGATTACTCAAGACACTGTTATATGTATTTGATGCATAAAAAGAGTTAATCCTTTGAAAAGTTTAAACAATTCAAAGCTGAAGTGGAGAAACAACTAGGCAAGCCATTAAAACAACTTTGATAGGATTGAGGTGGTGAGTATTTATCTGGAGAGTTCCAATAATATTTAATTGACAATGGAATTGTTTCCAATTTGTTAGCTCCTCGAACACCTCAATAGAATGGTGTAGCAGAGAGGAGAAATAGAACTCTATTGGAATTGTTAAGATCAATGGTGTCCTACGCTAGCCTTCCAGAATCATTCTGGGGATATACCATACAAACGGTGACATATCTTCTTAACTTTGCTCCATCCAAATTGGTGCCTAAAACACCTAGGGAGTTATGGAATGGCCAAGTGTCTTCATTGAGGCATTTGAGGGCTTGGGGCTGCCTAGCCTATGTTCTAAAGCCTAAATCCACAAAGAGTGAACCAAGGTCAGAAGTATGTTTGTTTGTAGGATATCCTGCGGGAACTCGAGGGTACTATTTTTACAGTCCTCAGGATAGGGAGGTATTTGTGTCCACAAATGCAACCTTTTTAGAGGAAGAGTTTGTGAGAAATCACAAAGGAAGAAGTGAAGTAGTACTAAAGGAGTTAGCTATTTCATTCAAAACAAGAGTTGTTTTGGATATAACAGAACAAAAAGTCGAAATGGATTTAAGAGTTGAATCAGAAGTGTAACCTGAACATCAAGTTGCCATCTCAGACTAAGAAGAAATAAATTCCATTACGTAAACACAAGCTATTAATGATGTTGATGTAGAAAAATTGCTCAAGGTGATAGAATCGAAAATAGATTCCATGTACACTAATGAATTCCAGGTCCTTGTAGATCTACCACCGGGTCTAAACGCCATAGGGTGTAAATGGATCTATAAAAAGAAAAGGGCATCAAATGGAAAGGTAGAGACCTTTAAAGCTATATTGGTAGCTAAAGGCTATACTCAAAAAGAGGGTATAGACTATGAGGAGACTTTTCTCTGGTTTCCATGCTTAAGTCCATCAGGATTCTTTTGGCCATAGTAGCCTATTTCGATTATGAACTATGGAAAATGGATGTCAAGACCGCATTTCTTAATGGGGATCTTGAGGAGACCATTTACATGGCCCAACGAAAAGGATTCATTGAGCCAGGTAATTAACATAAGGTTTGCAAGTTACAAAGGTCCATTTATGGACTTAAGCAAGCATCTAGGTCTTGGAACATTAGGTTTGATAACTCAATCAAAACCTATGGGTTCATACAAAACCTAGATGAGCCTTTTGTTTATGAAAGAATACAAGAAGGTAAGGTTACTTTCCTAATCCTGTATGTTGATGACATTGTACTCATTGGGAATGATGTGGGAATGTTATCTGCGATTAAGGGATGGCTTAACGAATAGTTTTCAATGAAGGATTTGGGAGAGGATAACTATGTTCTAGGGATCAAACTTATAATGGATCGAAAGAACAAACGGATAGCCTTGTCTCAACTAACATACATTGAGAATATGCTCAACAAGTTTTCCATGCAAGATTCCAAGAGGGGTTTCACTTCTACTAGACATGGAATCAAACTTTCAAAGGAACAAGTTCCTAAAACCCAAAAGGAGGTTGAACGTATGTGTAACATTCCATATGCGTCGGCAGTTGTAAGTTTGATGTATGCAATGCTTTGCACTAGATTGGATATATGTTACACAGTGGGATTGGTAAGCAGATTTCAGTCCAATCCAGGAATGGAACATTGGACTGTAAGTAAGTGTTTACTTAAATATCATCATCGGATGAAGAACTTCATGTTTGTTTACTTTGGAAGTAATCTTATTCCAATAGGATATACAGATTCTGATTTCCAATCAAATGTTGATTCAAGGAAATCAACTTCTAATTCTATATTTACTTTAGGAGGTGGAGCCATAGTTTGGAGGAGTGTCAAGCAATCTTGTATTGTTGATTCGACTATGGAGGTTGAGTATATTGCTACTTATGAAGTAGCTACCAACATTGAGCATCCTTATGTTTTTTGTTTTAGGCTTTGATATGTAAGATGTTATATAAGTGAAGCTTGTTTAAACTCTTTTGATTTGGTAATTAAATGAAGAATTGAAGTTCCTTTTGTGTATTATTATGTTTATCTGGTGGGTGAGTTGGTTGGTTTGAATTATATGCATGAAGGTATGTGTGTTTAGAACATTGATATAGGTTGCTGAAAAGTTACTAGGATTGTATGAATTAGTGTATGTGTCTAGTATATGCAAATTTGTGTTTGAATGTTGGAATATAGGTTTCGGATCATGGGAGTTTGCTGCGGCGAAGCCGGAGGTTGGCCGCGGCAAACTTCTCCCGTGAAGCGTTCGTCGCAGCAAACATTTTATTGCCACGGCGAACCCACCCCTTTACACACTGCCAATCATTTTAATTTAAATCCTTTTGACCCTACCCTCGTAAGATCCCTACTTGACGGCTTCGAGCGATCACCTCGAAGTAAAGGGACAGGACCCTGGCCCAACGTGGTAAACCTTAAAGTACTCTTTAAGTCCAGGATCTTAATTAATAAGACTCTATTTCTTAAGGTCTTTTTAGTTGCTTTTAGTGTGTAGTAGGATCAACCAATGCAATAGGTCAAATGACATATAGAATCAACTCAATATCAAACATAATCATGCAAGATAAGAAAGAATCAAGAAGATTACAAAGAGACATATATGAAACCTCATGTATTTACGCTCAAAGTTCTACATAAACCAATCTAAACTATACATAATGAATATCAAACATTTGATTAAAACTATAATTAAGTAGCTCAACTACAAATTACAAATTCTAGACCTAGGAATTTATAAATTAATAGCTAAACTATGGATTAAACTACTCCCTTTTTAAGCTCATTGAACTCCAGTCGTTGCTACATCTTCAAGAGGAAAAGAAACGCCTAGCCTTGCATTGCAACCGGAAGCTTCATAAGTGGGAACGAATCTAGGTCACCCATTGTGGAGTTTTGACAGTGAAAATTGGAGGAAATGGGGGTTAGATGAGAGAAAAATGATAGAGAGATGATAGAAAATCAAATGGAGGCTCTCTTTTAGAGTGCTTTTTTACTTATCCCAAAATAGGGTTTTCTAAAACAATATCTGTGTTGGTTTATATGAATAGGTAAGTGAAATTTCCAAAAATGGTTCAGGTTTAGATTGTTGATTTGAATGTTTCACCATGGCGAAACTTTTCCTAAAAGATCTCTAGTAATATTCCCTAGTTTCATCAGCATATAAGATCAACAGCACCGCGGTGAAGTCTGCCAGTGTTGATGTTGTTGATCTTATGTGCTGCAATTTCTTGGTGTTCACTCTTAGCTTAACTTCTTAAGTGTCTTGAAATGAAAAGAAATAGTTGGTAGTATCAATTGTCCTAGAAACCAATTAAGTGCAATTAATAACTAATTATGACAATTTTACCCTCAAACTACATTAATTCAAAACAATTACTCTTAAGCTAAATTAAACACAATATCCAACAAAAATAGCTAAAAAATATAACAAAAACCAAGAAAATATCACTAAATAATATAGAAAACTTGGGTTTAATCAAATTCTCCCATACTTAGACTTTTGTACTCCTGGGCAAAGCTTATAAAAATTAAAGAGATACAAGTGCAAAAGAAAATACTGACCATACTTAAAAACGAGAGCAGAAAATTAGTAAAATCACTTTTTCAAAAATTAACCAAAGAAGACTAAAGGAGCGCTAAGAAGATAAACAATATAAGTATTTAATGCAAGAGATTGAGCAAAAGAGATTTCTCTCAAGGGAAACTATTTAATTCTCAACTTACTTGTCTTGGGATAATTTCACTCTAAAATCTGCTTAGTTCATTCTCTACCATAAGCTTGTGATAGTTCTACCTCTCCACTCCAGGAACCATAATTTCACAAATCAAGAGGACTTTTGGAGTTTTAATGGTGACTGAAGGCTATGTGAAATGGATGCACCATAATTATTCTCCTCATAAAACAAGCATCAACTATTCTAAAGAAAAGATTTAAAATTCTAACATAGCAACATTTCTTTTGCTATTTATTTCTATTTCCAAATATATGGACATAGTTTTTTAACATAATTGAATTCTATACTTCAAAATAGTTGCCCAGGAAAAATATCATAATTCATAGTCAAGTAAGATTCCTCAATTGTTTGATGTATTAACTCGTATTTCCCGACTGGAGGAAGCCCTTTTTTTTAGTATCGAGCCAACCTATGAATCCTACTCTATCAACTTAAACTTAGAAAACTAGAGATAAAATATTTACATCAATTTATAGAAATGTGCATGCACTAAAAAAGATAGCTAAAGGGGCTAGCAATGGTTAAGTATTTGGGGCTTGTGTTTAGGTAAGAAAGGTATTGAAATGAATGCCTCTATCATATTCATAAAATTATAGTTCATCAAGCCTTGATTAAGAATTAAAACAAGTTCTAGCGAGATATGAAATTAAGCAGATACACATAAATGAAAGAATTCAACCACAAATATCCTTCCAACAAGGTCAGTATCTCAAGGTTTAAAATGCATAGTGTCACTTTCTTAGCATTCCCTCACTTACCTCTCGTTAAAAACATTAAAAATGGAATTAGCCAAAATCAACTATCATTTAAAAACCTGGATGGTCTTCCAAAAGCATATGTAAAACTTTGAAAACACAGAAGTATTAAGAATCTAATTTGGAAGAATTGCTAAAGTGAGGAAATAAAAGCGATGAGATTTTTTTTTTATGGAGACTGGCTTGGTAGTAACGAAATTGAAATTTTTCCATGACGAAGTATGGCTAAGAAGAGATTCTAAATGAGGGGGCTTCATCGTGGCAGAACCAAAGTTGGCTAGGGCAAAGTTTGCCCGAGAAGAAAAAATTATGAAAACTAAAGAGCTTCACCACGGAAAAAGATGGCATAGACATGGAAAACGTGGAAAAATGCCATGGAATTTCAAATTCACCTCAAAAACCAAGTTCAAAACTTTAAAGATAACACACGAATGACAATAGAAATTCCTCTCCCACACTTAAACATAATATTGTTCTCAATGTTAAAGAATCAAAACACAATCGAGTACTGAATATAAATATAGAGCAACCAAAAGATAAAGCACAGGGGGCAATCAAGACATAATTAGAATCAGCAAAACAATAGGTCCATCAGTAGCCAATGAAATAAATTACATTTTCCAAAAAAGGCCAGTATAATCCATAGAAAATAACATCAGAAAATTTAACTAGGTATCTAACAGACTCAAGATTGAAAACATAAAAACTCAAGGATAAAACAACAATTCAAAAAATAAAAACACTTAAGACTAGTCTACAGGATGATCAACTTTGGACACAGATGGTCCTGTTCTAGATGGATCTACTCCAAACGTGCCCGTCCAAAATGTTCCAGAGTCACTTCTCGGTTCATCCTCATTATAGGGCAATGGGAATTTGTAAGCATTTAGAGATCAAAGCATCCATGCGATAACAATAACACTTGTCCCGCTCATACATAACTCAGAGTTGGTAGAGATTAGTAGAAAGTCCATCAATCTTGCCAGCTAGGGTCTCCAAAGTGACAGGCTCCAGGAATTCCTGAGTCCCTTGATCTTCCTTGGCTAGTGCACCAACTACTAGGGCCATACTAACATAGTAAACAGGTAGGGCAGGTGGTGGTGGTGCAAAGGCAGGTTGTTTAAGACAGTCATACCTAAAGAGTTAGGTTGGTTCAAAATAGCTGTTGTTATCAAACTAAAGGGCATTGTGGGCATGGAAAATGTCAGAGATAAAGTGAGGGAAGGCTATGATGTTAGTGACTTTGGGTGTATTGATAGAGTCATGGAGGGTGGAGGCAATAACATGGGCTATATTGACCAAACGGTCAGTCATCAAGAGGTAAATATAGAGGGCTTGGTGTTTGGTTACGTTAGTTAGTTGGGTGTTGGAAATGATGTTGTTATAGAACAAATGCAGCCAAGGATAAGCCTCTAGTCACAACTTAGAGCATTTAAGGTAGTGTTTGGCGTAGTGTGGTCGATGCCAGTCAACTTCCTCTTGATAGAGGGTACGGGCAACATCAACCATAGGGTAGTTATAGATGAGTTGGTCGTAATGGCAGCGATAACATGGGGGAAGATTATAATGGCGATGGATATTGGCAATAGTGAAGGCATGTGACTCCCGAATATCATAGAAATCAATGTCCAGTCAATCATGAAATCAGGCATAGGTATAAAAATGGTGAATGAATTTATCATTACCTGGGTTACACGACTAAACTAAACTAGTTAATTGGGAGGAATGAAGTTGCTGGACAAAACGGTTGTCCTAGGGGGTTAAAGGAAAAGGTCTCCCTTTAATGAAAGATCTAGCATCAATTTTTCATACAGTTCCTTAAAAACATTAACAATTGTCACAGGATTGGCAAAATGTAAAAGAATCTTTAAAAACAGTTGGCCAATAAAAAACAAAGTCTAGAATGTTCCTAGATGTTGTCCTTACACTAAAATGCCCTCCACAAACCATAGAATGGGAAGCTAAAGTAATGGCATCGAATTCTTAACTAGGCACACACTTTCTTATAACTTAGTCACTGCACATCTACCATAGATGAGGAGCATCCCAAATGTAATGCCTCGCTTTGCTCCTGAGCTTTTGTGCATGAGATAATTAACTATATGTGCATACCAAGGCTCTTTTAAAACTAAATCATATAAAGCTGCATCAGGAAAAGAATCATAAGTGAGTTTAGAAGAGTCTACTCACCTTGTATCCTCTAGTAGCCTACTCAAGTGATCAGCTACATGATTTGCTACCCCGACTCGATCATTTATCTTAATTTCAAATTCTTGAAGAAGTAATGCCCGTCTTATAAATCTTGATTTAGATTGTGATTTCTTGAGAAGATAACAGACAACTACATGGTTAGTAAAAACAGTTATATGAGAATTTAACAGATAAAGCCTACACTTTTCTAAGACGAAAACTATTGCAAACAACTCTTTCTATATTGTTATGAAGTTGATCTGAGCTACGTCCATTGTTTTCGAGGCATATGCAATGGCTCTTGAGTGCTTCTCCTCCCTTTGGCCCAACATAGCTCCTACAGCACAATGAGAAGCATCACATCAAAGCTTAAAACGTAATTTTGATCATGGGCAATCAAAATAAGGGGAGAAATGAGTTTAGACTTTAACTCATCAAAAGCATCTCTACAAGAATTATAAAAGTCAAATTTTGCATCTTTTTGTAAAAGCTTTGAAAGAGGTTATGCAATCTTGCTAAAATCTTTTGTAAAATGCCTGTAAAATCCTGCATAACCAAAAAATGATCTTATATCTTTAACACAGACAGGATAAGGAAAAGAATATATGACCCCAATCTTAGCTTTATCAACTTCAATTCTCTTACTAGAAATCAAATAACCTAGGACTATGCCATTATTGATCTAGACATGACATTTTTCAAAGTTTAAAATCAAATTCTTTTCAATGCATCTTTTGAAAACTTTTTCAAAACTAACAAGGCATTATCAAAAGAACCACCATAAATAGTGAAGTCTTCCATAAAGACTTCTATGCATTCCTCTAAAAATTTATAGAAAACAACCATCATATAATGTTGGAAAGTCCTTGGAGTGTTGTATAATCCAAACGGCACCTTTAGTAAGCGAAGGTACCAAAATGGCATGTAAAAGTGGTTTTATCCTAGTCCTCAAATGCAATAGGTACTTGAAAGTATCCAGAGAAACCATCCAAAAAATAGTAATGAGATTTGCATGCAAGTCTCTCAAGCATCTGGTCAATAAAAGGAAGAGGGAAATGATCTTTTCGTGTGGCATCATTTAATCTTCTATAGTCTATGCACACACGCTAGGAATTTTGCACTCTTGTAGGAATAAGGTCATCCCTATCATTTTTAACCATAGTGACCCCACTCTTTTTAGGCACTACACGTACCATACTAACCTGCTCACTATTAGATATAGGATAGATGATCCCAGCACTCAGGAGTTTGGTGATTTTTTTCTTAACCACATCTAGGATAAGTGGGTTTAGTCTCCTTTGGGGCTGCCTTACAAGTTTGGAACCCTCATATAGTATGATCCTATGTGCGCAAATAGTTGGACTAATCATAGGTATATTTGCTAAAGTCCACCCTATAGCCTCCTATGCTCTCTCAACATAGCAAGGAGTCTCTCTTCCTCACCGTTAGGGAAGGAATCGACAGTTATGACAGGTAATCACTTATTAGACTCTGGGAAAACATAGTTTAAAGTAAGGGGTAGGGGTTTTAATTCAATCTTACGAGGTTGCACAACAGAAGATATCAATTCATGAAGTTCAAGAGGGAATAGATTACTCCCATTTCCTTCAATGAATGATAATTTAGGTTCCATGTAGCCAACTTTATATTCTTCATCTATTCCAAGCATTGAACTAACGTTAGGTTGAACTGTAGTAGCATTGTCTTGGATAAATCCTTCTGCATACTTGAATCATCACTAGACAATAACTCATCTAAGTATCTCAAGGTATGAGAAGAATTAAAAGTAGACAAGTTAGGAGATGTAAGGAATTGAGAACAATCCTTAGAGTCAATGTGTTTTTACATCAAATAAGTAAGTGGAATAGATGAAAGTGGACCATCTTTGTTATCTTCAGTCAAACACTTTTGTTGCAATGAAAAAACTTCATGAATTGCCACGTCAGTGTCAGCCTCTACGATGCCAAAATCATCTAAAATAATAACGTAAACCTTTCCCCAAGGGAGTCATCACTAAAATTGGAAGGAATAGAACTCATATATGAGTAAATAAATGATACCATTGCTTTGCAATTAACTAGTGTTTAGTTAAGGCATGTTATGTCGCCTCCACATAAGTAAGTAGACGAAAAAGAGTAAAAGGATGAAAAAGAAGAAATGCTGTCTTCCTCATCAGTAGAATCAAGTGAATACAATTTAAATCCAAAGGAATCATCTTACAATTCAAATTTAGCGCAAGAATCATAAATAGTAATATCAATCATGTTAACACCTAAAGGTGAGTAATCTTTATAAGGATGTTTCATTACTTCCTACATATTAAAACAAATTTTGTGATCACCTACTTCCATTGTGATGATGCCTTCTTTTATGATAATTATGGTATTAGCAGTCCTTAAGAAAGGTCCACCAAGAATCAGTGTGGTGTCATGAACAAGTCCAAAAGACATGTCAAGAACATAAAAATCAGCAGGAAAACGAAATCCTTAACCTAGACCAAAATATCCTCTATAATGCCCGCAGGATACCTAATAAACCTGTCAACCAATTGGAGTACTACAATAGTAGACTTAATAGTCTTGACTTATAATATAGTGCAAACAGACTTAGGCATGACAATAATAATTGCCCCTAAATCTAGCAAAGCTCCCCCTATAATAACTTTACCTATAGTGCAAGGGATAGTAAAGGATCTAGGGCGTTGGCATTTCATAAGGATTTGATGTTTATATAGGGCACACACATTTGAGCTTACTTGAACTCTTTCATTTGGCCTAAACTTCGTCTTATGGGTGCACAAGTCTTTAAAATATTTGGCATAAGTAGGAACCCGGTTTATAAGATTAAACAAAAGAATATTGACTTCTACTTTACTAAACAAATCAATAATATCTTTTTCATGCTTAGTTTCAATCATTCTTTTGCTCATCAAATATGAATTACGAAAAGGACAGTCTTTAAGATTTACCTCCTTGCCATTGGTTTTATTGGCTCCATGCTTGCTTAACTCAACATGCTCCTTTATTGTTGCTTGTTAATGGTTGCTGTCGGAATTTGTTCCCTTGCTATTTAAGAATGTTGACTCCTTTTTAGCTAATAATGCTCTCTCCTTAGAGCTTTAAGAATTCTTTACCCTTACAGGTATAGGAGGCAACTCATCACATTCAATCTTCTCCTCAACTACTTCCTTATCTTGATCACTAAACTTCATTTGCTTCCCACTTTGAAGAGTGTTGGCATTCAATCTCTTAGGGTTTATAACAGTGTTTAAGGGAATAGTGCCACTGCTCCTAGCTTGTTGCTCACCCATGTTATTGGATAACTGAGTGATAAAGGAGTTGATGTTTTCAGTCTTTGTCTCCCATTCTTCCATTCTTTTCTCTAGGCCATTGAATCTAACAGCATTGTTAGTAGTGTGCCCTAGGCCAATAGATATTTGTGATTCATGTATTAACATTATGACTTGTTAATAATATATTATGAGGTATTCCTTTCATATATACATGTATTTTGTTTATGTAATGTAATTTACATTCCATGAATGGTTTTAGATGTAACATCCCATCACCAATAGGAAGGGTAAAATAGTAATTTGGAACGGGTTAGGAGTGTTTAACATTGCTTTGATATGTTCATGCGTATACATACACGTGAATAGTGAATTTTACACATGTAAATGACTGTACATGCATTCATGACATCTCCCGGCATATTGGTCATAAAGGTGTTGGGTTTGAAAATTATGATTTTTTGTGTTTGAAAAGTTTAATTGGAATGGGTTTTTGTAAGTGTAGAATTTTTAGTGAATTTTAGAAATTTTTCTGAAAATTTTCGGGAAAAATTTTTGGACCAAAAAAAAGCCAAGTGGCAGCCTGCGTATTGTTCCGGTAAGAAAAATGACTGTCCAATGGCACTGAAAATTTGGATACATGATTTTAGGATTTATTTATTTGAGCCATTGGAATTTGGGGAGAAATTGGCGTAGAAATTGGAACTGAATTAAGTGAGGGCTTAAGAGAGTGACATGTGGAAATTGACACATGTCACTTGCCTAAACATGCCACCATGCATGCTTTCTTTTAAAACCACCCTTTGGAGTGTCTTTCACGATGCTTCCATTTGAGAGGCCTAAATCTTGTTCTTTTTCATCAAGCACGTAGTCTCTTCTCTTCTCCTCCTTCGTGGGTCGCCTTCACCCACACAAAATTTTTTAGATCTTCCTTGCTTTCTCTCCTTTTGTTCACCAAAAGCCAACCTAAACCTCTACCCTTTTCAAGTGATGATGATCGTGTATATGGTGAAGGGAAGAGAATTTGGGGTTTGGAAAATTTGAAAACTTAAATAGGTAAGATTATGTTTTATGTTAGTTAAATGCATAATTGTGACATCTTGTACATCAATTGCATGTAGGTTGTGTGTTGATTGGTTGGGTATAAGGTTATGTTTGTGTAAGGATTAATGATGTTTAACATGTGTAGTGTGTGAATT
>JANIJH010000007.1:38444045-38457451 GCA_024520975.1 Erythroxylum areolatum | reverse complement strand
GTTTATGTTTGATTTTCTTTTGGACTAATGTACAGAAAATAACAGTTGTGTAATTTACTGCTTTGAGGTTATGAAATGAGAAATTTATGGTTTCAAAATTAGTGAATTTCATATTAATGCTTTATGATTTTTGATGCCATGTGGAGAGTTAGAAATTGTTCGTAGCGCAACCTTATCATAGGGTGTATATCGGAATTGACCTACGGGCGTCCCGGTGCATATCCTATGGTAAGGGGGTGTTACACTTTTAGTCTACTTTGGTTGATTTCTGAAAAAAAAGATTTAACTGATTCTCTACTCTCATTTTTAAGCATGGTCAGTATTTTTTTCACACTTGTATCTTTTTTATTTTTATAAACTTTGTCCAGGAGTACAAAGGTCTAAGTGTTGGAGAATTTGATTGAACCCAAGTTTTTTATTATTTTGTGACAATTTTATATTTTTTGTTATACTTTTTCATTCTTATTATCATATATTGTACTTAATTTAGCTCATGAGTGCTTGCTTTGAATTAATATAACTGAAGGTAAAATTCTCACAAATAGATAGTAATTGCACTCAATTGATTTTTAGGACAATTGATATTGCAAACTATTATTTTTCACTGCAGAACACTCAAGAAGTAGAGCCAAGAGTGAAAACCAAAAATTGCAAGAATGCACGTCAACAACACTAACAGGCAAGTTCATCATAGCGAGGATCATCTTTAGTTATGGTGAAAACTAGAGAATTCAAGAAGAAACCTTTGGGAAAAATTCACCGCGGCGAAATCACGAGAATACAAGCAGAAACCTTTTGAAAAAAGTTCACCGCGGCAAATTCATTCTTTCGCTGTAGCAAAAATTGCACTTACCAATTCGTAAAAGCCAACCTGGATACCTACTGGGAAACCCTATTTCTGAAAAGTGAGAGGCAAGGATAGAACATTGTCATATACTCAGCCTCCAAGACATCCATCATCATATTTCTCTCTCTCATCCAACACTATTATTCTTCTGCTATTTTTTCAATGTCAATCTTCAACTATGGGTGCCTTTAATTCATCTCAGTTGTGAAGCTTCTGAGAGCTATGCGTGGCTAGGTGTTTCGTTTCCTCTTGAAGATGTAGCAATGGTTGGAGTTCCATAAGCTTAAGAGGGGAGTAGCTTAATCTATAGTTCAACTTTTAATTTATAAATTCCTAGGTTTAGGATTTATAACGTATGGTTGGGCTACTTGATTATATTTGTAATCACATTCTAGATATTCATATTTTTTAGTTTGGATTTGTTTGTGTAGAACTTGTGCTTAAATATATGAAGTTTCATATATGCCTATTTGCAATCTTTGATTCTCTCCTATCTTGCATTGTCATGTTTGATATTGATTTAATTCTAGATTTCGCATGGAATTATTCCACTACACACACTAAGAGCATTTAACAGAATCTTAAGAAATGGAGTCCCATTGATTGAGATCCTAGACTTAAAGATTTCTTTAAGGTTTACTAGTTTGAAACTTAGAAATTTCTACTCATATAAAAAATTAATTTTGAATTATGATAGCCAGAGCTCATTTTCTAGAGGACTTTATCACTATTAATCACTTATTTTTACCTTCCAAATTTTTTAATTCCCTAAAACACAAAAAAATATTTTTTGCAATTCAATTTAGTTGTGTTAATGATTTCAAAAACCAAACCCCTTTTTACACAATTAGTTTGTATTTTGTGACATATAGGTTAACTTAGGTCCATTTACTAAGGTTCCAATTAAGAGAACGACCCGAGGTTGTACCCTATAGTGCAATCCTTGGAATATTTTTTATTAAACCTCCAAGGGATTACAACTAGAAAGGTCTTAATCAGTATGTATATTACTTACAAAAAAATTTCGGTACCTTATGACTGATATATAATGCTCAAATAAATAAAACCAAACTCATTTCTTTTATTAATAATAAATATTTTCATTCCAAAAGTAACTAGAAAAAAATTAAGTTATAAGTAAAGACATTTACTTTCTAAGACACTATATTTACATAACTCCAATAAGTATTAACACAAGAAATTCTTAAGCTTAATAGACATGACAGTTCTTTGCATAAGAAGCCCCCATTATGGTATATAGGATGCAAACCTGTGATGCAGCTCCAGTGAGGTGTATCGGTGAAAAATTCCACGAGCCTAAGAGCCACAACAAAACTTGGTATTTTGATTTGTGGGTGTAAACAATGCCATGTCTAATTATATTGAAATCATTTGTAGAGGGTGGATTCAATTAATTAGTACTTCTTCTTCAATGTGTTTAATTCAGACTTAGTATTAACACAAGAAGTTTATAGGTTTAATAGACATGACAGTTCAATGCATAATAAGTCCCTAGGGTAGTATATAGGCTAGAAACCCGTGATGCATCTCCTTAGAGGTATATCGGTGAAAAATTCCACGAGCCACTAGGAGAGCAAATAGACTGGAAACCCATGATGCAACTCCAATGAGGCTTATCGATGAAAATTTTCACGAGCTTAGGAGTCATAACAAGAACTTGCTTTCTTGATTTTTAAGGGTAAACATTGTCACTTACCATAGTATTGAAATCAATTTTAGGTGGCAAATTCAATTGACTAATAGTTCATCTTTAGTATGATAAATTCAGACTTAATAAGTCAAGACTAATAAATTCTTAGGTTTAATATACATGACAGTTTTTTTGCATAATAAGTCCCTAGGATGGTTTATAGGTTGGAAACTCATAATGCAGCTCCCATGAGGCATACCACTGAAATTTTCCATGAGTCTAGAATTCATAGCAAGAACTTGCTTTGGTAACGCTACACTTTTGACCCCTTTTGTGTTATTCTGTATTTAGAGATACTACTGTATATTGATATATATATGTATATATATATATATATATATATATATATATATATATTGTATATGAGTTCAATGATATATTTAAGTCCTTTGGGTATATATGTTAATGATTTATAATGTTATATGCCCTTACATAAACTTAGAGTTCATCAGTATGTAATCTTGGAGATTTTTGACATATAAGCTTTTAAATGTGTAAAATCGAATCCATTGGATGGATATGACCTTGGTGGTTGAATTAAATGTGTTCTAATGCGTTAGAGGTGATTAGACATGAAATTCTTCAACTCAAATCAAGTTGTTATAAGCTAATTTGGGGTCAAGAAACTGAAATCTATCATTAGATTTGAAAAATTCTCAAAGGATTTGAAGATACCACCAAAGGAAGGTTTAGGTAAATTTTGTTTCATCTCTCTCTACATTAGGATTTTTAGTTTGGTGTTAAGATATGTTGTTCTTCATGCTTGAATATGCATGAAGCATGGTTTAGATGAATGAAATGTGCCATGGAGAGGGTTCTTTAAGTCAAAACCAAAATGCCCCCTCTTTGGTGAAAGATTGTGAATTTTTGAATAACTTTTGGAATTGATGATTTAAATGAATTGTGTAGTGTTAATTATACATGTATAAGGTGAATTGATGAGGAAGAATGAAGAATATTTATATTGGTTAAGGTTAGTTTGAATGGAGTGATGGAAGGTGTCATTAATTAGAAGTGTTTACTATATAACAAGATAGGAACATGATAAAGTCTTGAATTGTTGCTTAAATTGATGAATAATGACCTAATGTTCTTGAATAAAAATGTGCTTAATTATGTTTTGAAATTAGTAAGTAGTGGATTAAAGGCAATAAATGCCTTAGAAAATGAAAAAGAAAAGCTAATGTGAATAGTAAGGAAGTAACTAAATGAGAAGTTTAATGGTCGAATCCTGTAGCTTAAAGGGAGTGATATTGTGTTTTATACACTTATGTGATGTTGTATAAATACGAAATTTATGTTTAAGTAGTAATTCCATTGTATGTCTTTTTATGTATAAAGGCTCGAGAGCTGTGAAGCAAGAAGTTCATACCAAGGATTGTTGAAGTTAAAAGAGTGTACACCTTCATTGAAATGAGTTGGGAAAGCATATTTCTCGAATAGGATTAGAATATACTAAGATAAGTATGATGACTTGGATATGAAATTTGAACCTAGGAATCATATGGTAAATTGAATTTCAAATGGATGCTAATATGCTTATGTATTTAATGTTTTGGAATTTATATACGCATAATCAAGTCATGTATGATGCATGTTTTTATTCTCTTTTAGCTTAGAGCCATAATAAGGTTTCATTTTATCGGTTGGAACAATGAATAAAGGCACAGTGCCTGCCTTAATTTTTGTACTTAACATTTCTATATGAACCTTTTGATTGGTGAGGTAATGATTGGCCAATCGTGTGCTAGGCACAGCTGACTTAAACGAACCTCGTACCTTTAACACTGGGATATGAAAGTCAAGTCTCTGTATCAACACCTTTCTACGGGACTTGCAGATGATTCAGCACCTAAGGTCTAGATGCTAACGAGGTCATCATCTAAGGTCATGACACTCTTATCAACTATAGTTTGGACTCACCACATATAAAATTCAAGCCAACACCAAGTATTGGGTTGTGTGCACATTACTTTGACTGACTAACGGTGTCACATATGATTGGTTTGGGTTATACTAATATTATTTTCTGACTAGATTTGATTTATACACATGATGTTTTTTCTGTTTTTGGGTACTGGAATTGGAACCTATGCTCACCGGATGAGTAATTAATAGGTTAGACCTATATGGTTCCTAACCCGTATACATTGAATCATCGACTGGGCCTAAATGTTTTCTATGTGTTGTATGTTTACTTTATAGGTTATGTATACTATCTTTGTGTGAAGAATTCTATTCATGATATATGTTTTTTCCTTCTCACTAAGTACATAGTGTACTCACCCCCTCAGCTTTCCAACCATGCAGGTTAATTTAGTGACCTTGAAGTTTTGAGTAAATCATGCAGTCTTTTGATAGTTTCGAGATATTACTACACGTGGGTAGTTTCTGTTTTGTACTTTAGTTGCATAATGGCTTGTGAACTATTTTTCTATTTTTATTACTTTGGTTATGTTGATATGTTTTATAATTTTATAAATTTAACTCTTGACTATTTTGTCATTGTAAAAGACCTTATGTAAGAACTTTGACACTGTTATTGAGATTGCTTTGAGTGGACTTTAAAGTCCTGAAGTTATGGTAAAATTTTTGTCTTGAATATAGAAGTGTGTTTGAAGATATCTACAAGTTTTAGGAATTTTAAACTACAGCCATTGTGCTACCCCAAATTTTTCAAAAAAAATAAGAGAGAGATATTCAGTTAGCCTTACATAGTTGGATTAAGGATACTGTAAGTATCCTTAGCTTGAGTATACGGTAGTTATCATGCGCTTGATGTGGTACAAGGTCATGACAATTAAATTGGTATGAGAGCCTGGTTTTGCATTTTCAAAATTGTTATTTCCATTTTCAAAAAGTTCATGAGCCTTAGGAGTTGAGTTTGGGTGTCGAAAGTCTTTAGCGAGACATTCCTTGGGATGTATAGGATATCGGATAAACTAGGCTTAGCCCAATTTATTTTATTAAACAATGTCTTTTCCTTGATTTTATAGTGATAGCATGGTTGGACGAGGAAGGGGAAGGCATCATAACTTTAGGCTTTTGTGACCTGAGCCAGAGGAACAAAATGCTAAAGTAGTCGCAGAACCAGTGGTTGCTAGCTCTTTGGCTCAAAGGTAGTCTCACATCGCAACACCATTGGCAGTAGCATAACCAGATTTACCACCGGTGCTGAGGAAGGCTCTATAGCAGGTGATGGCATGGTGGGCATAGTATACTGCATAACAATAGCCTAGGTTGGAGTGCCAAAGATGCCATTACAAGTACCGTCACCATCGCAGCCAGTAACAGTACCTAGTCATACACCAAGGCAACACCCAATGCTTGAAATCTTGGGGTATATCAAAGAGGCAAGGAACTTTGGGTGTGGTACTTTTGATGGGCACAGTGATGTTATAGAGGCCAAACTTGGATGAGGCAGACCACGAAGACATTTCATGATATGGGGTTGTCTGATGAGATGAAGCTGAAGGTAGTTTTCCGATAGTTGGAGGGTGATGCTAAAGTTTGGTGGGAAAATGTCCAGGGATGTTACTTTAATCAGATAAGCCAGAGAGATTTTATCAGTGAATTCAATGAACAATACTATACTAGATTTAATTAAAATTAGAAGAAGGCTGCCTTCTTTACACTGACACAGGGGAGTAGGTCAGTGCACGAGTTTGAGACAGAGTTGAGAGAGCTCACCACCTGTGTCCCTGGATATGTGGCAGATGAAGAAAATATGTGTGTTAGGTTTGAGATAGGATTGAATTTGGCTATGCAAGAGAGGATGATGATTATCCCTACTACCACATTCAAGGAGATGGTACAATCGGCCAAGAGAGTCGAGAAATTGGGAGATAGTGGGAAGAAAGGAGCCAAAAATGAAAGGGAGAAGGTACCTTCAACCAGTAGCCTAAGAGGAGTTGTGATAGTTCAGCTCCAAGTAGTATTAAAGCTGCTACATCATCAGCTACTCACTTACAGTTACCACGACTACAAGGTCAGAGTACTGCCCCTACTACTAGCTCTGCTTCTTGAGCTCGATGATATTGATCTGAGTAATGTAGAAACTATAGAAAGATACATTCAGGCAAGTGTACAAAGTCGAGAAAGTGTTTTCAATGTGGAGAGACAGGGCATATGAGGAGAGATTGTCCACAGCTTACTTGGACTTCAACTCAAGCAGGAGATAGCTCGGTTCAGCTACTGAGACACAGAGGGGAGACAACTAAGGTGGGTGCTCAATCTTCTAGATCCACACAGAGGACTAGTATGGGTAGTAGTACACCTTCATTAGGTCAGCAACACCCAGCTTCGCGAGCTCAAACACGAGTTTATACAATTGTTTATACAATGACAGAGGAGGATGCTCAAACCAATCCAGACACGATTACAAGTATTTTCTAGATGAATATTTCATTATTTTTGCATTGTCATATTTTGATACATGTTTTGTACAGTATCGGTAAATTCTTAAATAGTATGAGCGCTAACCCATAGTGTTATAAGGTGTTATATGTGTTCTCAGTAAAGATGTTAAAGTTTTGATCAACACTAGCACACAAAGGTCTTTTGTTAGTGTGACCTTCGCTAAGGATATTCATCATTTCCTGGAGCCGTTAGATCTCCCTCTCATTGTAGTCACCCCTCTTGGAGAGCAAGTGGCTTGCGATGAAGTATATACAGCCTGTGAGATAAAGATCAGTGTGTTGGATCGAAAAAGAAAATATGTGAGATTTGGTTAAATGGTATATTTAAAAAAAAATAGAAATTATAACACAACGGAAGCAACATAACCAAACCAACATGCATAGCCACACATAATACGATATAAGGATAATAAACATAAGAATAAGATGAAGCTAATATTACCTACTCCTTCGCTACAGCTTTAACTCCTTACTGTGCTGTCCTATCCTAGGTAATGTATCCTCTCCTAGTTGATGTAAACCCTTCTTTTTGTTATTGTTTCCTCTTCTTGATATTGTATCCTCGACTAATTTGATCTACCACTTGTTCTTCTTGGACAACTTGGTTAACAAGATCCTATAGTGGAAAAGGAGAAGAAAACTTTGGAGGAGATTTTTCTTAGAAGAAAGAAGCCAAAAATTGACATGTAAATTTCGACACTCTCATGCAAGATAGGAAAGAGAGTGATAAAAATGAAAGAACCCTTTTTTACCCCCTCACAATTTTGATTAACCTCAAAAGAAAGAAGAGCTTTGTATCAAATGCACCACTTCTTTCTTTAATCAATTATAAAGAAGCCAATAAATGAGACTATTCTCATTTATCTTTAAGATGGCTATATGAAGTGACTATTAACCTAAATAAGACCTATCAATTTTAGTTTTTGAGGATGAAAGAAGGAAGATGGTCCATCCAATGTACCTCTTTCTTCTTTAATCCAATGAATGCTAATAGTTTACATGCTATCATTAGAAGATAACCATTAAACCATTTAATGGTAAGATCATTACCCCATTTAATGATGATAATGCATGATAAACACCATCTTTATTTGTCAATTCAATGCTTAATGTGTAGCTACACATTCAGCCATTAAAAACCAAAAATATACTTCAGTTCTTTAAGAATTTTGTTTTAATATAATTAATCTAATTAATTAAATTAAACGAAAGTCTAGCCCATTGCTAAATGTTCATTTGGGCTTTTAATTAATCATTAGCATTTAATCATGGGCTTTAAAACCTCCATTTATATTTCTTACTTTGTTTGATAACCTTCCTTGAAGCCAAATGGAGAATCTTATTAGAATTAGATAATTCAAGCTCCAGTAAGTCCATAATTAATTTAATCTCATCAAAATTAATTCTAATTTATTAACAAAATGTCATTCCACTAAAGACAATTAGTTGAACTCTTGAATTACTAAATATTATGAGAACATATATTTCAAATAAGATGTCCAATTGCAAATCCTATTATGAACCTTATTATAGTCATCTGCACAAAAAAGGGTAAAATTTCCTCCTTGCCCTTATATTGTATTTTCCTTCTAGACCTCCCATTTTATTCTATATGGTGATTAAAATACAAGATCTCATCTTGGTTTTAAGACTTGATAGGTAGCTATTCATTCAAACTCCTAGTGCCAGTTTAATCACCAATCTCCATAAAACATCTAAAAGTGATGATATCACTATAAACTCTTTATTTGAGGGAATGTTCCCTGATACATGTTTCAATTAACAATTCCAACATGTTAGATTAATACTCTGTAAAAATCCATTCCGAACACATCAAGAATTATAATGAAACACATATGAGTTCACCACTCATCAAAATTATGGTCTATAATAAGCAAATCCTAAAATGTATGTTTTAAGACTAAAGTAACAGCCTACTTTATTCTTGAAAACATATTTGATTCCAAATTCATTTAATAGTTCCATTATCAATAGTTGACTACTATCATGATATGAAACTCATCATTCCCTTAAAGTAAACTCCTTTACTTCCATGGAGATAAATCGCAACACTATAGTCTAAACCATAATAAAGTGACCAACTTGATTATTCAATTGTGAATCAATTAATTTAGATTCTAATAATATACATATTTCCTATACATCTTTATGCATATGTACATTACTTACAAAAGAATCTTCGTACCTTTTGACTAAATATATAATGCTTATATAAACCAAACTCTTTTTTTTATTAATAATAAATATTGTCATTACAAAACTGTAATTGTAGCACCCCACCCTCTCAAGACACATACTCGACATCCTGAGTAATGTCCGAGTGCATAAACCACGAGGACGGCATGCTAGAACAATCAAACAATCTAAATTGAGTACAAATGTTTTTCAATTTTGTTCATCAATCACATATGCCGAATCAATAATCAAGTCGACCCATTTTATTCATAAACAATTTCATTCAAGAGTGTTACTACACTCATTAATCAATCTTATTTACAACATTTTCAAATTGGAAAGTTATTCCATACCAAAGCATATTCAAGTACACATTATACAAATGTAATGGAATATACAAATAAGAAAGTATTAATGCAGATGCCAACTGACCCCAACCTCTACCTCTTACTTGAATGCAGTAGGCATACTCTCATTTGTCTAACGGGGTACTCTTCTGAGTTTAAAAAATGTTTGCAAATTTTGGGTGAGTTTTGCGAACATAGTGAGTGACCATCCTCGATGGCTAACCCAGTTACATAATACATAATTCACATCATTTATCTAATAATCACATTGGATCACATACACTTAATCAATCATTTCACATTTTACATTCAACACATTTATATCATGCATATGCAGTGCACATGAGACCCACTTTTTATTTGTTACTTTGTTATGACCGAGTGCCTAAACTGTCTTATATCTATTAAGAATACTGGGTTTAGTAAACATTGAGACTGAGGCTCTGATGCACATAACTGAGCTTAAAGCTCTTTTCACGTTGGCTACTCTCGTCACAACTTCCTTTATCTTTCATGCATTCATGTAGTGAAATGCATCAATCACATATGATCACTTATTCACTATCATATATCATCGGATCTTAGTCTGGCATTCAACATTTATGATGAGAACACTTTGTGATCATGTGTTCATATCATGAAGCATTTAGTTCATCACATTCACATATAATTAGCACTTCAATATCTCATTCATATATCACAATCATCGGACCTTCATTATCCGAAATTCAACAATCAAATTACATTCATAAATATTCATAATCACTTAATTCATAAGATAAACAAAAAAAGCAATAAAGTAAGGCCTTCTAGGTCAACTCACAGTACATTTTAGATTAACATTAGCTTCAATGATCTAGAAACATCTAAATGTGGATGTTTATCCTGCACATCAAAATTATGCAATACACACATTGCACACACATTACTAACTTTGCACAATTATAAGCATTCATTTATGCACACATGTGTATATGGAATATATGCAATGCATGTTCATGACAATCCCGAGTATATTATCAAATTTCATATCTTATGCTCATTTGCATTTCATAATTCAATCACTTATCATTTCTTTTCTCACATTACTTACTCTTATTATCAATTTCTCATTCATTTAAACTAGATACACTTTACTCCTCTTCTTTGAATCACAACTTTAATCAAATGAACCAATTCATCTCCATTTTACACATTTCTTTGAACTTTAATACCAACAATTCACTCATTAATGTAATTCTAGCATTACAAGACCATACAATTATCCAATTCTCATTTCGGTCCTATACCACTTCCAAAAATCCAACCCTTTAAATTAATTTTCTGTGATTTTTCTGATTAGTAAATGAAGTAATTTGGTAACACTTTGTACTCTAAAAGTGTTCCTTAATGTCTTAAGTTTCTAATTACACCACAATCATTCAATCTGGTTCAATAATTTGAAAGTTTTATTTCAAACATTTTTGGATCGTTCTTATTCTAAAATAGTATACTATGCACGACTTCCATCCAGAAATGGAACATCTTAGGGGCTGAATAAGAATTCGACTTCTTCATATAATTTGTAAGCTTATGTCTTTAGTTTACTCAACATTAAAATTCATCTCATTTGGAGCCCTACAGATCCAGATATATTCATAATACCAAAGTATGTTAAGTAAAATAACACCAATTCATACTATTCCAACAGATTCACTAACTTTCCTTCAATCAAACTTTTTCCAATCAATTCAGAATGCTACCAATTTTTGTGGAGAGCTAGAATAATATGTTAGGAATCAAAATACAGAAGCATTTATAAAACAAAGTCATTTGGAGATCTAAATAAGAAGTTATAGTTGAAAGAATTAAGACGGTTCAGCTTGCACAATACTCTTGGATGCAGAAAGTCACAGCTAACAATTTATGAAGCATAGTGTTTTGATAGGACAATTAAGGTTGTGAGTGCCCATTTATTGACATTCACGGCCATGAGAGGAAAAATCATGCCTGTGCAAGAGTCGTGGGCATGACAAAAACTCATTGGGGTGACAAATAAAGACAAAAAGGTTGGATGAGAGTATAGTCAAACCTGTCCCACGTTTAACACTCAATCTCTCTCAATGCAATTCATATTGCTATAATTTATTGTGAAGAAGTAGATCAATGTCTTACAAGTTCAATGGCTTAAGTATCATGTCATTTTGAGATCCGATGAAAAAGATATAGCCTAAAGAACAAAGATGTTTAAGGTTAGTTACTTTGGGCAAAGTCACCGTCATGCTTATGCCTGAGGGTGACTTTTAACTCACCCATGCAAAGTCACCATCGTGCTTAAGCATGAGGGTGACTTCCAATTTTTCCCATAAAAAGTCACCGTCATGCTTATGCATAAGGGTGACTTTCCTCTCACCATTTTCTGCATGTTCTTGCAGAATTTTTTCTCCTCTCCCTTCTTCAAACCTCCATAACTTTTGATCCATAACTCTAAAAATTGCAAACTTTATATCCCTAGAAAGATAAACGAATTATCTACAACTTTTATGAAGACTATTTTATCAAACTCTTCCTAGATCAATATAGTTTAATCAAGTAAGTTCAGATCAAACCTTTACCTCTCTTTATTTTTTCTTTTATTCCAAACCAACTTCTCTAACTTATTTGATTTCATCATCTCAAGTGGATACTTCTTCAAGTATACCTAATTTCAACTCAACATCATCCATACACATTTCATATTCCCTACTGGATCATAAACACTCAAAATATAACACATTCTTATACACTCAAAATAGAACACAACATATACATTCATCCAACACTGTGCCCATTTCTTAATTTCATGTCAAAATTTGAGATTCTTAAAGACATAATTAAATTTTGATTTCTTCATGAAAAATATAGCCACATGTCTTTAGTTTAATCTAAACTTAAAATCATCACATTTGGATGCATATAGTTCAAGTTATGGCTAAAATACAGATTTATGTTCATTGAAACACTGCATCTGTACATTTTCCAACACCCCTTCACCACCTTTTTCAACTTAAATGCTCTCTTTTGCTTAGTATATCTCTTCTAGCTTATTTCCTCAATATCTCCACTTTATTCCCTCTTCTATTTCAACTCAACTCACCACAAAAAATATGAATCCATTATTACTCATAAACATAAAAAATAGAGCATTCATATACAAATATTCATCCTAACTTCTGCATTTCTTCTTTTTTTTTGCATTTTTCGTTTACTACACATTCTTCATTTTCTTCTCAACTTTTAGTTTAATCATTCATTACTTATATCCAGACATCATCTTACACCTATTTCTTATCCCTAAACTCCTTAGAGTTCATTTCTTAAAACATCCGAAATATTCATGTAAAATCTCACCCCCGACGGGAAGGGTAAAATCGTAATTTAGCAAAGGATGAGAGTGATTGGGATTAATTAGGAATTTCCATGCATACTGGTATTGGTGAATAGTGAATTTTTGCACATGAAAAATAACTGTACATGCATTCATGATTATTTCCCAGTATTAGGTCTAAATGGAATTTTATAGTGAATAATGTGGAAATTGTGTTTGAAAAATTTATTGGATTGATACATTGTGTGTTTTACATTTTAAGGAAATTTTAGGAATTTTTCTAGACTTTTTCGGAGAAAATTTCCGGATCGAAAAAATCACCAAGTGGTGAACCGGTTGATTTTCGGTATCAAAAATTTCTATCCAATGGCACTACAATATTGGGTACATTATTTTGGAATTGAAATTTGGGCCACTGGAATTGAATGGATCAAAGATTCATTTCATTAGGGTTTAATAAAAAATTTTGTCTTTTATCTTTTTTTGTCTTTTTCTTAAAAATGCCAAGTGTCCTACCTATTTAATGGTTTTGTTTTACTTC
>JANIJH010000007.1:38359978-38370755 GCA_024520975.1 Erythroxylum areolatum | reverse complement strand
CAGACTTGCAATTCCCTAAAATTTAACACTTTCACTATTCATTTCTTGCTTTTCAATTCCATTTAAAACAATTCATTTACTATAAATTTCATAGCACCCTCAAAATCATCAAAACCGAAATCAATTTTTCTCACTTCTTCTAAAATTTCATACATAACCTACAAGTAACACAATTATATACAATAGAAGGAATCCTTGAATTCTCATGCTTCTACTACCCAAATCCTCATTTAATAGTCCTTTACCAATGCTAAAGTCCAATAAAAGATCGGGGTCCAACACAAACGCACTTTGCTGCGGAGAAATAATAGTCGCCAAGAATTTGAGATAATTTTGTAAAGAACCTGACATAAAGCAATGGGTCTCTTATCCATCATTATCTCCAGAGTCAACTTCTTTGGAATCAAAACTAAAAGGGTCTCATTAAGCTGTGGCAAGAAACTCCCACTCGCAATACACGATATACAAATCTCCGAAACTGCCCCTATCACCCCCCAAAACCGCTGAAAGAACCCAGAATTCAACCCATCAACTCCTAGCGATTTATCCACACCCATGTTGAAAACGACACACCTCACGTCCTCAGCAGCGAAAGGTGTCATCAACGCAACATTTACCTCATCCGAAACCAACCGAGGAACATAATTCAACACCGCCTGTGAATCATAATAATGTGAAGAGTATAGCTGCTCAAAATAATCAGCAATCACGTCGGATAGGCCAGAGTCCTACACACGCCAAAACCTGGAGCCATCGTTCAGCTTCTCCAGACTATTCCTCTGCTTCCTCTCTGATGCACGAGCATGAAAAAATTTCGTATTCCTATTACCATCTCGTAGCCATTCGACTTTCGCCCTCTGCCTCCAATATAGCTCCCGTTGATTAAGTAGTAAACTATACCTTTCTTTAGCCAATAAAAACTCTCTCCTATCTACACTATGCCTCTTGCCCCTCAAATACGACATCCTCTGTCGACAACTATCTATTTCTTCTTAAAAAGTGCGTTTAAAAGCATAACCCCATTTTGCTAGAGCTTTGCTACAATACGACAATCGTGAAACAAGATCAACACCGTTCGTACTATTCCAACACTCCTCAACCAATAGACAACAGTCGGCCTATTTACTCCAACAGTTTTCATAACGAAACAAATGTACTTGTCTTTGCGGAACAAAAACTCTTAACTGCAAAAAAATTGGTAAATGATCCGAAGTCGATATGTCAAGCACAGAAGCATTGGCTTGACTAAATTTTCGTTTCCAGTCCCCATTAATCAAACATCTATCAAGTGTACCTTCCACATGATCACCTCTCTCTCTCCCATTATCCCAAGTGAACTAATATCCATCACTCCGTAGCTCCATCAAACCTGCCGTTGAGACTGCGTCTCTAAAACCCTGGATAAGGGAATTTGGATGTGCTTGACCCCCCACCTTCTCATGAGCGCCCAATATGTCTTTAAAGTCACCCATGCAAACCCATGGGAGAGTATTACGTGAGGCCAAGTGCTTTAGGATATCCCATAAAACATGCCTACGACTCCTCTCAGGTTCACCATAAAACCAAGTTAATCTCCAAGGATTCAACCCCACCAGACTCACCTCAACATCAATAAATCTCAGTGAAGAATCTAGAAGCTAAATAGAATCAACTCCTTTCCAAAGTAATGCGAGACCACCACTATGACCAACACAATCTACAAAAAAGAAACCATCATAATTCACAAGATTCTTTATTTCATTAATCTTAGAAAAAATACAAAGAGTTTCAACTAAAAAAATAAAATTTGGTCGTTTCTCCTGAATAAGCTGTTGTAAGTTTTGAACAGCTTTAACATTTCCAAGCCCACGACAATTCCAGCTTAAGCAACTCATATCTGTCGGCGGGGCTGACCACCAGCTCCCCCCTTCCCCCCGTTTTTTGAAGCATTGGGTCCTCTGCTTTTCTGATTAAATCCTTCATTTCTTCCACCCTCACTCATTGGGCTACCACCCTCCTCCTCTGTACCATCCGGCCCAACTCGTCTCCGCTTAGGATCATTAATAGTAACTATTTCGGGCCTCATCTCTCCCTCCATATTCACTGCCTTATTCCCCATAATATTCTCCGGATCCTTCATATTCAAATTGCCACTAGAAACGCCATCACGCCCTTATCCCTACCCGAATCCCACGTAAATAGTGGGTTAACTCTACGAAATCTGGGCCTCCCGTACTAGTTCCATCGTCATCTTCTCCAGTCATCCCTTCACCAATCTGTGAACTAATAAAACTCTGCCGACGTCGATTGCCATCACGCAAATGAGGACCAAATTTGCGAGGAACAGGTGCCCCATTAGCGTGCACTAGAAGAGGGCATAATTTTTCCCCATGGCCTATTATGCCACACAAGAAACAAAACGTGGGAATCCTCAAGTAAATGAAGTTCACAGTAATCACCTCATTGGAATCTCCTTTCTTGAGCTTCATTGAATCTTTAATAGGCTTTTGTATATCAAACTTGATACGAACTCACCAAAATTCACACCACTTCTACACACAGTTATTCGGATCAGCCTCCATAAACTCACCAATTGCATCTCCCACCTGTTTTAGAACACTCTCTGATTTAAATCCCGCCCTCAATCCAAAGACCTTCACCCATAAGTACAGATGATTGAGAGGGACATCACAAGGGTGATCATAGTCTCCCATCTTCTCCATTAGTAGAGCCTGGTTATTGAATGACCAAGGACTGATATTAAGAATTCGGTCCATGTCCACCTTATGATAAAACTGAAGCAGATATAGTCCCCCATTCACTTCTCACATCGACATACCCATTATAGGATTCATAAGGGCTGCCAATGTGTGTTTCATAGCCGTAAAGTTAACCGGTCGTTCAGTCAAGAGATGCCCAACCACACACGTGGTTGAGTCGCCAGACTCCTCCCTTACATCGTCGTCGATAACCACCACCTCTTCTTCACCATCGTAATCAACATATAGACTAGCCATATCCTCTGCCATTCTTTTTGTATCCATAAGTAGAGCCAAAAGAGAATAAACAGAGGAAACAAGAAACGAAGAACAATCAAAAGGACGAAAAACTTGTCAGTTGGACAAGACGAAAAACCTCACTATTGTTTTAAATATTAATAACTCATCTCAAAGGGGTAGGCCAAGAATTAGGGGGGTTGAGAATCGGACGAAAAGCTAGAGAGAAGTCAGAGCGTCCACCCATTGGCTTTAAAGCATGTGTGAATTATACTTAATTAATAAGTTAGCCGAAGATATTAATTCTATTTAATAAAAAAGTTTTAATCAATTAATAATATTTAAATTAATTAGATCGGAATTAAATATTAAATTATATTTTAATTGATTAAGCAATCACTTATGGTATAGTTAATTAACTGATGATATTTAAATTAATTAATTATATTTTTATAGGTGTTAAATATATATTATAATTAATCGATCAGTTAGTTATGTTATAATTAATCAACTAACTAATAATATTTTAAATATTTATTTATTTAATAAACAATTTAAAAAATTACATGGGTGTTAACAAAATTTAAGTCACAACCGTACAGGCGTGACTACTTAAGTTATATATATATATACTGAGTACCTACATATATACTAAATATTAGTATATAATAATTAATAATGACTAAGATATTTAGTAAATATTAACATCTACTACTTAATCAATTAATTATACTTTAATACATGTACTAATTAATTAATTAATTATTATTAATTATAACTAAATAAACTTAACAGTTAATGATTAATAATTAATTAATTGGTTGTATTTAAATTAATTCATTTTATTTTATATGTGTCAATTATATTATAATCAATTAATTAAGTTATAATTAAATAATTAATACTTTCCTGATGAATTCAGATGCCCATGAAATTTGATAGAGAAGAAAGAAAATGTGAGACAAGTTCATGTCCAAATTTCAACTGAATCGGAGTCAAAGGATGTTCAAAACTATTATATGTCTCTATACTCTTGCTGTCACGATCGTGCAATTCCAGCTAATTCTTTGCAAGCACGATCGTGCTTTTCTGGATATCTCCTCAATGTCACAATTGTACTTGTGCACGATCGTGCAAATCCTCCAAGGGTTACCCTGTCACAATCGTGCAGCTGTTCTGAAGATTTTTACGAAATAGTATTTTTCATCACTTCTTCCTCTCTTTTGCTTTATCTACGATTTCTAACTTATGTCTTCACTATTTCCTCTTCATTTTTACTTCCATTTCAACTTAACTCATTCTAATACAAATCAAAATCTATGACTGATTTAATTTGAAATTAATCTAAAATTCATAAAAATAATTATAATTAATGATTAATAATTAGTAGATAAATAAAATTTTATTAAATATAATTAAATGTAATTTATATAATTAATTTACTAATTAAATTATAATTAATAGATTGATTACTTATTATTATTAAGTTAATTAAGTGTAAATTCAGAGACATGAATCAAGTGTCACTGTGATAAAGATATTTTTTCCATTTCTTAATTTGATATATTTAAAATATAGTTAATTAATTAATTTTGATATAATTAATAATTAAAATATAATAAAGTCATTGATTTATTAAATTATACTTTATTTATAAATTAATTATTTATCATTAACTGTTAAGTTTATTTAGTTATAATTAAAAATAATTAATAAATAACTAATTGATTGATGTATTAAAATATAATTAATAGATTAAAAGTTAATATTAATGTTTAATATATATATTAGTCATGACCCTACATTATTAACTGTTAATTTTTATTAATTATTATATAGTCACGCCTATTACTTGATAGTCACAGTCGTGATTGTGCTTGTTATTTGGTTTTTCTTGTTAACAGTTAATTAACACCTATATGATGTTATAACATCTTTTATTAAATAGTTAATTAATTAATTAAAATATTATTAGTTTGTTGATTAATTATAACATAATTAACTGATAAATTAATTATAATATACTTAATATTTGCTCTTTAATTAATAATATTTAATAAATAATTATAACATGCATGATTGTGACTAATATATAATAAATAACAATTATTATTAGTAATTACATAATTTACGATTATTTAATGATAACAATTAATAACAACATGTAATAATTTAAAATTAATAATTACATAAATATAACTAATTAAGAGCTACTGTGAGATTTAACTTTATTAAGCCCATTGACATTAAAGCTTGCATGAATTATACTTAATTAATTATTAAATTTTAATTATTACTTTTGTTATTATTAATTATTTACTATTCTTCGATATATACTGAACGTACATTTATTATTATCTATTAACAATATTAATAATTTCGAATTGTTTATTGAGTGCTTTAAGCATAGCAAATATCATAAAACATCTATAATTGCATCCAAAACAACAAGAGTTCTACAAAAAATTCAAGAACAACTCCAACAAAATATTTAGCTGCTTATAATCATGAACAATTCGACAAAATCCATGGCTTTATGCACTCGTCATTCCTTTTATAAACTCCTCACGCATTGTCCTTCCTCTCCATCAAATTTCATTGTTATCTAAAATCTGTAAATCTATCCAGTAGTACCATTAAATCATCTATATCGCATCCACAGCTACAAATTTGATACCTGCACAGTTCATTAGCAACGTGCATCAATCCATCCTACAAATAGGCTCCAAAACTACCCTCAAACACTAGATAATGTAAAGAAACAACTAAACACTTCAAAGATCAGTAAAAAATACAAAAATGCTAAAGATCACATAAACTAGAGCTAAAACCCCACAAAGAAGCACTTAAAACAGATGAAACAACCGATCCATTCTATCAATTTATCATCCTAAGGATTAAGAACGTGCAATCTTTCGACCTTAGGCCATTTTAATGTCCAATTACTACACAAATCATGATTATGGGCATACATAATCAAACTCAAATTCTGACACTATCAATCAAAGGCAAGCATAGACTAAAAATGGATCTTCCTCACAGAATTCACTCATTTCACTCAAGTATTTAAGGTTAGTGTTTCCCTCAAGACTCCCTACAGCCATAGGCTTGCAAATACACCAATTCTTCTCCACAATGATTACGTGAAGAAATAGATCAAAAGGACTTTGCTGAGGGTTATAATGGGGGTAGGGTTTAAGGTATGTCAAAGAGGTTTGAGAGCTCATCACAAGCATTCATAGAGTACTAAATATACAAAGGGACACAAAATGATTTCTAAGACATATAAATGGATATAACTAACTATTCCCCACTTATATTGCTACTATATGTCATTCTTTTCCTTTTTCTTTTCTTTTTTTTTATTTTTTGTTTTTTCCCTTTCTTTTCACAAAAATCAAGAAACACAACTAACATTAGCAGCTACATGTAATATGCTGTAAAAGCATAGGTGTGAAGAAAACTACTCAAAGTGTCTTAGAAAAAAAATATTTTTGTCAAGAATCCCAAACTGATGCAACTTAACACTCTATTAAACTTGTGATAGGGTAAACTAAAGGGGTTTAAGATTTAAAATGAAGATTTTTTACAAACAAAAAGATCAAAGGCTTTAAGGGGTTTGCAAGGGACAGTGACATAGGTTGTTGTTTAAGTCAAGGGCTAAAAAAGCGAAGGCCTTAATCATTTCTATTTAACATGCATCTAGTATATTCAAATTGGTTCAAGGCAAGTTCTGGGTGTACTATCTATGGGAGTATCACACAATCAAAGAAATGATATTACTATGGAATAGAGTCATATAGGCTCAACTCCTCACTTAGGCTTAAATGAAAATCTATCATGTTTCTACACATCAGCTAATCACTCAAGTATCAATTTCTGAGAAAATCTATGTAACTAATTACTTCAGCAAATGCGTAGTAATATAATGCCCACTTAATTTAATCATGTGATTTTTTATTTTAAACATGTTATATTATTATATTATTTAATGTATAAATGAATATCGGCCAATTTAAAATTTTGAAATAAAATTATAAATATTTAAATTTTGAAATGTTTAATTTTTTAAAAAGGTTAAATTTTGTCATATTAAAAATATATAAACTAGAATATTAGAAATGAATAAGTAAAATTAGTTAGTTAAAATTTGGGATGAAAAATTTAAAATTAAGGAAATGTATAGTGTAATGTATTTGTTATAAATGGATAAAATATATAAAATAAATTAAAAAATATTATAATATGTAAGTAAAAACTAATAAAGATATATAGTGAGTGTGACTAAAACAAAATAAGTTAAAAATAAATAAATATTTTGTAATTTAAAATTTTGTGATAAAATTACAAATATTTAAATTTTGAAATGTATAATAAGGAAAGAGTTATGATAGAATTATTAAAAATATATAAATTAGAATATTAAAAATGGATTAGTGAAATGAGTTATTAAAAAATTGTAAGGGAAAAAAAAAGAAACATATAAATCACGCCCATGACTGAAAAATATTTAAAAGGTAAAAAAATCAATTAAATATTATAGTTAGTTAAGGTATAAAAAAAAGATCACATGTTACATTAATATTGGGTAATTTAAAATGTTGTCATAAAATTATAAATATTTAATGTAGGTAAATATAAATATTAACCATGACTGAAACAAAAGTTAAATTTTGTATTATAAATTAAATATTTTAGTTAAAATAAAAGTTCAATTTTGTTGTTATGAATTAGATATTTTAGTTAATTGAGATAATGAAAAAAAGTCGTAACATGTCATATTATTTAATGTGTACACAAATATTGCGTAATTTAAAATTTCGAGATTACATTATAAATATTTAATTTTTTAATTGTATATTAAGAAAGGAATTATGATAGAATTATTAAAAATATATAAGTTAGAATATAAAAAATGGATTATTAAAATTAGTTTGTAAAACTTTGGAATGAAAAAATTAAATAATTTAGGAAATTTCTATTCTGATGTATTTGTTATAAATGGATAAAATATAGAAAGGAAATAGAACTGTTATAATATCTACACCTGAGTCATGGGTGTGACTTGTTAAGTCACGCTCGTGACTGAAAAAACTAATTTAAAAAATATTTTAAATAATTAAAATAAGAAAAAAGACATGTACTGAATTAAATAAGCCAAAAAAAACTTACTGGGAGCAACTTATAAAGTCACACCCGTGACCCATTTTATAATCTTTAACCTAATTATGAAATCACGCTCGTTCTAGCCTATGCCTATATTGTCATCATCTTCTTCGTGTTCTCTGGTGAAAAATCCAATTGTTTGAATCTCCGTCGGAGTTTAGATATTGAGTTGGCTCGTTGCTATCGTCTTTGCCTCTTCAGTATTGTCGCCTGTCGTTATCGCCGTCAAAAGGTTATTATAATTACAGGTAATCTTTTATATCATTAAACATATTTCGGAGCTTTTAGTAAAAGGTATTAATTTGATATCTTGTTTTGATATGGGTAGGTATTAATTTGATATCTTGTTTTGATATGGGTCGATGCTTCGTTCTTCATATACATTCTTTTTATATTGTTAACTATTTCAGTTTTATGGTTTTAATTTGATATAAGATATAATTGATTTTTTATGTTTATCATTTGATTTGGTTGATGTTTTTCTTGGTTTTTATATTCGGTTAAGAATTGTATTAGGTTAAGAATTTGATTTGATTTGGCTATTAGCTATCGGTTTGTTTTGTATTAAACAATTGTTAAATCGTAAAGATTGTGTTTAATTATTCAGTTTTTGTTAAATAAATGGAAAGAATAAAAATAAATTTAGTTTGCAATGAATTGTTGCTTCATTATTAAATATTTCAAGTTTGATATTATATAAAACATTTTGATATAGCATACAACTGATAGCATAAAACATTATTTTATCTTTTTTGTTTTTATCTTTTACTTTATTATTATTTATTAAAGGATGTATATTTAAGCCGAATGTTTGTTCATTCTATGACGATGCTGGATTATCATCTTTGCCTATTATATTTAACTACTATAGATTCAATTAAGTAATATATTGTTCCGTGTGGTTTGAAATTAATGAAAATATTTTGATTCTTGATTTTTACTCAGATTACACCTCATGTGAGATTAGGAGCATTGTCATCTTTTAAAGCAGACGATGTCCCTGTTTTAGGTAATCCTTGCCTTTAATTTAACAATGTTGAGAGCCAATTAAGGTATGCAACTTTAAAAGATCTTCAAATTATGCCAAATAAATTTATTGATCATGGAGATATAGTTGAATTAGGAATTGTAAATTGAGTTAATGAACTGTTGTATAACATAGGATGGGACAAATTTGTAAAATTTAGAAATTTTGACAACTTTAAATTTGATTTATGACATAGATGGTATCGTGATTAATTTGATATTTAGATTAATGAATAAGACATATGTTCTTGCGTTAAATGATTTGAATGATATATTTGGATTTCCACATAGTGATTTATATGGCTATCATGATGAATTTAGTCCTAAAGAATTTTGGAAGGAAATTATAAACTCAACAAATGTTTTCTCTCTGAGTAGGTCTAAATCGTCTACTTTAGTGGACCCTAGCTTATGTTATCTTTATAGGTTTTTAACTCGTATGATATTTGGTAAAGGAGATAGCCAAGGTGCAGTTTCTAAAGTTAAATTATTTGTGTTGTAGTGTATGGTGCATGCTAAACACTTTAATGCTGGCACGTGATTAAGTGTGCATATGATGGATGTGGTCAAAGTTAGAGCTGAAAAAATAGTTGTTGGGGAATTTATTACCCAAATTGCAGAATATTTCTGTTGAATGAGTGAGAGAACAAGTATGTAGTTAGTTTCAGGGAATTGTAGTTTAGACTTGCAGTCCTTGGTGTCCATGAAGATTGCTAGGCGGGAAGGTGATCGTTATGTTGTTGTTAGTGATGAGAGAACAAAAGCTTCAAGTAGTAAGCACAGTCAGGGTGAAGCAGGTGAAGATAAGCAAAGGGGATGAGGCTTTGCCATATGAAGGTATGCAGTTTAACATTGCACCTAATTCTGTGGAATATTACTAATTAACGAATCAACTTGTTGCATTTGAACTGCGTACGAGTGAGAGATTGGACAAGATTAAGGCAAATATTGTGGAGATAAGGGATTTGTTAGCGAATTGTAATCCTCACTCGAGAAAGCATCCACCTTCGTCTTAGTATTGTATTTCTATCTTTTTCTTTTATTATTTTGATTGTTTGACATAAAATTATTTTTAGATTGATTGTTTATGTTAATTAATGTTGTTTGCATCTTAGATCTTTTATTTAATTTCTTATGATGTTTAGTATGATTGTTGTACATTTTGTGTTTGTTTTTTTTGTTTAATAGTTAAAGATGTTTGATTATTGACTGATCTTAATCGAGATTATAAATGCATAATATAAGTTAATAAATATATTTGCATGCATAAGTTGATTGACGTGGATTTTAATTCAAAGGATATTAGCTTGTTGTGATATATGAATGAGACTTTTCTTCGATGAGGGTTTGAGACCAATCAAAAGTATTCCTTCTTGAGAGTATTCTTTAATGGTTAAACAAATCTAGAACTTGCCTGCGAATACTAGTCGAGATTACATAATCTTATGCAAACATTAAAGCAAAGTTATGAATACCGTACCGGGCTTGGTACCGGAATGGGTTCTAGAACGAAACTGTACCGGTACCGGTCAGTACCGGGTACCGTTTCGGGTAATTTTTTAAATTTATAAAATAGTCCCTGAAATTTTTAAAAATTGCAAAATAGTCCA
>JANIJH010000007.1:38326327-38346075 GCA_024520975.1 Erythroxylum areolatum | reverse complement strand
CTTTGTATTATTCTTAATTTGATGTGTGTATGATGATAATTGTCTTTGTTTATATTAATTGTGGTTATTATTTATATATAAAATATTTAAAAATTATTGTTATTGACTTATTTTATATTAATTGTCATTATTATTTACTATTAAGATTTTTGAAAGCATGGTTGATGTAAACAATAAACTAGTAAAGTATACAGTATAACTGTACAATATACTAATATAGACTATTTTGCAATTTTTAAAAATTTCAGGGACTATTTTATAAATTTAAAAAATTAGCTGAAACGGTACCCGGTACTGACCGGTACCGGTATAGTTCCGTTCTAGAACTCAATCTGGTACCAAGCCTGGTACGGTATTCATAACATTGGTCACGCTTGTGACTTGAATATTTTAATTAATTAATTAATTAATTAATTATATTGTATTTAATCAATTTATTAATTAAATTTTATTTAAAATGATAAGATATATCTGTGTGTCACACCTGTGACCTTATATTTTAATTATTTAATTTATTAATTATCTTTTAATTAATTTATTTATTTATTAATTAATTATATTTAATTAAAAAATAAAAACATAAATATAGTTAATTAATTAATAATAATTAAAATATAATTTATTTATTTATTTATTTAAATATACTTAATTAATTAACAATTAATTATTGCTTATATTAACGCCTGTAAACATTTATTTTCCTATTTTTAATTAAATATACTTAAAATATATTTAATTAATTAAAATATAACCAATTAATTAATTAAAATATAATTACATATAATTAAAATATAATCAATTAAAGGAAAGAAGGAATGACTAGCTTAATCATAATTAATAATTAATAATCAAAAAAATGAGTCGTAGGATCATTTGGACAGCGGGATGGAATTTTGTATTCGTCCATCCCGTTCGTCCTTATTATTATATATTTAATACTTAATTGTATTTTAATTATATCAAAAGTAATTAATTAATTAATTATATTTTAAGTATATTTAATAAAGAGATACTAAGAAATTTAACTTTATTAAGCCCACTGACATTAAAGCATTATTAAAAAAGAGCTCCTGTAACGATTATGAGAATATGTGAATTATACATAAATAATAAGGAAGCCACATATTTTAATTATATTTAATAAAATTTTTAATCAATTATTAAGATTTAAATTAATTAGATTGAAATTAATTAATTAATTAGATTTTAATTGATTAAGCAATCACTTATCTTTTAGTTAATTAATTAATTATATTTTAATTAGCTAATTTTATTTTTATTTGTGTTAAATATATTATAATTAATTAATTAATTAATTATGTTATAATTAATCAACTAATTAATAATATTTTAATTAATTAATTATTATTTAATAAAAATGTAATAAATTATATAGGAACAAAATAACAACTTCCATGTCATGCCTGATATATCTTTATTACTTTTCACTTACATATAATAATATTTTAAATTTAGTTTATATATTTTATCAATTTATAATAAATACATTACACTACATTTCCTTAATTTTTAAATGTTAATTCAAAATATTTGCTAACTAATTTTTTTTTTTTGGATTCGAGGAAACCCCGTAGGCAGGCCAAGCGGGCACACCTCTCTGAGGGCTCAACTGACGCACCACCTTATAGGCGGGCCAAGCGGGCGCACCTCATCATTGAGGGTCCAACTATTTCTCCATCTACAGGTAAAACCCTGACTGTCCCAGGCTCTTACCAGAGGGGCTAGCATGGAATCGAACCTGGGACCTAACCAAAGTCAAGCCCCGCTTTCAACCATCGAGCTACATCCCTTGAGGGCGCTAACTAATATTACTAATTATTTTCTAATATTCTAACTTATATATTTTTAATGTAAAGAAATTTAGCCTTCTTAAGAAATTGTACATTTCAATATTTAAATATCTATAATTTTATTACAATATTTTAAATTACCCGATATCGTTTATACATTAAATAATATAATAATATAACATGTTTAAAATAAACAATGGTAGAACTAAATTAAGTGGGCATTATATTACTGCACATTTACGCAATATCTATCTCCTAGTTGCCTGCTAAGCCTTGTAACTTAGGAAAAGTAAAACAAAAATAAAAATAATATTGTCAAACAATTGATTTAACTTCATCTAAATTCAGAGTTTTAAGCATTTTGTTAATTAAGGACTGAATTCAATTAATTTTAAAATATAAATTTCTTTAACACTTTGGAAAATTCATATTTTAAACCTACAATTTTTTTCTCTTAAAATTCATTGAGAACTTTTATAACTCAACGGACCCAATTCAATCTAATTTCACACGAGGTCTTTTGAGATAGAGTTGGATTAGGTTTCTAGGCCTCCCAACGGAGAGGTCAAGCAGCGAATGTTTATTTTGTGCAATCATTTACTTGTCTTCCATGTAAGCAATGGTATGTGTGGAATAGTTAACATATGGCATTAGCATATCAAATCAGTGTCATATCAAATATGGCAAGTGACTGTTTATTTACACTCAAGCGCACGCTATTTTTTTTTATGCGATTTGATAATTTGTAAACTTTTCAATAATATCAATTTGTGCTGTCTTCAATGAATATTATAAATTTTCTAATCATTTTTCTTGTTAGTTTTTGAATATAAACCTAAAAGTTACCATTAAAATGTTATATATCAAAATAAAATTTAAATTAAGCATCTCTCTTGAAAGTTAATTACAAAACAATACAAACTTTACTTAATTTTATAATGACTAGTGATATTATAATATTAAAATTTTTATTTTTTAGTTAAAAATAATTAACATAAAGTTTTCTATTTTCATCACATTATTTCAGTATTTTTATTATTTGACTGCCGCATAGTGCACTTATGCCAAAAATGAACGTATTATTAATACATTAAAAATATTAAAAACTCTAAAATAATTATATATTCTTTCATATATTTTATTGCTTAATTATTTTAAAATATTTGATATTTTTAATTTATTAAATAATAAAATTCATATGTGACTCAAATATAATGCATGGTAGTCAAGTAATAAAAATAATAATTTGACATGGCTCATCTTGTCATTCACATAACACAAAATTTAAAGTTAGATTAACTATTTTGTTGAAAATTGAAAGTACAATATTTTTAACCCTACTTTCAAAATTTAAATTAATACTATAAAATTAAATTAGATTAAAATTTTTAATTAATCTTTTTCATTGAAATTTTATATAAAATATTATTTTCATTGAAATTTTATATAAATAGGATTAATTTACGTAATGTTCATGTAGAGTTTGATTTATTAAAATTTTATACTTTAAGTAAAATGCTTTAATTTATATTAATAATAAGAGTTAATATCTACATTATCAAAACATTTAATCAGCATTTTAAAATTTATTAAAAATGCTTCTCGAGATTTCAGTCAAACAAAAATTGAAAAGTTCAAACTTAAAATGTCAAAGCGAGAAGAACGTGGTTGGATTAGTTAAAATGAGACAGATGTGCTTTTCATCTCTTGTTTCTAACAAAAAAAGGATAATGTGGAAGAAAGGAAAGTGTCAAAGACTTACCTTATCAAAACGTAAAAAGTCTTTGAAATTGTGATCATTAGGAATCTCGATTATTGGTAAACAAAATCATTTAACTTGTATAATACTATCAAGACAAAGCATTCTTCAAGTCCAAGCTTGAAGCAATAAGGGCTCCAGCCAAAATTGGAGTCCGGATTTTCTGTCCAGTCTTATGATGTCTTATTGTGTCCAGTGAATTTCAGTCATTTATTTATGTGAATTTTGCGTTGGTCCCGCATAAATAAATGCGAATCCCGCAGAAATAAATTGCTGAGATTCACTGTACACAATAAGATACCATAAAATTAGACTGAGAATCATTTCTCCCAAAATTGATCACCATCTATCAATATAACTAATGTTTTTCTTAAAACATATTTTTAAAATTCTTAAAAAATACTGTGACGGAAGGAAGAGATAAGGGATGGCCATTCCATTCCTACTTCCTAGTCAGTCCAAGAGCTAAAAAGTAGGGATCTTTTGGGTCACCTTAACGTGGCTTCAAAGACAACCTTGAACAAAGTCAGACCCACAGTCCTTTTGTAAATGTAAATGATATTTACGCACCAGTAGGCCACGGTTGGCAGGTGAATGAAGTTACATGAAGTAGCCTACCCGCTCAGTTCTACTTCTGGAGTCATTTGGGGATAAAATTAAACCGATTTTCACTAGAGTCTGTACTCGCTGCTGGCTTGCTGTACTCGCTGCTGACTTCCTTGCACCGGAACTCTTCACTCGATTCTGATACAAGTTGACCTCTCTCTCTCTTCCCCTGAATCTCAGACGTATCCTTTTCATTTTGTATACAATCAGAAACTCATAAGCCATAACACTCTCCCTCTCGCTCCTGATCAAGTCGAGTGCTTTTTTCACATTCTCTAATGGGGATTAGGGTCTTTTTCTTTGTGCTTCTGTTACTTGGGATTGCGATTTCTTGCGGGCAATCCAAGTACATGGTCTACAACACTTCACAAGGCATAGTTCCGGATAAGCTCAATGTCCACTTGGTTCCCCATACCCATGACGATGTTGGTTGGTTAAAGACTGTTGATCAGTATTATGTTGGTTCTAACAATTCCATCCAGGTAATTCCTTGTTTCTTCTTATATATGTAATTGTATTTGCTCACAGACACCTTAGCGGTGCATTGTTTTATGTGGAAGCTGCAGCTTTAGATGTTTTCAATGATATTGACTATGCTTACCGTTCTTGATATTACAGATCGCTTGCGTTCAAAATGTGTTGGATTCTTTGGTTCCAGCGCTGTTGGCTGACAAGAATAGAAAATTTATATACGTTGAACAGGCAACTATCTTTTCGGCCTTTCTATTTTCCGGCTAATGCTTGGCTACTAAGAAAATGGGAAAATAGAATATGGAGGGAAAGGCGGATGGAAAACCAAAACACTTTAATCTTTGGCCAGTTAGCTTTCGATAGTAGGGAAATATAGAAATTAGACTTCTTGTTCGTGCTTCTTGAATACACTGAGCTTCAAATGTTCATACTGATTTGTTGAATGCATATTCATTTTTAGACCATATTTGCTTGCTAACTTGCAAGAGAGGACACTTGCAAAATGAAAACAAGAGAATTGATGATTAAAATTGCATAGGACCATTTTATTCCCTCGCGTTTATGCCAACATGAACCTATCATCCCAGTGTCATTGCGGTGTCCACAATTACAATGGACCGAAAACTGGGGAAAAGTCTCAAAAAACTTCAATTATTTTGAGTTACTGCTAACACTCAATCTCCTATGACGCAAGTGGTGAGGACTGTGGAGCTCCATTCACTAAGAATTTTTGTCTCAATGCCAACTAGCCACTATACTGTGACCTGTTAAGTAATGAGCTATTGTCATCTCCAAATATTTCGTTCCATTCATTTCTATTGTAATTCTTTGTTACGTAGGCATTTTTCCAACGATGGTGGAGGGATCAGAGTGAAGCAATGCAGCTTGTGGTGAAGCAACTAGTCAACTCGGGTCAACTAGAATTCATGTAAAATAAACTGTTTAAAACATTACCTCTACAAGCAATATCGTTGTCACTAAGTTTCTGTTTAGTTGAACTGCTAATTAATGATTGCTTTTCATCTATGTTCTGAAGCACAAAATGGTTGGACTTTGGCTCTTCATTTTAGTTTCTTTTGCCCTGCTTGCTGCAGAAATGGAGGCTGGTGTATGCATGATGAAGCTGTGACCCATTATATTGACATGATTGACCAGACGACCCTTGGGCACAGATTTATTAAAAAGGACTTTGGTGTGACCCCAAGAATTGGTTGGCAAATTGATCCTTTCGGACATTCTGCAGTGCAAGCTTACTTGCTGGGAGCTGAAGTATTCATAGTTTTGCCTAAATTTTCGCCAACTATCTGAATTTCCTATGGGGGGTTTTTCAAGTGATTGATAACATAGTTGCTATTGATATTGGTCTAGGTTGGATTTGATTCTTTCTTCTTTGGGCGGATAGATTACCAGGACAGGGCAAAACGCAAAATTGAGAAAAGCCTTGAAGTAGTATGGCAGGGTTCCAAGAGTTTTGGATCATCATCACAGGTAAAATGAATGGATTTGCCTTGCTTCTTCTAGCTTATGTGCGTTTTTGCTTTGAGATTTACATGGGTTTCATCATTTGTTCATTTGGTGGAGTTTGTAAGGAAATATATTGGGTAGATTTTCCTGTCATTTTGGAACTATTGGTAGCACGAAATATATTATCTTATCCTAACTACATTTATTGCTGTTTTAGATTTTTGCTGGTGCATTTCCAGTGAACTATGAGCCTCCTCCTGGTGGTTTCTACTTTGAAGTCAATGATAACTCCCCCGTTGTCCAAGTAAGTCATGAGAAAAAGGTTTCTTTTCTTATGAGCTCACTAATATTCAGTGTTTTATGTTATTAATTTGGATCTCTCTTCCTTTAAGGATGATGTGGACTTGTTTGATTATAATGTTCAAGAAAGAGTCAATGACTTTGTTGCTGCTGCAGTAGCACAGGTAATAGCTAATCTGTCAAGATGTGGAATAATTTTACTCTCAAATTGTCCAAGAGTATCACCAATTTTGAGGATCCCCATTAGCTTTTAATTTGTTTCTCCCTTCTCATGTCCATGCTAAACGACTCTCATTCTTGTTTACTGAACTTGCCTCAAGATATTGTGGTGCAAAATATGTGACTGGATTTTTTTTAAGATTTAAGGGATTTTAATAAAGATGCATTTATTCTGGTGATATTACTTGCTGACCTTGGTTATATCAACTTAAAAGTTTCTTAGGGGTGAAGCTACTCATCACTTGGGCTAGACTGGGACCTACAGTTGCACTGAGTTGCTGATATTATTAGCATGAAAAGAAAATTTTGCATCCTTTTCAAATGGTCCTTCCACTTAATGACAGTTACTTCATTCGCAGGCCAATATAACTCGTACAAATCATATAATGTGGACTATGGGGACAGATTTCAAGTATCAATATGCGCATACATGGTTCCGGCAGATGGACAAGTTTATTCACTATGTGAATATGGTAACTGTTACGCAAATGCGTCTGATTTTGTTCTATATTGTATACTATCAATTTATTCTTTAAGACCACCAATGCCATGCTGCTGAATAAAATGATGAAAAACAGAGAGTTCCCTAATCAAGGAAATTAGTATCCGGGCGATATGCAAAGATATGATGTAACAATTAATTGTATCATTAGTGTACTTAAGCAGAAATAAGATACCAGTGACACAAACTTGTGGTTGTTGTTCTAAGACACCTAATATTTACTTGTTTGAGCCTATAGAAATGGTCAAAAGTCCATTTTTGAGACTTTTAGATCCATAGCTATCGTAAAAATAAAATAAAATCAGACTTTAAAGTCAATCAAGCTGGAGAGAAATGGGTTCATTCCAAGATATAATGCCAACTTGCTTTTCACTTTGGGTAACGAAATCAAAATGTAATATTTTGGAACTGGCAATATTAATTTGCATCTTGTTATGAAATCAGCTCAAGTCATTATGATAAGAAGTTATGAATGTTTCCAGGATGGACGTGTAAATGCACTCTATTCTACGCCATCCATATATACAGATGCAAAGCATGCTGCAAAAGAGTTGTGGCCGATAAAGACTGATGATTTCTTCCCGTGAGTTTATTGCCTAAAGGCTATTACAATCTGTTAGTGGGTTGTTACCTTATCATTGAGCATATTTAACATCTGAAACTTGTGACTATCCAGTTATGCAGATCGTGCAAATGCTTACTGGACTGGGTACTTTACAAGCAGATCAGCAATAAAACGTTATGTCAGAATGATGAGTGGCTATTACATGGTAGCTTCCATGTCATTATTTTAGTTATTTGAAGGCTTATGCAGTCCAATATTGATTTATTGTCTATTCATGTGTGATAGACCACTAAAGACATGCTTTCTCAAGAAGACTAAGTCAAGAGCAAATAATGTAATTAGTTGGCAGTTATTAGAGGAAAAATAGGAAGAGTTGGTAGTTTCAGATTTTCAGTAGAAGTGGGTTACTTGTTAGTTTCCGATTTTCAGTAGAAGTAGGCTACTTGTTGTTATCTACAATTAGGATTTATTATTATCTACAATTAGGTCTCTAGGAGTCAAGTCTATAAATAGGTCTATAGAAATTGTCATTAGGGTGTGCAAACTTTCTATTTTTAAATATATTCTTATAGTTTAGGCAGCTCGAATTGTCTTTTGTTACTGGTGTGATTGTCTGTGAGATTTCCAGTACTCTCTATATCAGTTTATTTGCATTCAATAAACAATATATCAGTTTATTTGCATTCAATAAACAATCATATTTTTCCTTTCCAAAGCGTATTCTTTATTTCCTTCTAGTTCTACCAATGTGCTACTGATTTTTGTCAGGCTGCAAGGCAATTAGAGATTTTCAAAGGAAGGAATAACATGGGGCCAAACACAGACTCATTGGCTGATGCTTTGGCGATTGCACAGCATCATGATGCAGTGACTGGTACAGAAAAACAACATGTGGCTAATGATTATGCCAAGCGATTGTCAATAGGTTACACAGAGGTGAGACATGACTTGATCAGAGCTTTTTGACTATCATTTTTCTCATCTATTTAAATGTAATAACAGATCTAATACCCTTTATGTTTCTATCCTACATAGGAATTAGTTCTATATTGCAATAGGTAAAGTATCCAATTTGGGAAGTTTAATTAGTTTGTATATCCCTGCTATTAAATAGATGGTTTAAAACCTAGTTAATAGTAAGTTATTCTAGTTTTGCAAAATGTTATGTAAAAACTCTTTTCTACAGGCTGAAAAGGTTGTTGCATCTGCACTTTCTTCCCTGGTTGAGTCAATATCAGAAATTGGATGTCAGAATACAGCTACAAAATTTCAGCAGGCAAAGATCAGTACCCTTTAGCTCTGATAACCATTTTTTGTGTATTGTTAATACTAAAAGATTATTTTATTTTATTTTTCCTATTTTTGTGCTCCCCATAGTTCATGGCACTTAATAGATACCATGGTCTTCTGTGTTATTGCATTCTTTTAAGTGATGGTTATCATAATAATTCAAGTGGGTCAATTTCTGGATTACAAACTTTAGGATACACATTGAAATTAATATAAGACTTGGTTAGCTTTATTAGAACATTTTTTCCATCTTAGATATCAGTTGACTAGTAAGTTACTTATTCTTTATTTTCTTTTTGTCTTCAAATGAAATTTACTCTAAACTGAATTTTGACTTGGTTCTCTTTGGCATTTTCTCAGTGCCCACTTCTGAATATAAGCTACTGTCCTGGGTCAGAAATCAATCTATCTAGTGGGGAAAACTTGGTAAGGATGTTATATGATACCACCACCAGGTGATATTTCTACATATTTCTCTGCTGGATAATTTTAATCTAAAATGAGATGACTTATTGATATATATACTTCTAGATTCTTGTGGTCTATAATTCTCTTGGATGGAAGAGAGAGGATGTGATTCGAGTTCCTGTGAGTATCTACTTCTAGTAATATATTAAGTCTTTGCTTAATAGTTCAACAACCATAACAAGCAATATACTCGATAACTTTCTTAACATATTTGTTTGGCAGCTAATCATTTCCCAAAGTACAGTTCCTGGATTTTTAAATTCCCTTTTTTTGTTTCTTCTATATCTTCATCATTATCCATAACTATAATCAACATTCTTATCACCCTTACTGACCTACGAATTCACATACAATTTTGCATATTACCAATTGAATCTTAGTCTCTCCCTCTCTCTTTCAATTGCTTGTCTGACTCTGTGCAGAAAGTTGTTTCTAGAGTAGTATGCTTGTTCCAGTTTTGCATAACAAGAGCACCTTCCTGAGTAGTATATCAAACTTATACTGATAAGTACCAGGTACCAACTTTGATATCTGCATTTTTTAGGTCCTGAATGAAGACATTGTGGTGCGTGATTCGAAGGGAATAGAGGTTGAATCACAGCTTCTTCCGTTAACAGAAGCTCATGTAGACTTGAGAAACTATCATGTTCTGGCCTATTTAGGTATAACTCCACCAGAAACACCTAAGTATTGGCTGGCATTTGCAGTATCCGTTCCACCCTTTGGCTTCAATACTTACAGCATCTCAAGGACAAAGACACAAGGTTTGGCATGTTTTACAAATCAATCTTTCCTAGTGGAACAAACTACAGCCTATTTCTCATAGTTGTGGATATTGATTTGTCATTTTTGATCTCGTCATGTCTATTATAGGTTCTCGGTGCACTAAATCATCCGCAGACACCATTCAAGCAAACCAGAAATCTATTATTCAAGTTGGTCATGGAAACTTGAAGCTTACTTTTTCCACAGCTCAAGACAATCCTATTAGCTATGCTAATAGAAAAAGTGCAGTATGTTAACCAACAAATGATTTAATTTTTATTTTTTCTATTCCTGACTACTCAAGATTGTTCACAACACCTTAATGCTTTTGTACTATACACTTAGTTATTCAGGTTGCTCTTAGTTATTCAGGTAGCAATATAGAAGTGCTTCTGTTGCTAATTCCTCGGTTTTTAATTTATGAAGGTCAGGGAATCAGTTGATCAGTCGTTCATTTTTTATGCTGCACATAATGGAACTGGAAATCAAAAAGATCCACAAGTATGATGCTGACATTCCTCGTCTATTATTCATCCTTTCGGTTTGAAATGAAGTGACCTGGATTCAACTTCTTTTATGCCCATACAAAATGATCTCATCTTGTTTCTGGCATTTTAATTTCTAGAATGATGGGGCATACATCTTCCGTCCAAATGGTTCATTTTCCATAAAGCCTGAACATCAGGTTTGCAATGATTTTACAAAGTATGTTCCAGAAAATGTAAAATATTATATTGCTCACTAGTTCTGAAACATGTTAATCAGGTTCCTGTGACAGTTATACGTGGATCAATAGTAGATGAGGTACATCAGCGGATGAATCCATGGATTTATCAGGTGCCTTTCCTATCACATGGTTGCTATCAATTTAGATAATATTTTCCCATCATGATCGCTTATTATGCTTCACGACCGCATAAAAACTTTGTTGTTGCTTTAAAATATATGCAGATTAACAGATTATACAAGGGCAAAGAGCATGTTGAAGTTGAGTTTATTGTAAGCTTAACTGATGGCTTCTTAAATTTTTGGCTCATTTCTTTATGTTTCTTTAAGTGTTTATTGTGTTTGTGGAATCTGTTCTCTTCATAATTCTCTTCCTTTCTTTTGGGTGTGCTAATACTGTGCTATTTCAGATTGGCCCAATACCCATTGATGATGGAATTGGCAAAGAGATCACTACAAAAATTACAACTACCATGGCGACTAATAAGACATTCTATACAGATTCTAATGGACGTGATTTCATTGAGCGGGTAGGTTAAATCTGACTCATTTTGTTTTATGTCAATCTTGTTGTGGTTGGCCTAGCAATATGTCAATTGTCAGAGTGTCTTGAAGGTAATAGAATGTGTCAATAAGCTTGACTTTTGGAAAGAGAATTTAAGCAAGATAGTTGGATTGCTTTAAGTTAGGCAGCACGGAGGACTTACTTCTTTCTCATGAGTTCCTCTTCTATGGAAGCATCCCTAACTGAAGATTTGTTTACTTTGCAGATTCGTGACTATAGAACAGACTGGAATTTGGAAGTGAACCAACCTGTTGCCGGAAATTATTACCCAGTATGTAACTCGGAAAGTGACTATGTTGGCAGAGGACAGCTTGCTTTTGCTTTTAATGCTATACATTTTATATATGTATTCTGTTTATAGTTGTAAGGATGAATTGTCTCATGAACTGGTTAAGCGGAGAGATCGAAGATATTTGTCCTATGTGTGATTTATTAGTCCTTTTGAATTGGAACTCTTAACCTTCTTGCATTCATATACAAGTTATCCCATGTATCACATAGTTGCGAAGATGAACAATTACTTTTCTCGAGTTAAATTGGTTTTTTTTTTAATTTTTTCAGATAAATCTTGGAATCTATGTTCAAGATAATCAGAAAGAATTCTCCATTCTAGTGGACCGACCTCTTGGAGGATCTAGCATAGTAGATGGACAATTGGAGCTGATGCTTCATAGGTGTGTTGCCTCTCTTCTGATTATCATTCTGCCATGACCATTGTATTTAGCCCAGTATCTAAGGAATTGGGATGACAACGGTTAAAATTTCCTTGTTTGTGTATGGTTCATGACATTGCTGAAAAAAAACACATATATTGTGGATGGGTTGATGGTGGAGTTGAAAAAAAGCTGCTGTTGAAACATTGCCACATAGTTTTATGCCTTTATGGCTGTGTTAAGTATCCTTGTAAGCCAATGTGCATTCATGGACTCCTTTTGCATGCAGGAGACTGCTACTTGACGATTCCAGGGGTGTAGGAGAGGCTCTAAATGAAACAGTTTGTGTTCTTGATAATTGCACGGGACTGACGGTAACCATATTCCCTCTTGAAAACCAGAATTGGCGTAATATGTTAATTGTTTATAGCATTACATCTGAGAGCATCACTTGTTTTAGTTAAATTACATTCCTTGTCTACTATTAACCTTGTATAGCTCAGAATCTTCCTGGCATGATTTGAGTTATAATTTCTTTGATTCTCATATGTACAAACAATACTTGTGGTCATTGTGAAGTCTCGAAATACAAGCACAAAAGCCTGGATTTCCTACCTTTAACTTGGATGTTTTGGTTGCAGATCCAAGGAAAATATTACTTCAGAATTGACCCTCTAGGAGAAGGAGCCAAATGGCGCCGCTCATTTGGCCAGGAGATATATTCACCCTTGCTACTAGCTTTTTCTGAAGTGGTAAGATTGTAGAATTAACAGAATGAGGATGATATACTTCTTGATAATCTGAATGGATTCCTTTTGCAGAATGGAGATGACTGGATGAACTCTCATATAACTAATTTCTCAGGCATCGAATTCTCATATGTCTTACCAGATAATGTTGCAGTTATAACTTACCAGGTACTTGGAACTTTGTATGTTGAAAGTCATCAGTCTGCTCCTCTCTTGTGCTTTTCGGTGGGATAGATATAAGATTGTAACAATTTCAGATGGCACAGCACCTTGTCTTTTGAAGTTGTTTCCTTCTTCCAAAGTATGAATACTTTCTCCCCTGAATATGCAGGAACTTGATGATGGAAAGGTCCTTCTTCGTTTAGCACATCTATACGAGGTTGAAGTTCCTCTCTTACCCTGGCCATGGAAGTGGTACTAGTGTCATATTGGTGTCTGCAACTTAGAAATGAATACAAACATTAATGATTTTTCTCATAGTATTTTCATTGGAACATTTTGCTTTTATTACCATAACCGATTAGTAATACTGATTAACAAACAGACAAGCCTCACATACAGAAGACACCTGCAGCCCATTCATTAAAGCTCTGTCTCTCTGTATGTAGACGTATGTCTGTCACCTAGTTGTATGAATTTAAGCATTCTGATTCTTTAACTACTTTTTTCAAATTTGTTGCACGCATTCAGTTGTTAATTGTTCTATTTTCCAATCATGTTTACTAAATCCTAATTGTTATTTTACCTTTTGGGGTCCATGGAATTATGCTAAGATTGGAGAGGATAGGGATCTTTCTGCGATAACAAGCGTGGAACTTAGAAAGTTGTTCCCTGGGAAGAAGGTAAAAGTAATGGTTTAATGACAACTCAGGAATCATTCTCTATAAGCGTTTAGCTTTCCTCTTGTAAAATTCTGCTTACCTCTGTTATTTCTTTCTACTTTTCTTTTTCTTGCAATTAAGATCGGAAAAGTGACAGAAATGAGCTTATCTGCCAACCAAGAAAGAACAGAAATGGAGAAGAAAAGACTTGTCTGGCAGACAGAAGGCTTATTGAAAGAAGCAGCGCCGCCACCATCACAGAGGGGTGGACCTGTGGATCCGGTTAAACTCGTGGTTGAGTTAGCCCCCATGGAAATCCGAACCTTTGTTATCGATTTTGGACACTCATCTTATTCTGTATTTGATGTATAATGGCTGTGAAATGCACCTGAAGGAAAGTCTACCTAGTTTAAGAATGCAACAGACTTCTGAGAGGCTGAATAAGGCTCTCTTATTTGATTCAGAAGACTTGGAACAGCAGGTAGACTGGCTCGATAAGCTTTTCTTTCTTTACGTGAATAAGATATGTATCAGAGTTAGGCTCGGCGTTATTTAGTGATCTTAGATCAGGGGATCCAGTTGCAGTGTTTGTGTATAACATCATCATCAAGTTAGACCCTTTTTTCTTTTGGTAGCGTGTTCGAGTTGTGAAAAGACATGGTTTTCGTTTATATTGGAAAGTGAAACGACATGGTTTTCCCTCTAATTATCGTTTTCTGGTGGCTTGTCCTTGTCGTTGGGGTCTCAGGTGGACATGGTTTTGGTCTCTTTGTTCGTATCTGACACGTGGTTTTCTATGTTTACCTAATACTTTCCATATCGGTTTCCAAATGCTACGGTTAGAATAGAACATGTCATGCGGCATACACTCTTCGCTACGTTTCAAATCCCCGTAGCTGATCCGATCCTAACTCCCGTTTTATCTATTCATTGCCCCTCCCTCGGTTGTTTGTAGCTCTTCCGATAGCCTATAACAAACGTTGCACAGAGACATCGACAAGTTTTCTGTTTTTACTTTTTAGAGCTGTTATCAGCTTCGCCTGGTCTATTCGAGCAGTATAATTTAAGTCTAATCAAACTTCGAAATACATATTTTAAATGACATGTGGAAATACATATTCAAGTTTGCAAACCAATTTTAAATGTTAATCTCTCTTTAAAATGTGTATAACAAAAATGATAATGTATAAATTAATAATACTATTCCGATAAATAACTTATACTAGTCCTTATTAATTGCAGTTAATAAGGACTAGTATTGGTACAATATTGGTACTGGAACTCGTTCTACAGGCGTAAGAAACTCTACTAGCGATGAAGAAGTGCGGTCTTACCTCTCATGTGCCTTCTTAAGTTGCGATACATGAAATACTGGGTGTGTTGCTGCCTTGATTGGAAGTTCTAACTTATAAGCCACCTCTCCAATACGTTGAATCACCCCATATGGCCTGTAATACAGTGGAGATAGCTTCTGATTGCTCCTCCTTTGTAAAGAAAATTGCTTGTACGGTTGAAATTTTAACAACACCATGTCTCCCACCCTGAATTCTTTCTCTGAACGCTTAGAATCCTTATACTACTTCATACAATTTTAGGCCCTCTGTAAATGAAAATTTGTGACATTAAGCATAGCTTCTCTGTTTTGTAAAACCCGATCAACTTCTAAGGCATTCAAATCCCCTGCAGTGTAAGGAGTATATAGTATTGGCAGATAACCATACAAAACTTCAAACAGAGTGGTGTTGATGGCATCTCAGGAACTGGTATTGTACCACCATTCCGTCAACGCTATCCATCCTCCCCATTTCTGAGGTGTTTCTCTATAGAAACAACGCAAATATGTCTCAAGAATTTTGTTTACTGCCTCCATTTGTCCATCCATTTCTGGATGGTAGGTGGTCAAATATTTCAACTTAACCTCCTACAACCGAAGAAGCTCCTACCAAAATTTGCTCAAGAAAAATGGGTCTTGATCACTAACAATGGACTTTAGCATTCCATGTAATTTAAACATATTACTAAGGAATAATTTAGTTATATCATAGGTGGAATAAGGGTGCTCGACAAGAATAAAGTGAGAATATTTGGTGAATCGAACTACTACCACTAATATAATATGTTTCCCCTTCGAAATAGGTAAGCCCTACTTAAAGTTAATACTCACGTCTTTCTAGCTTCCTTCTAGTATCTTGAGAGGTTACAGTAATCCTAGGTAAGCAGCATTATCATATTTATTTCTCTGACAACTTATACAATTTTGAACATAAGCCCTCATGTCTCGAGCCATGCCTTTCCAGAAAAACATTTTATATAGCTTCTTTATAGTGGCTACCGCACCTGCATGCCCTCCCATGGCATTATCATGACTAAAGTCAATGATCTGTTGACTGATTCTCGAGTTGGCACCCACTACTAAATGTCCCTTCCATTTTAATAACCCATCCTTCCATTCGTAAGCATAGGGTTTAGATTCTAATGTGTTGATTAAGTCCTGAATTACTCCATCTTCCTACCAACTCTTTTTTATTTCTTGTAAAAGCTCACCTTGCATCTATGTTACTGATATCATTAACATTTATGCACTCGTGATTTTTGAGAGGGAGTCCGCTGCGGCATTCTCTTTACCACTTCAGTATTGCACTTTAAAGTTATAGCCCAAAAGCTTCGGTAGCCATGATTGTTAAAATGGAGTTGACAAACATTGTTTAAGCAAATAATTTAAGCTCTGATGAATAGTTTTGATGATAAAAGATCTGGGATGCCAATGCCTGATGGCCTTAATTACTGCCAAAAATTCTTTTTTGTAAGTAGATAACCCGTGATGTCTCATCGCTAATGAATTACTTAAGAAGGCGATGGGATGGCCTCCTTATTGTAGTACCACACCTATTCCTTGCCCACTTACATCAACTTCGATTACAAATGGTTTGGAGAAGTCCAGTAATGCTAACACTGGTGCTGACATAATTGCTTTCTTCAATCTCTCAAAAGCCATCTGTTCCTCCTATTGCCAATTCTAACTGGATAATTTTTCCTTCGTAAGCAATTCTGTTAGCAATTTTGCCATCACCCGGTATCCTTTAATGAACCTCCTATAATACCTAGTAATTCCCAAAAATCCCTGCAACTCCTTAACACACTTTGGTACAGGCCACTCTTCGATTTTTCTTACCTTCCGCAAATCAGTTGCCACTCCTTCTAATGAGATGGTATAACCCAAGTAATCCACATGTCGAGCTTCGAAAACACATTTGCTTCCTCACAGAACTAATTGGTTGTCCAATAATGTCTAAAGAGCTACTGAGATGTTTTCTATATGTAACGTCAATGATGAACTGTATATAAGTATATTATAAAAAAAGATGAAACGACGCAAAAATGACTTAAACATTTCATTCACAAGTTAGACGGTGCATTCAGCCCGAAGGGCATTACCAAGAACTCATAATGTCCCTCATATGTTTTGAAAGCGGTCTTTGGAATATCTTCCAGTTGCATTCGAATTTGGTGGTAACCCGAATGCAGATCTAGCTTGGAAAACTAGCTAGCTCCATGTAGTTCATCCAACAATTCTTCGATGAGAGGTATCAGAAATTTGTCTTTCCCCATATATCTGTTCAGCTCTTGGTAGTCCATACACATTCTCCACAAGTTGTCCTTCTTCTTGACAAGAACTACTGGTGATGTATGTGGACCACAGCTGTGGTAGATGAACCCCTACTTCATGAGTTGCTTGACGTCTTGTTCTATTATATCCTTCTGGGTCCCTGACTAATGGTATGGCTTTACGTTGATTACAACTCCATCCATCAGTACAATATGGTGGTTGTACTTGCAATTCAGAGGGAGATGAGACGATTCTTGGAGCACCTCTACATAATCAGACAACACTGTATTAATCTTATCAAACACACTTCCTTGCTCCTCTGTCATTTGCATCTGCTGGAGTTGATATTCAATTGGAGTGGAAAGTTGTATCATGGGCAACTAGCCACTCGACGAACATTGTAGAGCCTTTTGGAACCCTTTGCTTGAAACGACTCTTAATTTGCCTTCAAGATTTCCCCACAAGGTCACCACTCTCCCCTCCCAACTAAATGTCATTATCTGATTCCTGAAGTTGCATAAGACGTCGTTTAATCCCATCAGCCATTGAACTCCTAAAATGACATAACAGCCTCCTAACGATAATACCAGAGCGTCCATACTGAATTGCACGCCTTGCATAGACCATGCAAAGTTCATGCAACACTGTCGACATTCTAGTTGTAAACCTCCGCCCACCATAATTGAAATGAGATTAATTTCTCTAAGGTCACACTTCCCTTTCCTTGCCACCACAATGTCCACAAAATTGTGTATATTACCATTATCAATAAGTATGTGAACTTGCCGTCGTTGATGCATCCCCATTAACCACATTTTCTTAAATTCTGTCTCCCCTGAGAATCCTAACATCACTTACATGAAAACTATGAGGTAGTCTTTGTCTACACACTCTTCCTCCAAATCCTCCTCCTCCTGGTTAGTTGACACTTTCCTACTGTCATTTTCTTCAGAAACTAAGTAAAACTGTAATTGCCTCTTCTTACATTTATGGCCCAACATGTACTTCTCGTTGCACCAAAAACGAAGCCCCTTCACTCTTTTTCATCAAAATCTCTACTACTAATGGGTTTTGAAGATTTGTAAGATTGTACTGTTGGTGATCGTAGTGTTGAAGGAAATGTGGATAATATACCTTCTGTGCTTGGACTGCGATTAATTGTTATTCAGTGAGGTGCTTTTAAGGTTGAATTGAAATTATTACCATTAGTCACGTTCCTTGTTGAATGGATTCTGTTCAACATAGAGTTCCTTGTTAACATCAGTATTGCTTCCTGTTTTCGAGCTAACGTATAAACCTGATGCAAAGAGTGAGGTTCATGTAATTTCGCCAAAATACCAATCTCCAGTTTAAGGCCCTTAACCCGACTAAGTATTCCTCTAAAAGAGAATGCCTATTAGAGTGATGATCAAATTGAGCACAATATTCTAGTATTGTCCCATTCTGCTTCAACTACTTAAAATCCCCTAGACGATTGTCAAAAATTTCTGCATCAAACCTCTGTTTAAAGCCCCTGTGAATTCTGCCCACTCCATCACCTCTATTTTATTATGATTTCTGATGAATAAACAATACCATTCCTGTGCATGTTCATCCATGTGCAGAATGGCTACGTTCACTTTCATTTTCTATGAAGTTTGGTCCAATTGAAAGAAATGTTCATAATAATACAACCACAACTTAATGTTTTCCCCATCAAACGAAGGAAACTCAATTCTATTCAACATCCGTTGATGTAATGTTCCCTTCCTTTTCATATTGTGTCTGATTGTTTTGAGGTGTCTGATTTGCTATATTGCTCACTTCCTCCTATTTTGATAGTTCTGGAGACAGCATCGTTCATAACTCCTACATATCTGTTTCTAATTTTTCTGTTCTATTTTGCACCTTTGATAGCAAACACTCACTCCTATCCTGCATTTCCAAAAGCAAACATTCGTGTCAACTCTGTGCTTCTGCAAACAGCTTCTCACTTTGACCCTGTGCTTCTATGTGCCACGACCCGGTACCATATCGGCCTCATGATAATCGCCGCATAACCTGGCTAAGGACACTCACGGTATCCTCAATCTGACCATGCAAGGCTACCTGAATGTTTATTCTTTTCTATTTTCTTAAAACATTTGCGCAACACAACGGCTGTGTTTTTAAAAATCTCAAAAAATGCTGCAAACAATTTCAAACATACTTTTATATTCACATCTAACCACAACTTCAGGACTTTAAAGTCCACTCACGGTAATCTCAATAACAGTATCAAAAGATTTATACATAAAGTCATTTATAAAATACAAGGCAATCAAAAGTTATCTTACAAAATCATAAAGCATATCTACATAAACACAATTCATGAGCCACTAGACCATAAAAATACAAAATAGGAAACTACCCACATGCGGTAATACCT
>JANIJH010000007.1:38258871-38271912 GCA_024520975.1 Erythroxylum areolatum | reverse complement strand
TAATAATAATAAGGATAAAAATATATGTTTATACTCATTATCAAGATAAAAAGAATTAAACAAACAAACAAAAATTATTTGTCTTTTAGATTAAAGACAAATAATTAATTATTTACACAAATGAAACATAAATAAATAAATAATTTACTATATATATTATATAAAAAAATTTCGTTATCAGTAGAAGTGGAATAATTAATGGATGTGGCTTTAAAACAGCTTGTACTTGGAGGAGCCGGACATGTCTATAAAATTTTAAACAAAAATGTCATCGTTTTAACGTTAGACAGAGTAAAACACACTAATCTTGGACAGAGAATCAGGACTCGAAGAAACGTAGCCTGCCAATTAGATAGAGAAGAACGAGATCACACAAAACTAAAATCTAGTGAATAGTGATTGGTGTAACTATGATGAAGAGGAAACACCAATTTTCCAATTTAGTGTAAGTCAATTTTTCTAAATTAAGAAAAAAGAAAGTAAATTGGCAAGAAACTGAATGCTAGCCAATAGCTATACAAAATTATTATAGTTAACTAAACAAATAAATATATTTATTGCCTTATGCCTATTTGATTTCATTTCTCCATTTTTATTGTAATTTTTAGTTTTTATTTCTTCTTTTAGTTTTTTTAAAATAAAAACTTATTTAGTTGTTAATTTTAATATAATTATATTTTTATTAGTGATAACGATTATATATTTGATAAATTTTAAAGATAGATTAATTTTATAAATAAATATAGTTTAATCTTGTATGTAATATTTAATGATAAATTATCAACCAAAGTTATTATATCACTAAAATCAACAATTTAATTTTATTTAAAATTGATATTTATTTGTAGATAAAAACTTTATTAAAATTTATATATTTGGAAAATATTTTAAATTTGAATTATATTTATTTAGTAATTATTAAATTAAAACTATTTTATTTTGGAAACTTAAATTTAAATTGATGATAAAATAAAATAATATATTTTTAATAGGTGGTAAATCAATTTATAAAGAACTAAAAACAAAAAAATAATTTATGAAAAACATAAATACAAGTTTGACTTTTTATTGTCATTTTAAGTTTATATTATACTCATATTTATTATTATTAGTTCATTATATAATAATAGATAATGGTTTTTTTTATTTAATAAAATATTTTATTTTTACTTACTTTTATAAACTTTACCTTTTATTTATTATATACCAGTAAACCTTAAATTTTTTTAATCTCTGGTCCGATTTGTTCCCAAACATCTCTGGTAAGTTGGAGTTATTTCAAACTACGAGGTTCTTTTGGAAATTTGCCAACAACATAAGAGAAACATAAATTATTCTTTTGTATAAATTATATGGGTACTGAAATGTCTGGAAGAGTCACCGTCTATACTGTGTACTTATTATACTGGCATTTAATATGCTTTCGTCTATGAATAGTATTTGAAGAAGAGTGTTAAATGATTATGATATAATTTTTTGATACAATTTCAAAAGACAAAAAGAAGCTGAGAATGCGTTTCTCATTATATATATGTATCATGTACGGCCATGAGTAATTTGAAGAGTGCTCTAACACTAACCAAAAAATAAAGATGATACCATTAATGATGCCAAGTGTATTTCAACATCAAATCTAATCTTTCTACAAGTTTTCATGTATTTGTTCTTTTCTGCTTTGTACTTTTTCTTTCTTTATCTTAACATTTTTTTACCAGTTCTATAACTAATTATGTTTAGTTGTGATTAAATTTTAAAAATTCATATTATGTTCAATTATAGTTTCACATATCAGTATATCATATAAACAAGTTAAACTTGAATTATAAATTTGCCAAAAAAATCAACATATAATTTTAATCACAATTTTGTCAACTTATGAATATAAAAGAAGTAAAACTAGTACAATTTGGGGAGCATATAACCAATTAGAGTCTATTACCAATTTAGATTTAATACATTTATTCATTAATCCAATTGACTTGAGGCAATATGATACACATTCCTATACAACATTGAATTGTCGTACATATTGTCATATTTAAACGAGCTCTCCTACAAAATGTTGACCAAGTCCCAATAGATCTTTGAGTTTGATCTATTTATAGAGTGGACCTACATATGGAAGTCCATGTCAAAAATATTGGATCTCACCCTGGGATAGCATTTGGGCTTGGATCCGACTCGGTCTAGCCCCAAGTCAATAGATTAGACTTGGGTTGACTGAGCCTCAGGCCAAGCCCCACGTCCTAATGGTAAAAAATTGTGAAGCCTTATTTTAAAATTTAAACGACATTGTTTAGATACATGCTAGTGTTTGTGATTGTATAAGTCAACGAAAATACATACATAGGCATCTATATGACTATGTAAATTACTAATAAACTTTAAATCTATGATTTTATCATTTATTATCTCCTATTCTCCCTTGCTTAAGAATTATCAATTATGATTATAAATAACTCATATATTTATATGTTGATTTTTTTGATAGATGAGCATATTCCTTTAGTAGAAAGTTCTAATATGATACTTGAGGCAGAAGTGGAAATTTCTAGTCCCATATTAAGTGATGATAAAAGTACAGATCAACTAAAAAATAAAGTTTGGAATACTGATAATATAATAATATCATCTATATAAGCTAAAGTAAGATCTTCTAATCTTTCTAAGTTATCATCCATAAATCTTTGATAAGTACTAGGTGTCTGTCTTAATCCAGAGGGTAAGACATTCCATTGAAAATGTTTTTGTGGATGACAGGTGAAAGTTGTTAATGTTTTTGTATTTTCATGTAGACATAATTGCTAGTATCCAGATTTTGCATCTAATGTAATAAACTATTTATGTCCTTTTAATTTATTTATAATATAGTCTTTTCTACTTCAATAAGACTATATTAATGGACGGAGTAGAAAAAGTTAAATGTAAGTATTGCCACAAGATGTTAGCCTAGAGTTCAAAAAGTAAAACGTCTCATTTAAAGAGACATGTAGATCATGTAATATAAAGAAGATCGTATCAGGAGGTAAAGTATTTTTGACCCTAACCTTGTAAGAGGGAATAATGAAATAATTACAACATCTTATGGTAGCTACAAATTAAGATTTTTGATAGCTTCTATAATTTATAAGGAAGAATGAAATAACTGCAATATCTTATGGTAGTAACAAATTAATATTTTTGATAGCTTCTGTGATAGTTGGTGATGAACATTCATTATCTACAGTTGATATAAAAAGATTTAGAATGTTTTGTAGCTTAATGCAACTGACCTTCAAGGCTGCAACTAAATAAAGATTTAAAAAGGACATTATAAAGATAAACAAAGATAAGAAAAAAATTAAAAACATTTTTAAATACTGAGGATCATGAGTTCGAGTCATAGAAACAATCTCTTTTTAAATGTAAAGGGAAGGTTGCATACAATTGATGACCCTCCTTCGACCCTCACACAGTAAAGAGTCTTGTGTAGTGGGGTTTGCCCTTTTTTGTTAAGTATTGCAGGATGAATTGTTATTACGACATATATGTGGATAACCGATAAAGAAAAGAAGGGTTATATGGCATCGATGAGACATTATATTGATAATGACTGGATTTATGCCATAAATTTTTGAGGTAATTTATGTTCTTTAATATTGTTATAATTTACTTTTTGATTATATTATGATTGATGTTAGTCATATTTGTACATGGTAAGCTCATTTATGTGCTGACATTACATACAAGCCAAAGGTTAACAATTGTATTGGAAGACTGCTTGATAGATTGGAATATTAACACCAAATTGTCCACTGTAACAATTGAAAATTGTAGCATAAATGATGCTATGATTGAAAAATTGAAGAATGAGATATGGGTTGGGACCATTTTGGTTGGCAGAAGGTTGTTTTGCACATATTTTGAATTTGATTGTGAATGATGAGTTAGAGATGATAAAAGAAGTAATAAATTTAATTCTAATTATGCAGTATATTAGAATGCAACACTTAAAAGAGTTGACAAATTTGAAGAACTATACGAGTACTGTGCATTTTGAGTACGAAAATTCGGTTTGGATTATCCAACTAGATAGAACTCAACCTTCAAGGTGTTGGAGTCAACAATCTAATATGTTACGGTTGTTACCAAACTAAGACAAAGAGATTCTTAGTACAATTGCGTGCCTATAGAAGACCTATTGGAGTTGGTTAGAGAACTTTGTGCAATTTTAAAATTATTTTATTGCTACTAAATTATTCTTGGGAGCAAAATATCCAGCTTCTTACTATTACTTTATCCCTATATGTGAGATAAAGAAAGATTTATCTTATTAGATGTTTGATTACAATGAGGTTATTCAGATTATGGTAGAACAGATAATGGAGAAGTTTAATTCTTATTGGTATATGGTTAGACATATTGTTACAGTCTTATCTATGTCGGACCTAAGATATAAGATGGAGAAGATTAATTTTATATATTATGTGTTGTATGGTGATCAGGGCCTAAAAGCACATAACTATCATTAAACAATTATGGTATGATTTGTTTAATGATTATCAACTTTGATTGGACAACATTCAAGATTGGAATTGCAGTGGTTCACATTGTTCAACTTTGAATTTGATTTCAAGTTTAGGATCATTCTAAAAGCAGTTTGTTACTTTCATTTGCAAAATTTATGAAAGGAAAAAGGGCTAGAACTTTGTACAATATCATAGAGTTATTAGACGAAAAATTTTGCAGTCGAAGTTGAAGGTGTACAGTTCGATGTATTTTTATGATAAAGGAGTTGTGAAAAATAATTCTTTGATCATATAAGTAATTGCACGAGACCTATTAGCAATTCCATCATCTAGTGTTGCTTCGGAGTATTGGTTTAGCACTAGTAGTCAGGGTTGTTAGTCTTAGACATAATGTTTCTACATATAGAATAAGTGATGCAAACTATTAACGATCTGACTACAACAATTAGCTTCTCTCTTTAGTCTCTACTCTCTAATGTTCACTCTCCACTCTCCACTCTCACAGTCCCAGTTTAGAACATATTTTATGATTTTATCTTGAATTTTTGTAAATTTTATCATTCAAAAAATTGAGGTTATCATTTTTGTAAATTACTTCATTAATTAATGAATTTTGTTCTTATCATCAATTAAATGAATTTCTCGCTTTATATATAATTTTTTCATTTTTTTATAATCCTATCATTGTTCATTAATGAATTTAGTTTTATCTTATTCAATTAATCAATATATGTATATATATATATATAGAAAATTTGAAATTCGTAGCTTCAATTAATTGAAAATTTCTCTTTATATATAATATATATTTTTTAATTTCTTATAATCCTATCCTCCTTCATTAATGAATTTGGTTTGATCTTATTCATTTTATCAATACATGTAAATTTTGTATATTCATTCGTTATAGAATTTCAATTTTTATTAATTAATTGAAAAATTTAAAATTTGTAACTTCAATTAATTGAATTTCTCTCTTTATTTACACACACACACACCCATCATTTTTTATTTCTTATAATATTATCAATGAATTTGGTTTCATTTTATTCTTTTTATTAATATATGTGCATTTAATATATTTATTCATTATGAAAACTCAATTTTTGTTAGTGATTTGAAATTCTTAACTTTAATTAATTAAATTTCTCACTTTATATATAATATTTTTATTTCATTTCCTACAATTCTATTCTCCTTCATTGATGAATTTAGTTTCTTCTTATTTATTTTATCAATATATTTATGTTTTATATATTCATTCATTTTAAATTCTCAATTTTTATTAATTAATTGAAACTTTGAAATTCGTAACTTCAATTAATTAAATTTCTCACTTTCTATACAATCTTTTTTTATTTCCTATAATCCTATCCTTCATCGTTAATGAATTTAGTTTCATTTTATTCTTTTTTAATATATATATGTTTTATACATTCATTCATTATAAATTCTCATTTTTACGAATCAATTGAAAAATTGAAATTGTTAACTTCAATTAATTGAATTTCCAACTTCTATATAATCTTTTTTTTCATTTCCTATAATCTTATCATTCTTCATTAATGAAATTTGTTTTGTCTTATTCATTTTATCAATATATGTACATTTTATATTCATTAAAAAAACTCAATTTTTATTAATCAATTGATTTAAATTTTTTATCTTTAATTAATTGAATTTCTCACTTTAGATATAATCTTTTTTTATTTCCTATAATCCTACCTTTATTCATTAATTAATTTTGTTTCGTCTTATTCATTTTATCAAGATATGTCGTTTCATATATTCATTCATTATTAAATCTCAATTTTTATTAATCAATTCAAATTCATAATTTCAATTAATTGAATTTTTTACTTTATATAATATTTTTTAATTTCTTATAATTATATCATCCTTTATTAATAAAATTGATTTCATCTGATTCATTTTATCAATATATGTGTATTATATATATTCGTTTATTATACAATCTTAATTTCTGTTAACCAATTTAAATTTGTAAATTTAATTAATTGAATTTCTCATATTATATTAAAAATTTAAAAATTTAAAAACTTGGGCCAGCTTGGGCCCTACCGATAAGGCCCAATTGGGCCTCTGACCTAGACCTGGCCCACTGTCATGCTAATATCACCCCCTTTGTGTTGAAAGAATTCTCATTATAAAAAGAAAATGAAAAATTGAAACTCTCTTTTCTAATGAAAAACAGAAAACACCAATTTCGCATCAATTTGTTTCTACATAAAACGACCAGAGAAGATAAGAGATATTTTTATAGGATAGTTCAGAGAAATATCTGAATGATTGGGTAACATCTCCTAAATCCTTACATGTAACTAAGGACTGAAACCCACTAAGGCTTCTCCATCGCTCAAGTGAAAAATCTAACCTTATCCACAAACACAGATAAATATCTTGCACCTTTTTGCTGTCTATAAATTCCAACACACCCTCTTCTCAATTTATAAACCCTAAAATGCAGGCAGCTTTGTGTATTACCCCTCCTGTTCTCCCCATATATCCTTCCAAGGCCATAAGCATAACCCCACCAAAGTTGCCAGGTTCAGTAACCTCCCGCTGCTCAGCAATCAAAGCTGCTTCGGTCGCCTATGAAACATCCACTGTTGACTACAGCTCGACACTGTCGTAAGTTACTCTTCACATCTCATGTACACAGCTCTTTTCAACGCTAGATTGTTCTAAAACATTGTTCGTTGCTCAGTGTTTTTCCAGCTGAGGCATGTGAAGTAGTTGGTGGCGATGCCTGTCAGGCAGACATATACCCAGAAGTGAGGCTTAATCCAGATGCAAGAAATGAAGCCAGCAGAGTTGCTGCCGAGTCTTTTGACAGAGATTACCTCGACTACAATGGTCCAAAGACGTAATATGTTTAACCGGCTGTTACTATGGTTACTTTCCATGGTGTTGATTTTCATTGACAAACAGTTCTGTAGCAGTTGATTTTGATGTTCCTGTTCTGCAGGGTTTTCTGTGCAGAGGCATGCGATGATCTTGGAGGAGAGTTTTGTGCGAGGGAGTATCAGAGGGGTGTCTACTAGTATCAGAAGATGGATACCTTTTCAAGTTCTTGCTTTGTTGTAGATTCTTATAACTACATCTACTTGCCAATGTAATTATAAAAAATATATACAGGAATATACATAACGTAACGGCTAGCGTTGAAATTAGCTCATGGTCTGACATTGTTGGTTAACTTTCGGAAGAAATCTACAAATTACATGTTGCTATGGAAACCCTTGAATACTATTGACATAAGACAACTGGTATCACAAACTAAATTACTCGATGAACAAGCGTTTCCGTCTCCAGCAAAAGTAATACTGTAAATTGGAAAAAATCAAAACAAAGATAACATATAAGTTAAAAAAACATTTTTCTATATTTCATTTACAGGATTATATTTTAAAATTTTGATATTAATTTAAAAAGTTAGGATAAGGTATTATTCCAAAGGAAAAAGCTAGTTGACTGGTGGCCATAAGTAGCTAACAATGTCAAAACCACAGGAACAGAAAAGAATGCAAAAACTTGTAGTGTGGCAGTAATGTAACGATTGGTATATAAGACTGGAATTAGAGGAAAGAACCATGACGTCTACAACAAAACACAGAAAAGTTACTATTGGTGGGAACCATTATCAATGTTCACAATGAACATAAAACGTTTTTTCAGTGTCCACAATAAAAGCTTTCTTTTTCATAGCGTTAAGAACCCAACAACACAACGAGTGTTTTCGGTACCTACATACAATATGTAAGAAACACAATACAACACGCAGTCATTTTTGGTTGTGTACAAAAGGAGACATTTTGCAAGAAAAGCAACCAAACAAGGAAAAGAAAGTAAGTGTTGTTGTTATCTAGTTATTGTTGGTAAAATCGAAATTGATTTCTTTAAGCTCCTAATAATTAATCAAAGAAGTCTCAAAAACTATAGTTTTGGTGAAAGAAAGGAATGCCTGCTTGAAATTTTCTTCAATTTTTATTATTGTTTTATTTTGCATAAATGGAGAAGTACAATATAAATTACTTGACTAATCTAGGGAGGCTAATCCCAGCTATATTCTCGAGGAGGATCAAGAGACACCCTAAAGGTGTATTTACAAAAGTGGTAACCTCTAAACCATAATTTATAGCAAAGTTGGCGAGCCAGTCGGTACTCTTATTTTCCTTCCTGTAAGTATAGCGGGATATAACTACCCAGTTGTGATTGAGTAACTCGTTAATGCTTATGACGACAAGATTAAGAGACGTTGTGCACTTGGTGGAATCAGATAGGATACTCGATACCACTTGAGAATCCAGTTCTAGTTCCACCCTACGATAACCTAGATTTCAAGCCAGATTCAGGTCGGAGAAAACGCCCCATAGTTCAGCAACTAACGAGGAACACCAGCCAAGATTCTGGACAAAGCCTCCGCCTCCAAGCCAGGCATCGGCGTTGTCGCGAATCAGACCACCCACTATGGCCGAGTAGGATGAGCTTTTGCACGCCCTGTCACTATTCAATTTCACCCAACCAGGGGTTAGTTTACACTAGCCAATGAGTTGCTTGTGTTAGGGTCGGTAGCCAGGAATTACTCTGCTTTGCCAAATCGAAGCTTTTTGTATCTGATGGACATAATCCAGTATGTTGTAAGCAGCAGAAACCGGCCAAGAGGGCTAGGCCTCAAAGAGGGCCTTGTTTCTCCAAGACCACAGGATCCAATAAGCGGTGCCGAAGGTAATTGACCAATCAAGGCCACAGACTAGTCGGTGCATTTGTAGATTTATGTGAAGCCAATCATGAGTATTTAGGTTAAAAAAGTTTGGAGAGACGACGTGTAGAGGGAAGGTGAGCTACAAACTTCACGCTTTGGGGCAGTCTCCCGTAACATGAAGTGAGGACTCTTCTTCCAAGTAGTGATAGCACTCAACAATTGTAGTCAAGCATCTACAAATACGTTGTTGATTAGATAATAACCGATCTTGTGCAAGGAGCCAGAGAAAAGATCGAATCTGCTAAGGGCCAGCCCAGTGCCGTATTATCTTCCAAGATCCGCTAGGGTCTTGGTGGCCATGTTCCATAATTATGGAATACGCTATAGCAGTAGTGAACTGTTCAGTATCCGACATCCCCCAGATCATTTTATCAGGCCCTAAGTGAGGCTTGGGCGGTAAGATACCTGCAATGAACATGCAAATAGAGTGATGAAGTAAAAATTGGAACTCATCCCATAGCAAGTTACCTAAATTATCCACATAGTATTGAACTCGTAGATTAAAGGCTGAAGGAGGGATAGGAGCAAGTGCATGGGATATGAGAGGGCCCAAATCCTCCACCCAAGGATCCAACTAGAACTGAGCCTTTGAGTCATCACAGATCACCCATTTCATGCCGTGAATCATGTTGTGCCAAATAGCTTTTATGCTCTTCCAAGTCATAGAGCTGCCAACAGCCTCGAGGGAAGTTGGTAGGTTGTTGACATCAAAGTTATATTTAACTGACAGAATTCGCACCATAACACTTTCGGTTTCAAGATCAGGGGCCACTCTAATTTAGTTAATAACGCATCATTGGTTTCACGAATTTTGTGAATGCCTAGACCACCCATCTCTTTAGGTTGGCATACTTTATCCCAGTGAACAAGGTGTAGCTTTCTGTTGCAAGGAGAAGAGCCCCATAAGAAATTGCACATAATTTTTTCCAAGTCATCACAGAGGCGTCTAGGGACACAAATTGTTTGCATTGTATAGATAGAGAGAGCAGAGATAACTGATTGAGTCAGAGTGGTTCGTCCTGCAAAAGATAAAAGAATTTCGGTCTAGCCCGAGAGGCGTTGTTGAACCTTGTCTAGAATAAATTGGTACATTCTTTTGTGGACTTGTTCATGCAACAAAGGCACTCCAAGATAGTGTCCTAAGTCTACTGTTTGCTTAAAGCCCAATTCCTTGCTCAATCGTTGCACCATGGACTGGTGGACATTCTTTGAATACAAGCAGTGAGATTTTTCTTGACTAATCCATTAGTTCGAAGCTATGCAAAACAATGTCAAGGTTTCTCGAATGACCTAGGCTTGATCAGTTGAGGATTATAAAAACAAAATGAGATCATCAGCGAAAAACAGGTGAGATAAAGGGGGACCTCTTCTACTTAATTTAATGGGCTTCCATTTTCCTTGAGAAATAAAGTGGTTGATTAGGTGACCCAATCGTTCCATATACAGTATGAAAAGATAATGTGATAATGGGTCACCCTGTCGATTACCTCTGAAAGGAGTGAAAGCATTACTAAGTTCCCCTCTCTAATTAACTTGCATGGAAACTGAGGAGACACACTTCATAATGAGGGAGATCAATGATCCAGGAAGCCCAATGTCAATGAGAGTATTGTTGATGAAGTCCCAAGAGAGTCGATCGTAAGCTTTTTCGAGATCCACCTTGATAGCTAGAAGTCCTTTCTTTCCAGATTTCCTTCTCATAGTATGAATTATTTCTTGGCCAATGATGATGTTATCAACAATTAATCTCTCTGGGACGAAGCAGCATTGATTAGGAGCGACAAGATCATCTAGAAAGGGTTTCAGCCTGTTAACAATGATCTTTGAAAGGGCTTTGTAAATCACTGAGCACAAGGCGATAGGTTTGAATTGCGTGATCGACAATGGGGAGGGAGTTTTGGGTATGAGGATTATGATAGTGCGGTTCAGCTCTGACTCCCAAACTATGTGCCGAAAAGTTTGCTAGATGAAACTGATCAAAGAAGGCCCTAAGTTGTCCCATTGGGGTTGGAAGAATAACTCAGTAACCCATCAAATTCTGGGGCCTTAATGGGTTCCATGTCAAAAAAGACTGTCTTGACCTCTTTGGGTAGGATTGGACTTTCCAGTTCATGTGTAGCTCTGGGAGAGAGGGTGGGAAATCAGCCTTTGAGTTGAAGTTGCGTAGGTATTGAAGATTTAGGCGTTTACAACTTTTCTAGGAAAGTCTTGGCTATATTTCTGATGTCAGCTGTGTCTAAACTAGCATATCCAGATTTGTCTATTAAAGAGACAATGTGCAGTTTTCGTCTTTTGGATGTTGTGACGAAGTAATAGTATTTAGAATTTTTATCTCCTTAACTGAGCCACTGACATCTTGATTGTTGGTGCCAGTAGAGCTCCTCTTAAAAGAGGACTTGTTCTAGCTCATTATGAAGATAGGTTTTCAACTCTCGAAGAGAATCAGAATCCTCCACTTCTAGAGATTTTTGAATGCCCGTTAGCTGTGCCATGAGTCCTTTTTTACGAAGAAAAATATTTCCAAAAGTTGAATAATTCCATTTCTGCATTTTTTTTGCCCAAATTCCTTACTGCCCCACAAAATTAGGCATATGAGAGTTCCAGTGATCTTCAATAGTTTGTACGAAGTGACCAAGCGGATTGAAAATGCAAAGGTCGAGAAGTAGATGAGTTGTTTGATGGAAAGTCACTATTAGGGGGGTGATGATCGGACTTGAGAAAAGGCAGATAAGTTACTATTGTGTGAGGGAAAGAGGTGGTCTAGGAATTAGAACCAAAAACTCTATCTAATTTAACGAGAGTCTGGCCTTGTCGGCATGTGAACCTGGGCCCGATAAATCCGAGGTCCTAAAGGTGGCAACATTGCACACAATCATGAAATTGAGGATTAATAACTGGATGATTTCTAGCACCTCCTCTTTTGTCATTCTATTTTAATTTAGCATTGAAATCTCCCCCTACGAGCCACAAATGAGAGGTAAACCTAGCAATTTTACGCAAATACTTCCAAAGGAAATGCTGAAGGGAATTGGTGGGATTTGCATAGATGGCTGTGAAATCAAACAAAGTGTGTGCCCATTCAATATTGACATAGATAAATTGACAATGAGCGAGAAGTATTTTAAGAGTAATGTCTGATTTCCATAAAAATCAAATGCCTTTGGAAAAACCGTTTGCTTCACCTGATAGGAATTTGGGAAACTCAAAGTTCTGATAATCTTTTGTGCCCATTCTCTGCTTATTCTAGTCTCAATCAGAACTAGGAGCATAGGGTTGTGGATTCAGACGTAATTCTTGAGTCCGGCCCCTTGACAATTCCAAATGAATATGGACATAATAAAAGGGTTGGTAAGGTAATGAGACTCCTCTTAGTCTTGAGTGGATTCTAAGATCTCAATTTGCACAGCATCTGTGGTCATCACAGGATGTGGCGGCTGCTCATCCATCTGAGAATCTAGTATGCCTATAGCTTCATTATCCCAATATACACCATGTTCAGGGTCTGGTGGTTTAGAGGGAGGTGGAAGATGTTAGGTGTTCGACGATGGATAAAGTGTGAAATTGAAAGCTAAATAACTTAGTTTCGTAGTCAAGTAAGAGGCAAAGCTCAGTCACTCCATCAACTGCAGAAGCCAAGTATATATCAGCCACAAGTTGCTATTCACAGACGTTGTGGATTAAGTACCAGCTAGAGGACTACTTAGTACAAGAAGAAGAAATCCCAATCTACTGTGACAACACAAGTGC
>JANIJH010000007.1:38141772-38153543 GCA_024520975.1 Erythroxylum areolatum | reverse complement strand
GGAGGTCCGATGATGGTCGTTATGGTTGGATGTGATTATAGAAGTGTGTGATTTTGATTTGCAGATTTTTGGGTTTGGCAAAATACAGCCGTTATGCTACCCGATTTTCGATAAAATTGGTTTTATGGCAAAGATTGAATAAGAATAAGATTGTTGTTAAGATAATATTGAGATATATTAGAAAAAAATTTATACCGGATTTCGGATTAGTCTTAGGGTTTCCAGCGTAATGCGACTCTTTTCTAAAGCTTTTGTTCGCGGATGTCAGATATTCATTTCACTTTCTGTTCCTTCGATTTCGCTATCGAGTTTAGGATTCGTTCCTTCGATTCCGTTTTCTCTCTTTGTTATTCGTCTTGATTTGATCCGTTCTTTTTGTTTTTCGTTTACGTTTTTCGATTCTGTTTTATGCTTTTTCGGTTGGGATCTGGTCACAGATTTGGTCCCAACAGAAGATTCTTTTTAGGTAGGTGGAAGACTTTCAGAAGGGCAGTACAAATCCATTAAAGTTGGAGACCAAAGCTACTCAGTAGAGTTCCTTGTGCATCTCATTATGCACATTGGACCCTTATCAACTATGTCTTCATGTGATGATGTTCTAAACCTATTCAGAAGACAAGTTCCACGACTAACTGGTCCTGATGATTTTGATCTTCTAGAACCTAACCAATCTATTCAACCTCCTACCTTTACAATAATTGAACCAGATGTCATATATTCAGATGCATATACTACGACTGTTGGTTTTGAAGTCGTATAACAAAAGCCTGATGAAGATATTGAAGAGAAAGTTGATTATGTGTGTGCTTCTATGGGTGACTTACATAAAGAAGTAGAGGATATTCGACAAGATATCAAGTCACTTTGCATTGAGATGAGAGAAATGTTTTCTGAAGTTATGAAGCATCTGCGCTTATGATCTTTTTGACCAATAACAAATAGGGGGAGAAAGGAGAAAAAGAAGAAGAAATGACAAAGATAGGGGGAGAACAGAACAAGAGAAAAGAAGAACAGAACAGAAGAAGGAAGATAAGAAAATGACTTTTCTATGATTATTTGTTGTCATCAATAAGGGGGAGATTGTTAAGTCAAAATGACTTTACGATTAGTTTTGATGAAAACCAAATAATGATGCAGACAGAAGAAAAATGAGACCGAAGAGAAATGAGACGGAAGCAAAATGAGACGGAAGACAAATAATGAGACGGAAGCAAAAATGAGATGGAAGCAAAATGAGACGGAAGACAAATAATGAGAAGGAAGCAAAATAAGACGGAAGCAAAATGAGATGGAAGCAAAATGAGACGGAAGCAAAATGAGATGGAAGCAAAATGAGACGGAAGACAAATAATGAGATGGAAGCAAAATGAGACAGAAGCGAAATGAGATGGAAGCAAAATGAGATGGAAGCAGATAAAAATGAGACAGAAGGAAAATGAGACGGAAAGCAGAAGGAAGCAAAATGAGACGAAAGAATTGAAGACGAAGAACCAAATCAGTTTGAGTTAGTTACAGAACTCAACTGAATAATCATTTCTTTAAAGATCAAGAAACAAGAAGAAAGAAGCAGTTATCAAGAAGAAGTTGAAGACGAAGACTATAAATGCGAGTCAAAGTCGAAGACTGAAAAAAGTTAGTGAAGTTAGTGATTTTCAAAAAGCTAATACTATATTTGTGCTAAACACGAGAGCTATATTTTCTGTAACAAAAGCTCGCAATATCTTTCTGTAAGAAAGAAGAAAAGCTGAGAGCCTGAAGAGGCTAAGTGAGAAAAAGAATACTTGTTGTAAGAGACCTGAAGAGGCTCGGTGAAAAGAATATTTATACTTTTGTGAAGTATAGTGAAATCTCAGAAGGGATTCTAAGGATTGGACGTAGCCTACGGTTTGGGGTGAATCAGTATAAAATTGTAGTGTCGATTCTCACTCTCAACTCTTAACTTGTGTTTCTATTGTTGATACAAATACTGCATCATTCTGTTTATCAAACTTTTTGAGAAAGAAATTTTTTAAAGAGGGGATTGTACTAAAAAATTCGAATACACAATTCAACCCCCTTTCTTGTGTATTTTATATATCGTATACTAACGTGTGATTCACTTCATAAGTCTTAGAGACTGGGTTAAAATTCTATTCCTTCAAATGATTTGTAACTCTATGTCTCCAGCTTGCTTAGACACAAGATTATTCTCATTTGGAAGTCGAATAACAAAGTTATGGCCGAAGGAAATCAAACACAGTTCCGTCCTTAATCATATTGAACCTAATTTGGGACAAAAGGCATAACTTGCTCTAGGGATATCAAATCAAGGTCATTCTTAAAGGGTTTGAAAGAGTACTTCAATATCTACATCTTCATGAAGACATTGAAGTGAGATTTTTTCATCTAAATGGTCAGAATTTGGACCAGACGATACATTATGAACAGTGACCAGACGAAGGTTATGAATAGAACACAGAAGATATCTTGCAATTAATATAGCTTTCTCTAGAGATATTGGATTAAGTAGTTCTTTAGATGATTCCAAAGGGGACTTCAAGATCCACAACCTTCATGAAGACCTTGAAGACAAATTCTATCATCTGTAGGGTCAAAAGTGGGACCAGATGATAGGATCAGATGAAAGTAGATGAAGGGTCAGACAAATTGAAAAAATTGCCATAACTTTCACAAGAGAGGTCGGATTAAGGTGTTCTTTGGACAGTTTGAAAGAGAACTTCAATATCTACAACTTTTATGAAGACCTTAAAGATAGAGTCTATCATCTAAAGGGAAATTTGGACTAGACGATAGGGTCAGATGAATAGTTCACTAGAGGAAATGATGTCATCACCCGACTATATGACGTCGCCAAATGATCCGTCCTCATCAGATGATACGCCCTCACCAGATGAAGCGTCTTCACCAGACGAAGCGCCCTCACTAGACGATGTCATCACTAGATAAAGCGTCCTCACCAGACAATGTCATCACCAGACGATAGGTCTTCACCAAACGATATGTCTTCACCAGACGATGCGTCCTCACTAGACAAAACGTCCTCACCAGATGATACGTCATCACCAGACGACACGTCATCACTAGATGATACGTCCTCACTAGACGAGGCATCCTCACTAGACAACACATCATCACCAGACGATACGTCCTATACTCTGGAGCATCTCCACTTATAAGGACCATAACTTTTGACTCCGATATTCAAAAATTTCATACTATATACCATTGGAAAGTAGAAAGCTACGTTATAACTTCCATGGAGATAACTTTGTCAAATTCATCCTGGATCATTCCATATTTTCCCCTGAACTCAAAACATGAATTTTTCCTTATGGAAGACTTGAAATTTTGCATTTTGCAAACTTGGAATGTCCTGGGCTTAACCATTCAGTTACCAAGTTGGCTTCATTAAACTCTTCAAATCTCAACTCATTTGCCTCATCACATTCAGTTACATTTGATCAGTCATAATTCCTATCTTCCTTTCCATAGAATCTCGCTTATGCATACATACATTTATATATATATCAATGATTTATGTTCCAAAATCATCAACTCAAGTTGATTACTTCTTCACGTATGTCTAACTTCAACTCACATCATCCATGCACCATTCACATTTCATTAACATCAAAATAATAAAGTTTTACAAATCTTTAATGGCATTCTAAGCCACATTACATCATTGTCTCAAAATCTCAAATTACAAAAGGTTCTTGAACAACAAACTTGTTGTTTTCCCAAAATCAACTCTGAATACAAAATAAACAAATGTAGAGATATTCCCTTAGGGTCTTGATCACTTGATCTCTTAGCTATTACCTGAAGAGTGGATAAAAGGGGGTAAGCTTGAAATATAGTGGGTAATAAGTTTATAACCAAGAATAAGCAAAATAGTTGAAATGTTTCTTATCTTATAAAAGTCAAAATGAATTTATAAAATGCTTTGTTCTCAAATTTTCAGTCAAATTCACAATTCTTGTTTAAAATTCATAGTTAAAGTATCATCACATCAACATAGCAAAACACTCAAATTATGCAACAAACTTGACAACTCAATGATGCAATGCACAAACAAATGGCTCGAGAGTTCCGTGGAACGAAATGAGAAATTGAAGTTTACACTGTGAACCAAATGAGTCTGATTTCTCAGGATCTCGTGGCCTCAAGAGGGCAGTCGGGAGAAGGCTATGGTTCAACGTGCACATGACTAACGAAACGGGTTCCTCTCTTGCCCAAACAAAAGCACATATTCATGCTCAAATCTTTTGCTCATGTGTTCATACTTTCATGCTTTCACATCTTTTGATTCACACAAAATGCCATGACATGTTTCAAGGCATAACATAAAATGTTTCAAAGCATTTCCTTCTTTATTTTAAAATTCATCATCAAAATTCATATACCAAACGTTTAAAGATTTTTCAAATCATTCAAAGAGTAATAAATGCACCATTTATGAAGTAATTGAAAACATTTTATTTGCTTGATTTGGAAAAGCATTTGTGTCTCATAACTCTATTATAAACATGTAACCCACCTTAGTCTCCTTGCTTGAAAACTTACTCAAGGATGTCTCTTCTCTTGTTCCTCTTGCCTTTTTGATCCCCTTAGTTCTTCCCCAAACTCCTTTCATTTACCTCCTAACTCCTTTAATCTTCTTAAACACTATATTAACTCTAACTTACTTCAAATCTTTCCATCTAATTTCAAATCTCAATTTATACCTATCAAATTAATGACTCAATTTTAAAAATAATGAAACAAATAAATCAATAATAATTAAAAAATTCAGGGTCCAACATTTATTGTGGCAGCTCATTTGTTAAGTGGATAAGTGCTCAATTTTTTCTATTTCTTTAAATTTTGATTATTTCTTTTCATTTAAATCACATTTTAAAACCTTTGAGAAAATTAGGTTCATTTAGTTTTAACTAATTCCTCATGGGGTCAATACCTCAATTACTACAAGTTTACTTATAGTATTGACATTTTCATATCAGGTAAAACCTGGTCAACAAGTTTTTGACGTCGTTGATGTTGAAATAGTTTAGGACTTTTTGAATTCCTTTTTATTAAGGAATTATTTCCCTTTATTATGATTGTGGTACCCGATCACAAGATATTAAAAAATAAAGGAATTTTGGGTGCAAAGTAGAAGACACATCAATTTGGACATCACAAGGCTACAATGAAGAATCCAAAAAGTTAAATGCCAAGAAGCGATATAAAAAATGATGATGAATGAAATACATTATGGAGAGAAAAGGACCTTTATGGAATTTATGAGCCCAGGATTCAATGCCTATTACCAAGGAAGTTCATAACCACCAGTGCAAGCGAAACATAATTTGTTTAAAGTGATGGCGAACAATAGTTATCTTTGGATATTAAAATGAAGTAGATAATAGTCAAGCTTCCCAGATCTAGAAGGAATTATTATGGTAGATTAAGTGACAACATTATAGGTTAAAATTGAAAACCTCACCATGGAATTGAATAAATTAATAATTGCCTTGTTTTCTTCATTCAAGGTAATTCAGCAAGGAAGTGAAGTATATGGATGAGAGAGCCATATCACAGCTGATTGTTTCCTAATGGAAAACATCAATGTGGAGCAATTGAGATTCAATGAAGTAAAATTTTGTTCGGGGAAGTAATCATCCTCATTTGAACACTTACAATCCGAGGTGACAGAACCACCCAGATTTCTTTTGGTCTAACAATGTAAAGACTCAAATGGAAAATCAAGAACTACTATGATTTCAACAAGATGAGTCTAGTTCATGGGATTCTAAATTGGATAAGATCATAGACAGGCATATAAACATAGATGAGGCCTAAAAGAGGCAGGAAGGGAAGTTTGAGTAAATAACGGAAGATCATGCCTCTTCTATTCACAACCTAGACGTTCAAATGGGTCAACTTTCTAATGAATTTTGTAAGAGAAGTATGGAAAACTTTTTTAGCAATATGGAAGTAAATCTAAGAAAACAATGTAAGGTTATCACACTTAGGAGTGGGAAAGAGTTAGAAGAGCCAATAGAAAGACAAGCTAAGACCCACCTTGTAGAAGACTAAGAGGAAAAAAAAAGATGAAGAAAAGAATGACGACCCTTCCTATATTCTTCCTCCACCTTACTCACCAAAAATACCATTCTCACAAAAACTTTACAAGAATGAATTGGATGTACCATTCACAAAGTTTATTGAAAAGCTAAAGAAATGACAAATTTACTTGTCTTTTGTGGAGGTGTTGAAACATAGGCCCAGGTACCCAAAGTTCCTTAAACACATATTATCTGACAAGCGGACTTAGGAAGATGGCCAAATAGTAGCCATTACAGAAACTTGTAGCTCTTTAATTACCAATCATATGCCCTCAAAGTAGAAAGATGTAAGGAAATTTACGATACCTTTTGTAGTTGGTAATTTAGAGATTTCAAACTGTTTATGTGAGTTAGGCATAAGTATAAACCTGATGCCTTTGTCAATTTTTAGGAAACTGGGGCTAAAAGATGTGAAGCCAAAATATATATGTATTTATCTGGTGGACTAATCAATAAAGAAAGCGTTAGGTTTGGTGGAGGATATGCTATAAAAGTGGGCAAGTTTTAATTCCTGTGGATTTCGTTGTGCTAGACTTGAAGAGGATTAAAATTGTTCGCTAGTACTTGGTATACCATTTTTGAACATTGGAAAAGTTTTGGTAGATGTCTATGAAGACTACCTTATCCTTTAGATTGGAGATGAACAAGTGAAATTCAACATGAATAAGGTATTAAAGAATTCGAAGGAAGGTAGCTTATTTATGAGAATTGATGAAGTTGAATCTTTAAAGGAGTAAGAGCATGAAGAACAGATGACAATAGAGATTAGGTTTGAAGAATGTAAGGAAGTCTCTATTAAAAAAACTAATGAAGAAGAGAAGACAAACAGATGATAATGGATATAAAGGTTGAAGAAGATACAGACGTCTCTGTTCATGAAGCGGAGATGAAGGTGATTGAGGAAGAAAGAGAACAGTTCACCTTGATACAAGTCAAACTGATAAATTGAGAGATGATTTAGTGAGTTTTATTATTCCCTATTTTATTGACATTTTGTTACTTAAAAGGGCATTATTGAAGTTACTTGGTTTTCTTGATTTGATTAATTATGTTCTTTTGATTATCTCACAACATGTAGCTTATGTACAAGCTACTAATATGATATTGACCAAAATAGGTAGGACCAAGTCACTTATAATTAATCCTGACTATGATTTGAAGGATACAAGGTCAAGTTAATGACCATAACTTAGCATGTTCGGTAATTAGATTGTAATTATTGTATAGTTAGGTTTGTTTTTAATTCTAGTAATTAGCTTTTAATTTTCATGTTCTTATAATGGTTTGGATTGCAAATTTTCTCTTCTTTTGGAGTGATTATAAGTTAAGGAAGCAAGCTTAGGAGTCAACTAAAGGAATAGAAGATGATGAAAAGGAAAGCTAGGGGAACGTATTCACTTTGATCTCTGATAACGACACCGGCACCACCTCAATCACCCTGACAAGTTTCATGTTCTAACCTTTTTTCTTTTTTCACTTGTCATTTTAAATTTCCTTTATGTGTTATTAGTGGACACTCTCACACTAAGGATAATGTGTTGTCCAAGTGTGGGGAGGTTTACATTATTATTGTCATCATGAGTGTGAATTTTACATACCATATTATTAATTTTTGATTAGGCTGATATTATGTGATCATAAGTGTGAATTGTGTGGAATTTGTGTTCTAGGTATCTTTGGTTAAATATGCATGTTAATTAGGATATGACATCAGTTCATTCACCTTATGAAGTTTGTCACATATACTTATGATTATAAGTCAACTGAATAAGTAGAATCATTAGTAAAGATGATTAGCTAAAAGAAACGAGGTAGGCTATATGAAATGTGAAAAAAAAACATGTATCTTTAACTATTATGCTGGCCTTCAGGTTATGAATAGAGCTAGTAGATACTTGAGAATGTGATATAGTTGAGTAATTGGGAGACATTCATCATAAATTTTTACCTTCATGTCAAAACACTAGAATGACATTCCAACAAAGCTAATTAATAAAACATGACATAATTGAGTAACTGGGGGGAAATTCAATAAAAATGTTTTCCTTCGCATCAAAAGAATAGGTCAATGTTAAAGAAAATTAAAAAAAGGTGTTTAAATAAGCCGTACAGATCTTTGAAAATAGAAAGAATTTTCATGAAAAACTACTTAGTTATAATTCCAATTTTGATTGACTACTAGTTATCAATGTGTGTATACAAGTGCTTAATATGAATGAACATACTGTTATGGTCTTGATTTGTAATAGCCCAGATCACCCGCTCACAGATATTGTTCGCTTTGGGCCTTGGCCCAACCAAGCCTTCACGGTTTTGCTTTTCCCGAGAACTTCCCAAGAGGTTATCTATCCTGATACTACTCTTTCCCTAGCACATTTAACTTTGGAGTTTTGATAGGATCCGGTGCGTTAGGGCATGGAAAATGCATCTGTAATGGAGAGGTATCCATACCCTTATAAGGCGTATTTTGTTCTCCTATCCAATCGATGTGGGATCTCACACTCTCCATCCCCTGTAAGGCCTAACTCTCTTTAGGGCCCAGCCTAATTGGAACAACAGTTCGGGTATTAGCTCTAATACCACCTGTAACAGCCCAGATCACCCGCTCATAGATATTGTCCGCTTTGGGCCTTAACCTAGCCAAGTCCTCATAGTTTTGCTTTTCTCGAGAACTTCCCAAGAGGTCACCCATCCCAGTACTACTCTTGCCTTAACACATTTAACTTTAGAGTTCTGATGGGATCCGATGTGTTAAGGCATGAAAAAGTGTCTATAATGGAGAGGTATCCGTACCCTTATAAGGTGTACTTTGTTCTCCTCTCTAAATGATGTGGGATCTCACATGATTAGTATTTATATTCAATCCAAAGTGCTTATTCTTGGATTGCATAAGTTAATATGTTGGAACAACTTGATTGAATATTGTTTGAGGTTTAGATGCCATTATATCATTATTGCATATTCATGAATGTATGTGTTATTGTTTGGCTAGTTTTAATTTTAGTTTTAGTTTTAGTTTGTGTTTTTTTTTTGGCTTGAGGAAAAGAAAAAGTTTAAGTGTGGGGATGTTGATAGGTGTAAATTATACTATGTTTTGATAGATTTTTAAGTGTGCTTTTGAGTATTTCTTAAATGATTATCATGTATATAGACTTAGAACTATGTTATTATTAGTGTTTATTTATATTCTAAATGTTTGTGTGGTTTTGACATGATTTGGATCTTAAATTTATGTTTCAAGAGGTTTGTGATACATGTTTAAGTATATGGAAATAGGATATTGAAGAAAACAGAAGAATTGTAAGTATGGAAGTTGGTCACAATTGTGAATTGCTTGTCACGATCATGATAGAGAACACAGATTGCAACTTTAAAGTTGGTCACAATTGTGAATTGCCTTTCCAGCGCATGAATCTTTTTAAAATTTTAACATTTTGGGGCCATTTTTGGAACCAAATTAAATGGGTAAACCTATATAAGCCTAAAAATTTAAAAACATAAAACACTGAAAAAGAGCAACTACCATCTTACTAAATTAAAATTAATCCAAGGAAGATCAAGAGGAGCATCAACTGTCTAACATTTTCAAAATTTGTAGATTATCTTCCAAATTGAGTTTTTCCTTCTTTCCTTTTGTTATTTTCATTAAAATTGATGTGTAAACTAAATTGGAAGATGTTATACATGTTGATGATGTTTTAATTTCATATTAGGATTTGTTTTTGATGTATTTTGTGACTTGAACACTTTTTATTTCAATATAGTGTTTTAGGTATTGTGATATTTGTATTCGCTTATACTTCGACAATAAATCCAAAGAGTGAGTTGAAAGAGATCTAACTAGTTTAGGTAATGATAGTCAACAAATAAGTCATGCAAATATCAAATTGATAATCATAAGAGGAGAGATCTTCTCTGAGAACCAAATTATCCGATAGATTGCTTAAGAAATATTTGAAAATGTTAGGCTATTTTTGTGAATTGAGAGGTTGCAAACATGGAATTTCATAATCAGTTAGGGATAATTAATTGGGTTTAATTGATTACGTCTTGAGAGAGAATAATCAAACCCTTCAGAAATCTAGGATTGACACTAAATTGAATCAAAAGTGGTTAAAGGAACAAAATAATAACATAATGAATCCTAGACTTTCATATTTGATCATTCTTGTTTTATTATGGAATCTCATTTTTAAATGGTTAAGTGTTCAATTTTGTTTGATTTCTTTAACTTTTGTTATTAGTTTTCATTTAAATCGCATTTTAAAACCTTAGACAAAGGTAGGTTCAATTAGTTTTAGCTAATTCCTATGGGATTGATACCTCAATTACTACAAGTTTACGATCTGCATACTTATGGAAATTGAGAGTTTTATATTAAGTAAAACTTGCTCAACGTTGGTGTTCATGATGGTAGTGGAAATGTTGATGGTGGTAGTGTTCCTTCTCAGCAAGAAGTGAATGCTGATTCTAAACTTGATGTTAGGAAAGGAAAAAGTCATGTGCCAAAACTTTTTCCACTACCAACAACTTCTGTAGCTCAGCCTTCAATTCATAGTGCTATGTAATAAAGAGAAGTGGCTCACAATGTAGATATGACAACGGCTATATAGTGGTATGATGTAGGGATAACATTCAATGCTTCCTAGTCTTATTATTATTAGCCCATGGTGGATGTTATAGCCTCTTACAGTCTAGGATACAAAACTCCTTCCATTGATAACTAGAGAGGTAAACTTTTGGATAGCTCAATTTATGAAATTAAAATTTATTTAGAAGAAAGAATAATGGATTGGATTATTTATAAGTGTTCAATCATGTGCGAGTTTTGGAAAAATAGAAGACATGAGCCTATTATTAATATTTTCATTTATTATGCAAAGGGCTCAATTTTTTTAAGTTTATTTATGCATCTAGCCTTGTTATACTTTATTTGAAATCTTCAATGAATTTGTGAATGAAGTAGGGCCAAAAAATATTGTCCAGATCATTACTAACAATGATTCTGTTTATAAAGCGACGGGAAGGAGATTACAAAGAAAGTATAATTCTTTTTTTTTGAATTCTTGTGCTGCACATTACATAGACTTAATGATGAAAAGTATAAGGGATGCTAGGTATTTTCTTATTATTGATGAACCTGTGCAGAAAACAAAAAAGATGACCAAGTTTATCTATAATTATGTATAGGTCTTGAATTTAATGAGAAGGGAATTTATCAATGGTGGGAATTTGAGTCATCCTACTGCAACAAATTTCTTATCACTTCAATGTTTTGTTATGATAAAAAAGAGTTGAGACAGATCTTTAAAAGTGATAAGTGGGTTGCATCTCAACATGCTAGGTCTAATGCTGGATTGGAGATTTCCATAATTATATTTAAAGATACTAACTTTTGTTCCTCATGCTAATTTGTAATTTGAGTTTGTGAGCCTTTGGTGAGGGTGCTTCGTTTGACTAATAGTGATGAAAAGGCAGCAATGAGTTATTTTTATGATGCCATGGAGAAGGAGAAGGAAGCAATCAAGGCCAATTTGAAAAACAAGCCTTCTTTATACACACCTTATCTTGCAGTCATCAATGAGAGATTGTTAAGTCCAAATGACTTTACTTAGATAAGATTTTGATGTATAACAAAAGAGCAAAATAAAAAGAAAAGAA
>JANIJH010000007.1:38119440-38133145 GCA_024520975.1 Erythroxylum areolatum | reverse complement strand
ATCCATAACACAAGACATCGTTCGACACTTGATTAAACTATAACCAAGCTAATCTAACTACAAGCAGTAAACCCTAATTTAGGAATTTACAACAATGTAATTAAACTTGACGATGTAGGATTAACTCCCTTTTTAAGAACCGGTGAACTCAAGTCGATGCTACATTCTCAAGAGGAAATGTGATTTAGCCGAGCATGACTCTAGATTCTCTCATGACTGTTGAAGATCGGATGTCACCATGGTTGCGAAAAAGACTGGCGGTGGAGTAGAGATGATGGTGATGGTCGAAGATGAATGGTGATTGTGTTCTATGTAAAAATTGTCTCTCCGCCTCCCAAGTATATCTCGACAGATCAAGCTCGTTTGACCTAAATTTAGCAACCTTTTAAATGATGGGTGCGGGTCGGGTTGGTACAGTGAGAGAACTTTCCAAATAAAGTCCGGATATCCGTCCGCTCACCGTGGTGAGATGCTTCCTTGACGTCGCGGTGTGCTTTCCTGGATTGCTCGCCGCGGTGTTTTACTTGGTTAGCGTCCCGGTGTGCTCCTCTTGGATCGCTCGCCGCGGCGTGTTGCTTGTAGCACGTTGCGACGTACGAACTTCTTCATGCGTCGCAACGTGTTGACTCTTCTGATCCTTTTGACTCTTCTTTTCCCCTACAATATGAAATAACAATTTGCAGTATCAATTGTCCTTGGAAAAATTATGATGGAATTAATGTCAATTTGCAACAATTTCACTATCAAATTGTATAAAGTATGAGCTCATGCAAGGAACTAATTAAAGCACAAAAATCACAAATTAAGAGTCAAAAAGCACATTAAAAACTATGAAAGTGTAGCCAATTTATATAATAAACTTTGGCTCAATCACTTTCGTATTACCAATAACATATGGAAGTGTAAACATACATGGATCTTTTCATTTTTCTAGTAATTTTCTATCTATCACAATTGATAAATTCTTACCCAAAATTATTCTCCCCTCATCCTTCAACTTCCTTTTATTTGTGCATAGTGCTTTAAATTTTTTTGCATATTTCAAAACTTGCCTGATGGATTCTAGAAGTGTTATATTGATTTCCACCTTTCTAAAGGTTTCTAGGATCTCTCTTTCATGTTCCTCTTCTTTTGGTCTAGTCAACCTGCTAGGTAAAGGAGTCCATGTGCATTAATTGATATTGATGAAGATAAATCTTTTTTTTACCTTTATTGATTGTTAAGTTGGAAGTTCGTCCTTCTTTTCTCCATCATCATGCTTTTCTATCTTCATTGCTAAGGAAGATCCATATTCAATTTCCTTACCACTTCTTAAATTCATTTCACTCATATTCTCCTTAGGATTCACCACCATTTAGGAAGGTAATTTTCCTTAATGATTTTGAACCCTTAAATTGAAGGAATTATATTGAGCTCTTCGAATAGGATTTTGGCTATTTCCATGAGAAGTAAATTAATTGATTCAAGTTGCATTACTTTAATTTTTTATTAAGGGAGAATAAAAATATTTCCTCTTTGATGTTCTTGTTTAAAAAAGAAAAAAGAAAAAAGAAGAAAAATAAAAATAAAGGGTGATTGAAAGGGATGCTAATTGAATCAAATGTGTTTTGGATTTATTTTAAGTTGAAAAATTGTGCAAATGAGTTTGTATGATTTCTTTCAATTTGTTTAACCAAAAATCTTCTTTTTGTCATACTTTAGGTAAGCCAAGTTACAAACCTTATAAAGTCCCTTTGATGTATGCACTAAGTTCATTTTTGTTAGGTGATGGAGATATGATTCTTGAGCAAGTTTATAGAAATAACTCAGTATGTTTTGATTTGAGAGCTTAATGAACCCTAAACACTTTCAGTGTATGGAGTGAAATCCTTGAGAGGGTGTTAAGTTTTGTTTCATTTGATTTTAATGGAATTAATGAGATGTTGTGTTTAAATTCTAACTGTTTGTCTTATGAGTGCTTACTCTCTAGATTGTTATTTTACCCTGAATCTTTAACGTGAATTAGCTTTTGGATATTTATGGATAAAAAGAAAGAAGATGAGAGGTTGTTATGAAGATAATTGACATATTGAATTGTTGTATACTTGAGGAAATGTATGAATTTGGTGTGGGGGAATTTGATAAGATGTTATTTTGATATATTAATTAGAATTATCTCTTTTGTTTTGGATATATTTTGGTGCTTAAATAGGCAAATAATGTTTGTTTTGTTTTAGGATATGAAAGCTGGGGATTGCATTAAATTGGGGCATTATTGGTGAAAATCACAAAATTTTCCCAATTCGATGCAATCTCCACTTTTCATTTCCTAAAACAAAAAAACATTAGTTTTCCTATTTAAGCACTAAAATATATCCAAAACAAAAGAGAAAATTCCAATTAATATATCAAAATAACATCTTATCAATATTGACCTTTGTACATAGCTCAGTGATGCAAAAAGGATTTTTGATAGGCTCCTCATGCAATCTATCTCTTTTCTTGAAAATTTTATATCATCTTTCATGATGGTGTTTTATAAGAAGAAAAAAACTTATTATTAGGTATAGATAGAACCATATTCCTCTTAATAAACTGATAACCATCAGTCAGTTTCAAAATTCTCCATTATAATGGGCCAAACCCTTGAGGACCCATTCATTAAATTATTAAATCCCTTAACTTTCTTTTAAAACATAAGTCACTTAAGGGATTAATTTCTAACATTCTCCCATATGAATTGTGTAACTTTCTATAGTCTATTGCATTAATAATTCAAGCAATCATAATGCATAACAATAGTCATAATTCACATACACTAATATCATCAATAATCATATTCAAGTGTAAGACTAATAAGGGTTATGGTGGTTATACATTACTAGTTCAACATACTCCCTACCATGTACTACTATAATGGCCCTTCTATTTAATCATGATTATAAATGGGATGTACATAATAGGATTTATCATTCAATTCTATTTTTCAATATCATACATCGCAATCAAATATATAAAGAAGAAAACATATGTTGGAGTTATGTAAATATAGTGCCCTGAAAAGTAAGTGTATTTACATATAACTTGATCTTCTTCAGTTACATTTTTGTAATGAAAATATTTATTATTAATAAAACAAAAGAGTTTAGTTTTATTTGTATGAGCATAATATAACTAGTCATAAGGTACCAAGATTCTTTTGTATGTAATATACATATGCATGGAGATGTATGGGAAAATTGTATATTATTAGAGTTTAAATTAATTGATTCACTGTTGAATAATCAAGTTAGCCGCTTGATTATGGTTTAGACAATAGCATTGCGATTTATCTCCATGTAAGTAAAAGAGTTTACTTCAAGGGAATGATGAATTTATATGATGATATTGCTTGAGTATCGATAATGGCATTATTAAATGAATATGAAATCATGTATGCTTTTAAAGAATAAAGTATGTCATTTCTTTAATCTTAAAACATACACTTTAGCATTCGTGTATTATGGGCCATAATTTTGATGAGTGGTGAACTCATATGTGTTTCATTATAATTTTTTATATGATCGAAATGGATTTTTATAGAGTATCAATCCAGTGTCTACATGTTAGAATTATTAATTGAAACATGTATCAGGGAACATTCACTCAAATAACGAGTTTATAGTGATATAATCACTTTTAAATGTTTTACAGAAATTGGTGATTAAGCTGGTGCCAGTGGTTTGATGGACTAGCTACCCATCAAGTCAACACCAAGATGAGATCTTGTGTGTTAATCACCATATAGAGTGAAACGGGAGATTTAGAAGGAAAACCAATAAAAGGGCAAAATGGTAATTTTTACCCTTTATTTTGTGGATGGCAATAATATGGCTCATAATAGAGTTTGCAATTGGCCATCTTTTTTTGAAACATGTGTTCTCATAGTATTTAGTAATTCAAGAGTTTAGCTAATTGTCTTTAGTGGAATGACATTTAGTTTATAAGCTGGAATTAATTCTAATGAGACTAAATTAATTCCGGGCTTATTAGAGCTTGAATTATATAAATCCAATTAGATTTCTCACTTTATTTCTAGGAAAGGTTATTAAGCAAAGTAAGAAATATAAATAGAGGTTACTGGAAAGAAATAAAAAAGAAAAGGACTAAATTAGATTCGGAATAATAATATCGGAATAATTTAATTAAGAGTTAATTGCATTGGGTTTTAAGCTTACTCTAATTAAGTGTTAATTAGAAGCCCAAAGTGAACATTTAATATTGGGCTAGATTTTGGTTTGATTTAATTAGTTATATTAATTAAATTAAAACAAATTTTGTAAAGGAAAAAAAGGAGGGAAAAAATCGAAACTATATGGTGTAGTTTTCGGTTTCATATATCTAAATTTTATGACTACACATTTAACATTGAATTGCTAAATATAAGGTGAGTTTTTATCATGCTTCATCATCATTACATAGTTTAATGGTGTCTTCATTATATGGTTTAATGATCTTATCATTTAATGGTTTAATGGTTGTCATTTAATATTGGCATGTAGAAAAACTTGTGAACCTTTTAGCATTCTTTTGATTAAAGAAGCAACTAATGCATTTGATGTTCTCTCTCCCTTCTTTCATTTGTTAACTAAAAATGAGTGTCTTACTTTTGGTTTTTTGTCTTTTCATCTAGCCATATTAAAAATGAGAAGGTCTCATTTGTTTCTCTCTCTTTCATTTTGATTAAGTGAAAGAAGTGGTAATCACCTTCTCCTTCTTCCTTTTGCTGAAATTGGTAATGATAAGAATCTCTCATTTTCTTTCTTTCAACTAAAGAAAACCTCATTAATATTTCTTCTCCTTTCCCACCAAAGGATCTTTTTAACTAAGTTGCTCAAGGAGAACAAGTGGTAGATCAGATTGGTTGAGGATACAATAGCGAGCAGAGGATAGCACGATGAGGAGTTAAAGCTGTAACAAAGGGGTTAGTAATATTTTGATCTTGTTATTATGATATTTATTTTTCTAATAACAAATCATGTATGGATTAAACATGTTGATTTGGAAATTATGCTTCCACTACGTTTTTCGTTTCAGAAAAAGTTTTTGAAATCTACCATTCAGCCAAATCTAGTATACTATTGTTTTTTGTTTCAACAATAGAAACTTTAGAAACAATAAATTGATTAATGAGTAAAGAGTGTCAAATATATAATAAAAGCCAATATAATAGTACAATCTAATAGTCTCAGTTCCATTTGTTTAGTAGCATTATACTACTAAGTAATTTTTAGAGAAGAAAACAATTACAAAATTATCACAACAATTTTTTAATGGCCTTGCTATACTATTGACAATTCCAAGCCCTAAAGTAAGATTTCACGACAATCTAACATGAATCATAGCTTAAAGCATGCCATAAATTTAACCCTTGTATTGGATGTAGCAATTATAAATTGCTTCACACTCTTTCATGAGATGGCTCCTGTACCTAGTAGATAAACATAGTCAAAAGCAGATTTTCTTATATCTACATAGCAAAGTCTTAATCTGGGTGTCTAATCAACTTAACTCAAGGTGATCAGAATTACTAAAAGTAAGTACGCATTCTTTAGTTCCCTACTAATATCTCAGAACTTTTTTTCCAGCTTTCTAGTGATCCATACCAAGATTACTCTGATATTTCCCTTAGATCCCTACTTTAAAACTTATGTCTGGTCTTGTGTAGGTTTAAGCATCCATTAGGCTCCTAACTACAGATGCATACAGAATTAATTCCATTTTCTTTCATTCTAAGTCACTTTTTAGACATTACATAAGGCTAAAATTATCTCCTTTTTAAATTGGGACTAGTGATGCTAAACAATTGCCCGTCCTAAATCTCTCTAATACTTTATTAATATATGCTTTCTAAGACAAACCTAGTAATCATTGTGAGCTATCATTGAATATTTCTATTCCTATCACAAATGTTGCCTTACTTATACCTTTCACTTTGAAATGAGTAGAGAAAATTTTCATAGTCTTACCTAATAGACCAAGATCATTAGCTATGAGCAAGATATCAAAAACATAGCGAACCAGAAAAGTAAACTTACTCTCATTGATCTTGAGATATATACATCGATTAATGGTATTTTCTTTAGATCTAAAGGAAAAAACAATATTATTGAACTTTAAGATACCATTATTGGGAAGCTTGTTTAATTCTGTATATTGACTTTTTTGGTTTACTCATCTTGTGTTCCTTTTTAGCCTTTATGAACCCTATTAGTTGGTCAATATAGACTTTATCCTCTAAATCCCTATATAGAAAGGTAGTTTTCACATCCATTTGGTGTAACTTTGAATCAAAATGTGCCATTAAAGCCATAATAATTTTGAGTGAATCCTTATTAGAGAATGATGAGAAACTCTCCTTATAATCAATGTCATCCCTCTGATCAAATCATTTAGCAACTAAATTGGCCTTATAACATTCTAGGTTACCAAGAAAAATGACATCTTAAAGAACCATTTACAATCAATTCTCTTATATCGTTCTAAAAATTCCATAAGGCCGCCAACAACATTATGTTCTGTAGATTTGAACTCATCTTTCGTGACATCAAACCACTTATCAAAATTTTCACTACTCATGGCTTATAAAAAATTAAGTAGGTCATTCTCAATTCCTAAATCATTTTCTAAATTGTGTATATACCATAGAGTCATCATAAATAATTGGTCTTCTTTCTTTTTGAGACCTTCTTAATGATAAATAATTGTGGTTCTTCTATGTAGGTTCATTCATTTCATGTTCAATTTCATTATAAATAATGGGTTCACTAATTTATTGTTCTTCATGATCATAAAATAGTTCAATAATTTGTGGAACAACAACTTTAGTATGTGTACAAGCCATATGGACTTGCACAACCTCAAGGACTTGCTCTTCTACTTCTTAAATATCCATTATATATGGTGTTTCAACCTTAAGGATTTGTTTCTCCATGTTTAACGAATCTGACAACCCTATTTTCCACAATTCTTATAATATGATTAGGATAACCAAATATATACTCTTTAGACTTCTTTTGATAAATAATGAATTGTTATTGATTTTTTTGCATCCAATTTCCTTTTGATGTGGATTATAATGTCTAATTTTTGCCTCACAACCCTAAATATGTAGGTTCCTTAAACTAGGTTTCCTTCTAGTCTACATTTCAAAAGGAGTCTCTAGAACTTCCTTACTAGGAAACCTATTCAATAAATATGTGGCATTTTTAGTGCATATGTCCATAAAGAAGTGGGTAAAGATGTGTTATACGTCATACTCCTAACTATATCTAATAAAGTTATATTGCACCTTTCTACCACATCATTTTGTTGTTGTGTACTTGGCATTATGTATTGCACACAAATACAATGTCTTTCAAAGAATTTAGCAAAAAGATCAAGATTTTTACCACTTTTGTCATATTTACCCTAATACTCACCACCTTTATTATGCCTGAATATTTTCACCTTTTTGATAAATGCTTTTAAACTCATTAATAAACCTCCAAGATGCTTGCAACCTAAGATTTATCATTTAGCAAATAGACATATCCATAACATGAATAATCATCTATAATGGTGATAAAATACTTTTCTTTATTGAAAGTAGGCACATCAAATTGTCCGCGCACATCAATATGAATTATTTCAAAAAGTTAAGGGCTTCTTGTGGCTTATTTCTTTATTATTTGTTTTGTTTGTTTACCTTTAATACAACCCACACAAATGTTAAGATAAGTAAAATCCAATTTAGGAAGTATTTCATTCTTTACTAATCTTTGAATTTGTTCTTTGGAAATGTGTCCCAAATGCTAATGCCATATGTAAACATATCTATCATCAATGAAAATACATTTGATATCAATATTGGGATTTAAAGTCAATAAAAATTTACCATAAACAATAACAAACTTTAATTTCTATAAACCATCACACAATACACCATTACTAATCACATGGTTATATTTGTACAAACTACCATTACCAAATTTACATAGGTATCTAGATCTATTAAATTTGGATAAAGAAACTAAATTCCTAGACATAATAGGTATATAAAAAGTTTCACATAAGTCCAAATGATATCCATTGTCTAGCAATAAGCAATATGTCCCAACATTGGAACTCTCATTTTATTGCCCATACAGACAAATCTTTTATTTAAATTTAAGGTTTAGATAATTAAAGAACCACTGCAAGTTATTAGAAATATAATTAGTACAATAAGAATCAATCCACTAAGTGTTAAAAGGAACTTCAGCAAGCTTTATTTCAAAACATATATAAGCACGTGGCATACCTTTCTTGTTAAACCTTACCTTACATTTAGAAAATTCCTTTTGAAAATGCCCAACCTTCTTACATAAATGGCATCTGCATTGATCATGTTCCCTCTTGTGGTTCTGAGAAGATTACCCACTAACTTTTAGGTGTCTCTTCACATACTTACAATTCTTTCCACCTTTCTTACTAGCTCCTTGATTCTTGACATAAGTAGTATAGTGGCTTCTTTGATTCTTAAGTCTAGTCTCTTCCTGGACTAACATATCATACAACTCATGAACATTATATTTTTTATTTCATAATAGTATAGTTCATTTGGAATGGACCATACTCAGATGGTAATGAGTTCAAGATGAACTGCATAAGGAAGTTTTCATTCACTTCCATTCCTAAGGACTTAAGTCTTGTTGCAATATTTGTCATCTCAATGACGTGGTCACATATAGTACGCGATCCATCAAACTTCATGGTGGTTGATGTACCTATAAGAGTCCCAACAAGAAACATATCAGTAGTTTGGGAGAACAATTATGTAAACTTAAGTAATTCTTTAGCACTTTTAATTTTGGGAAAAGCAGACTTAATATTGCCAGCAATTGCCATCTTCATATATATCAGAATCAATCTATTTGATCTTTCTTAGTTGTGATAATAGATTTTCTCCTCATTGGTGCTCAAAACATTCAAAGCATTAGGATTCTCATTCTGAGTGTGAAATCTAAGTCTAAAACTCTAAGTAGAACTTAATTTGTTCACTCTATTTGGAAAAGTTTAGTCCATTAAACATTGTAGCAGATGGAAGATCTGGATATATGGCAATAGCTACTGTAAGAAATTAAAACTTAATATTAATGTTTTGAGTCATACAAGAATATGCCACACAAATTAAAAAAAACTTCATAAATTGTATATTAATGTTCACCTCTAGACAATCCATGAAGACACTATATAATACATAATAATTCTCATAAGTTGCATACTAATGTTTACATTTGGGCAATCCATCAATATACCATAAAACATAAAATGATCATATGTACATAATTTGATAATTACACTTACACCAACTAGAAATATTTATTATCTTTGGATATCAAAACACAAATAATTATGTATATGCATTACCTATATTCATTCTCATTAACTATAAAAATAAACAAACCACCTTTAGGCAGTTTTAGAAATATTATATACTGATAAGTTTCAATTTAACCATAAAATTACAATTACTAAACATCTAATTATAAGTAACCGAAATTTAAAACATGATATCTATAATTAAAAATAAAAATAAAAAAATGACCAACAATGTTGGAATTTCCTAATGCTTGGTGTTTGCTAGCCAGTGTTGGGATATCCCAGTGCCTATTGATAACATTATGTCCCAACATTGGGATTTCCTAATGGTTAGTGTTGGTCAAGTTGCCATGGCTTACCGACTCTGGGATTTTATTCCCAATCTCTAGCATTGACGCTAGGAAACTTTTACCATCAATTTTCATTCTTCTTCTTTTTTTTTTCTAATTGTATACATTTGATATTAAATCAACCTTGAAAATCATTACATCCATGAAAAATGAACATTAGGGTTTTCCAAAATTTTAGATTAGGATTCATAAAGTTCTCTTAATGATTAAAAATCTACATTAAAGGAGAACTACAAATATCTTATAACCATACCATGATACCACATATAAGCATAATTTTTATAAATATAAAATGCATTAGAAATTTTTAGACAAATATTCATTCATGATCATAAGTTTATTATAACACAAAGACAAAGTTTATCATTACTAACCTTTGTCCAAAGCTTAATGATTTTTAATAAGCTTCTTTCCCCATTTGTCTCTTTCCTTGAACTTTCTCACTTTCTTTCATGATAGTGTTTTGCTAGAAGACAAAAATTTATTGTTAAGTAAAGATAGAACCTTAATCCTTTTAATAAATTGACATCCATAAGTTAATTTAAAACTTCCCATCATAACAAATCAATAGTCCATTTATTAAAATTTTGAAACTCTTAGCTACCTTTTAACATATAAGTCACTTAAAGGATTAATTTTAAATAGACAAAGTAGTTTTATTAACAACATGGTGTCCATCATAGGGAGATGAGAGGCATTGATGTAGAATTTGTTCCATTTCCTCCTTATGTACACATCTTCGTAGAACCCCATCAAAACATCTTCAGGATAACAAAGGATCATCTCGATAGTAAGATTTAACTTTTAAGAGAAATTTTTTCCTTTGATAATAGGGAAAATCTATTAGGATAATTTCAAAGACAAAGAAGTTCAAAAAAATCTATAAATTGATTTGCTTTATTATGGTGAATAGTTGAAAACCCATCATTGAGAAATTGATAATCGATAGGTTCCTTATCCACTTGGTCTTCTTACTCCACTCTCAATAGGTGATATGCCACTAAGTTATTTGACCCTTTCTTATCTTTGATTTCTTGATCAAATTCCTATAAAAGAAAATCTAACGAATTAATCTTGAAACAATCACTTTGGAACCTACAAGATAAGATCTATTTTTTTTTAATGTAAAGATTAAAAATAAAGTTCCTTTTCAGTGGTGACACAATCAATTTGAGTATCATTGGGAACGTTGCTACTATAATATATAATATGAATTTTGTTATTCAATTTTTAGCCTAAAATAGTACCTACTATATAATTACTAACATCACAAATTAGCTCAAAGGGGAGGTTCTATTTAGGTATAAATTACAGGAACTGAAGTTAGTTTCTTCTTCAATATGTTAAATGCAAAATGAAATTCATTAATAAATTTATATGGAACATCCTTTTGCAATAAGTGACACAAAGGTTGACTAATTTTTTAAAAACTTTATAAAATGCTAATAAAAACTGGCATAGACAAGAAAATTTTTGACTATAAAGACTAATTTTGGGAGTGGTAATCTTTCTATAACTTTAACTTTAGCTCGATCTACCTCAATCCTATGTATATAAATCCTATATCCCATTACTATTCTTTCTTGTACCATAAAATGACATTTTTCTCGAATTAAACACCAAATTAGTGTCTGCATATCTTCGATAGGTGAAAATGTTAGAAGAACATGTAAATGTTATCTTCTCTTAATCTTTTGGTGCAATAAGGATTTGGTTATATCCTTATCATCCATCAATGAAGCAATAAAATAATGTCTTGCTAACCTTTCAAACATCTAGTTAATGACTAGTAGAGGGAACTGGTCTTTTCATGTGGCAACATCACACTTCCTATAGTCAGTGCACATTCTTTACCCACTGACAACGTTAATGATGATCAACTCATCCTTCTTATCATTCACCACCATCATACCTCCTTTCTTTAGTATAAATTGTACAGGGACTCACGCACGAACTATAAAATTATGGTATATGATTCATACATCTAAAAATTTAATTCCCTTAAAGTGCATAATTTCTTTTTTAACTAGATTGATTCATCATTGGTTCTCCACATTATTTTTATGGTTGTCCTCCTTAAGGATTTGATGGTAACACAAATATAGAATAATTCCTTGAATGTTTGAGATTGTCTATGCAATCTCCATCTTATGCTCTTAAAGAACCTTACATAGAATGTAGATAATAAGACATAATAACATGATAATTATTATTTTCTCCTAAACATGCATAACATAAGTAAGGAGACAAATTTTTTTAAATAAGGTGTTGGTGCTTCTTATTAGATGGTAGGGTTTAGGGTCCCCTTCTCCTGAGTACTTAAAAACATGAGAACATTGAGCTGTATAGTCTTCCCATTCCAACATAAAAGCATAATAAAGAAGGTTAGGATCCTCCTCCTCTTTGTCATTAAGTTCTCAATATATAGATGATATTTCTTCATAACTAAAACTTCTCTATCTCTCTAAATTCATAAAATTCTATATTGGTGACCCACCTTAACTACTGTAGAATTGGGCTTAGCATCAATTCATAAACCATTTCATTAGTGTCTCATTTGAAAAGTCTACATAAATCACTCTCATTATCATATAAAAATATTTGTAATTTATGATGCAGACTTCAGGAAATTTGCTTAAACTTGTTCAAAGTCCCAATCTTGTTGTTTTTATCACACTTTTTTTGCTTTTTATAACTAGCAACGTCATCATCCACCACATAAAATTCATAATTCAAGTCAAATTAAGAGAACACGATCATCATATTTTTCCTAATATTTTATCAATAGCTACTTAAAAAAGGTTTTTCTCTTTTAGATTACCTTCCTTTTGGTTATGATAGCCTTCTTATTTCTTTTTTTAGAGGAGATGATAATTTTGTTACAAGTTTACACTTCCTTAGTAGAATCTAAAAAATATGCAAAAATGTCAAAACATTAATGGTTTGCTTTAAAAAACTATGTAAGAGATACTTCAATAATAAACAATTGTTTCATAAAAATACTGCTCCATTCGATAAAAATTCCACCATGTTATACAAAACATACACATATATATGACAATCAAACACACACTATCATTTCAAATAAAATATATCATTATATTTTACAAAAATATCACTGCATTCTAAAAAAATTTACACATTAGGTTGTCTAGGACAATAAAAAGCATATTACAATTCAATATAAAATATACCAGTGTATTTTACAAAAATATTTATTTTCAAGCCTATGAATATTCACACGTTTCCTTTCTTACTAACTAAAGTAAAATTTTGATTTTTGGGCCTTGCTAATAATTAAGAGATCCCACCTTATATTTGATCACACATTGCACAATGTTGGTAAATTAGCCAATGATATTATAAAATATAAAGAATTCAACATTTATTACGTAACAGACATTGTCCATTATCCTTTAAATACCAGAGCAACCTCCACAAGATTATAAAATATGTCATGTCAATTTATAAGGAGGATATACATCATATCCTACATTGCATCCCTTAAAATATGGATTTTTAATGGGTCCTTCTACATTCATTCATATGCAGTGGTGACATAAATGCATATAAGAAAATCAAAACAAGTTCACTTAATTATGTGGTATATTTTATTTTCCTTATTCAATAATGCATTTTCCTATAACTCAAGGTAGATATATTTTACAACATAATATTGAGTTATAAATTAGTTGGTATTTGTAAACTACTTTTAAGTATTCTAGTTGTTTCACTTTAATAGAAATTATCTCACTTAATTCCACCCATGCCGCATAATTAATCTAGGTTTTCCAAAATAGTATATAAATCTGCCACCTTATTCGTTATAAATTAAGTTCATTTGGAATTGAAAGAATAATAAATTAAGCATTAAATAAGTCCTTAAAATATTAATAATTCATTATTATTTTGTATAATATGTACAAAACAATTGTGTACATGTTTTTGAAGTAAATCATGCGTTAGTATAGACTCAACGTCCAATAGACAAAATG
>JANIJH010000007.1:38084889-38096308 GCA_024520975.1 Erythroxylum areolatum | reverse complement strand
GGTATTTTCGTACATCCTTGGTATTTTCGATTATACATCATGTTGTTGTATGGTCTTTTCCGCAGTGTATTGTGAATGCTCGGACCGTACACGATCCAACACTTAAGAGGAAAGCTAGTTGAATTACACGCATCAAAGAGGCATCCAAAAACACTAAGGCAAACATAGGTGAGTGGGATCAAACTTGGTGCGAATTTTAATAGTCTCAGATCTTGTAGAGATTGACTCGACCTAAGCTATGGACTTGATGGAATGAGGACTTGGCCTATGCTCGGATGAATGGATCATCACTAGCGGACTTGTTGTGAGAAGCATTGGATCAGGCTAGTGTGCTATGAGGGCTTTAGCAATATCACACTACATCATCAGCGGGTTGAGATCGTGGGGAGATCTTAGATGATGTGGCGATAACTAAGAATTAGAGTTACAGTGGGAATCAACATCTTAAGACAGTGGATATCATCATGGAAAAGGGTGCTAGTTTTCTATTTGAATGTAAACTCTATCTTTTTATTATCTTGTAGAATCTATCTTATCAGTTAAAGTCCTATTTGGACGGAGTGTCATTAAATTAGTCCACGTGATGTAATCTGATAGAGATACACGTGATCTTAGCATGATCTTAGGCAGTTCAATTTAAGTAGGATTTTGAACGTAACTTAGCTTTCAAGTTAAAGTACTTATATATAGCTTATTCGAGTTTTGCTCTTCTTATTCAGTCAGAGAGAGTATTCCTTGTATTTTTTTTAGGGAAAGTAATATAAAGGTTAGTTTTATCGTATCTATCTTGTTTCTTTATTGCATTTATTTTCTTATAGCTTTTGTAGCATTGTTTTTTTGAGTATGCAAAGTAAACACTTTGAGGGATGATGAAAGATGACATTTTACTTAAACTGACCTTAAGTGAGACTACAGTAAAAAAGGTATTGGTGATCAACTTCGGTAAAAGTTCAAGTCCTAAGATGACCTTTACATCACTTAGCAACCATGATTTTGAGAACAATAGCAGTCTGAAATAGGACTAAAGACTAAATCAAAGAGAGTAGTTGGCTAAGCCCATTAGAGATCAAACTCGATTGAAGATTTCTTATTACATTTTTATTTTAGTAAATAAAAGTTGCATTTTATTTTTGTGTAGGGAAAATAGTGATTTTGACTGTAATTTATTTGTAACTTTTATAATTATGATAAGGATAAATGAACTATTGGAAAAACACAAAAAAAACTCACAAAGAGCAAAAATGTTGTAGGTCGCGCAAGGAATACACGAAAAACAAAAAAGTTCATTGTCAAAGAGTGAGGTACCAAAACCTGGCATGCCTGATGCACTGCGCTTCCATATGTAAGAAAGTGGCTACCATATCTTCACTTTTCAGCTAAGAAGATTCAAAACCTGACATCTATCACATGCCTTGACTAAAGAACTTGTCAATTGATTTTGACTAATTTTTGGTGAAAAATCAACATAAAACACTTTATGCCATTATCTGTACAAGATTTAATACCACATATAGAATCCATCAACATGATAAGCTCTAATGAAAAATCTTGCATTGCTCTATGAAAAATTACAGCATATCAAACTTAAAACCAAAAATGCACATCATCTTTTATTTCTTGTTCTTCTTGTTGACAACATGATCAGGAACAACCTTAAGCAACTTCCTGTCTCTAGACTTGACAATCTTCTTCAAAGTCTTGGGGTTAGTAATCTTCTGTAACTTAGTCCCAGACCTTAATATGTTCTCTTGCTTCTTCTTTTCCCTCTCCTCTCTCATCTTCCTTTTCTCAACCTTATTCCTTCTTATCTCTTCCTTTAGCTCATTCATTCTCTCTCTATATGCTCTCTTTATCTCCTTCTACCTCTCTCTCTCCTCGAAACTTGTTCCCTTTATGTTCACGTGCTTCGCCGACGCTCGCTACTTCCTTACTTGCTTCTATTTCTAGCCTGACACTCTCCCAACGATCACGCCAGCGTATGTCAGCTTTCCGAATGCCGATTTATCTGGATCGTCTGATGATGGTACAACTGATCTTTTGGCTAGGGGCGGAAGTGTGTCATCGTCGACCTCCATGGCTAAGTCGGTGGTGGCAGTAGCTATTGCGGCCTCGACCTCTTGACATTTACGCTTGTAGGTCTTGCCGCCAAAGCCTTCGTCGAGGTTTCGAAAATCAATTGTGCAGGCCATGGCGGTTCTGATGGAAAATTACAGAACCCTAATATTGATTTGTAGAGTTTCTACATTTATAGTCCAGTGAAGGTCTCTAGAGTTGCGCTTGGTTAGTTGAGTTCACCGACTCGGGGTCAAACCCAAATCTATATATAAGATTGGTCGGTTCATTTTGTCACGGTTCTGATTTCGTTTCAAATTTTTTAAATTTAAGTGGGAAGAAAAGTTCTTATTTTTAATATTATATTATGTTATATATATATATATATATATATTTTTTTTTTGATATTATGATACTAATTTTCTGTAAATTAATTTCAATAATTTAGCAATTTATTCGTTAGGCACTTTTGAATGTTTCAATTTTTATATCAATCATACGTTTTGATATATAAATGATAATATATGTGTTATAACTATTAGATACTCTTTTGTTTTCAAATCTAAATCATGCATTTTTTTTTTATTTTGATAAAATGAAATTCAACTGAATATAATGTTATGTTTAGTTAATATGTTACAAGAAATTATCTTTCTTTTTTTAATTATTTCTGTTGGAGAATCTTTTTACTTTCATATTTTTTAAAACATTATAAATTATAAAACGTGTATTATTAATATTTTCACTTCAAGTTTATCAATAAATTTTGCAAATGAAAGATAGGAAAAGATGCACGAAGAATTCAATTAAAATGAAAAAGGATAAAAGAGCAAGACAATTAAAATGGCCCTAATGTCATTTTAAAGAAGACAGTTGCATTGATTCAACCTTATAAACAAATTGATCCAAAAAGAGTTGTTTAATTATGTAGTCAATTCTAGTTATTCTTGTGGTTCAAATTGATCAAAATCTTAATTATTAGAAACTTGGTCCACTTGGATTATTTTTATTTCTTTCTTACTTCTTGATTAACTTGTGACTTATGCTTCTTTTGACCATTAGTTCTCTTAATTTTGATATGTTTAGACAGTTGAAATATTTGATTTAGTATGTTTGGTTCTTTAAAGAACTTAACAAAGAAGCAAAGATTAATAAAATATAAGAGCATGTGAGATTAACATCAAGAAAATCTAACTAAAAGTGAGACACAAGTGATTTTATATCTTTTAGGAGTATATATATAAGGTAGTACATAAGGATTTTTCTTTATTAAGTTCCTTTTGCAGCTTTAAAATATGTATTTTAGAGGTGGTTCAACACTAAAAGAAGAAAATGATAACATAATCTTTATATATGTGTATAGTGATTTGAAAGACATATTGAAGAAGCAATTCCATCAAATTGTTAAATTGTATAGGGAAAAACAAACTAGAATCCCTAATGTGGGGAGATATACTAGACATAATCTAAAACCTTTATTAAAAATTAATGAAGAGAATGATAAACTAAATGTTGATGAAGTTGACTTAGCCTATGAGGTTAAAAGGGGCATACTTAGGTCAATAAGAAGAGTTAGATGTGAATGAGAGCCTAAGAGGGAGCCTATAGGTTGAGATGGTGTGAATAGGAATCTTGGTAGTTTAAAGATTAAAATATCCTCCTTTAAAGATATAAAAGACCTTAAAACTTATTTAGGGTAGGAGAAAGCAAAATTTGATTTTTAATTTCCATAATTACTTTGAGGAGAAAAACACATAGATATATATGGTATAGTTTATTGGTTATGTCATTATTTGATGGAATCAATTGGTAACCAATGAGAGAATGAATCATGAGTGACATATATAGAGTTGTAATAACATGAAAGCTCCTATGAGGATATTTGTTCTTATCCTTTATTATAAAGATTTGTACTAGAAATTATAAAGTCTTTCTTAAGGATAAAAAAGTGTGAAGGATTATCATATTGAGACAAAAGTAGCCATAGTATAAGTCAATGCACAGGAGGCAAAGAAGGAACTACAGCAGGGTTTTTGTAACACCCATGATAGGGGTTAGAATATTGAGGAATTAGTGAATTATAGTGCATTATATACTTTGTATATCAAGAATTCACTGAAATGTGCATATGCATCTTTGATACATACAAAATAAATGTACCTACATGTGTTGACATTTTTCTAGGTAAAATGGTTTTATAAATGTGATTAAATTGTTAAAAATTTATTTGGAGATTATTAGTAATATTTTCAGAATTTTAGGGAAATTTAAGAACTTTTCTTGACATTTTGGGATATTAAGAAAATAGGCAAATGACAGTATGACATGTAACACTTATAAATAGGTGACAAATGGCTCACATGCAATGGAGGCATGTGTCAATGGATTAAGGAAACATGTAAGCACGTGTTTTTGAAAGGAAAAATCTTGTAGCTTTGTTACTCTTTAATTTTACTTTGTTTTGTATTCTACACCAAAACTATGTTCTTCACTGTCAAAGGTGGGATTTGACTAAAGAAGCAAGTAAGTTGTGTTATAGCTTTCTCGATAATTGTAAATGAATTTGATGTTGTTGTAGTACTGGAAATGAGCACATGCATGAGAAGTTTAAGTAGTATAACTTTGGTAATGCCAGGATGTTTTGTATAAACTTGGTGTGACTTTGAGAATGTGCAGATTATGTAATTGAGATTGTGGGCATGGAAGTTCATTGTGATTTATTTAAATACAGAAAAATGTGGTATAGAACTATGAGGCTATAGATTCTACATTGGTTATGGTCTGGAAATAAAGTACAGTAGTACGAATGGAAACACATAGTAGTGAGAGAAAGTGAACGTGTAGTTCGGATTTCTAATGTGTATATTGAATCTTGATTTTGAGTTATTTTGGAGTAAGGTGAGTTAAAATGGAGTGGATATATAGTGAAAATAAGTTAGAAATGTATTAAATAAAGAGTAAGAATTGATAAAGATGGAAGAAAGAATGTGAGAAAATCTAGAAAATGAATCAAAGAAGAAGAAGAAAAACTGGCGGTAAAGAAGTAGAAAAACTGGTGGTGAAGAAGAAGCATGATCGTGACTTCGTAAGTCCACCCAGAATGTCGCGGTTGTGCATGTGCACGATCACGACTTCCATGTCTATCTGAAGGAGGTTATTTCTGAACATACTTTGATGACATGGGACTTGAACCATTGGACTCATAACACACTAATCTACATATCTGAAATCAAATGGGAGATATTGAGTGAAAAATGTGGGGCAAATCTGATTTGGTGTGCATGGCAGTGCGTTGAAGTCTCATGATCGTGATTTATTTTTAGGGGTGTGCAGGGGTGTCAGTTTTTGTTGCACGCTCGTGACTCTTGAACAGTCGTGAGTTTATGTTGCACAGTTGTGACTTAATTTAGTTAATGGGGGTTAATGAATTTTAGGACGAAAATTGTTGAGGAGTACTAGAATATGATAACTGGTGTGGTTTCACTGAACGTGCTTCGGTATTTTGGTTATATCTTGATCTGTAGATTTCGAAATGAAATGATTTTTAATTTGAAGTAAACTAAAGACATGGGGCTATAGATTTTCTAAAGAAAATTGAATTTTAATTCAGTCTAGGACTTTCAATTTTTGGATGAAAGATGAGTAAAGTATACTACTTTAGAATGAGAATAGTTTGAAAATATTTGGAGAATAACTTTCAAAATACTAAACTAAATTGAATGATTTTGGTTTCATTAGAAATTTAAGAAATGGGAGAACAACTTTCTAGAAGGAAGTATTATCAAATTACCTCACCTTCCTAATGATAATAACTGAGCAAAGTGGACCCAAAAGTTGATTGGGAGATAAATCTAGATTGAGAAATTAAGTATGGTTTCACATGATTGATAATGTGACAAGATTAAGGATAAGAAACCCAAAATTTGTCATAAACATGCATCATACATATTCAGTATACATGAATATGCATTAATGAATTCTTAATCATGTACAATAATGATATGTGTTTGTTCTAAATGTTATAGAGAAACGCATAATATGACCACATCCAGATATTGCTGGGACTTCGAGGCAATAAGCAATAAGGGAGCTTTAGTAAGTAATTTAGATGGTCTCTTCTGTAAGTAATTTAGATGAACTCATTTGTAAGTAAATGCTTGTAAGTGATCTTTGAGTATATATAAGTAATTAGTATGAAATTTTTGATGGTTTTGCTTTGACTGTTTTGTTTGCTCTTGATTTAGACCATTGAATGATTTACAAAACTGTAGGAATGTGATATGCTTGAATACATGGTATGAAAAAATTGATTGATATATGAATTTAATTTTAGATATTTTGTTTTAAATCTATTAAATCCTAGTTACGGGTAAATAGGCATGCTTAAAGGGTCTGTAACTACTTCTAGACACTTCGGTGTTGAGACTTCGGTCTCTTCTAGACACTTCGTTATTAAGACTTCAGTCTCTTATTTTAGTGATGCTAGTCATGGCATCTTCAATATAAGTCCCATTACCCACTTCTATTCATGGATTAACAGTCTAACTCGTTTTGTATTTGATCTCTGATAAGTTTTGATAAGAAATAAATCATAATTTAATCTGATGGGTTAACAACCTATTCTGAAAATCAGTTATGTATTCTGTATATTTTCATCTGCTATTGAAGTGATTGATTTTAGCATGCAAATTTTTTTTAATAAATCATACTTTGTTCCTGAAATTGATTATGATTGAGATGCTTATGTTATCATATGATTCTGTATCTGTTGTGATTAAACATTTAGTTATTACTCACTAAGCTATATGCTAAGCATGGTGGATTTGCCTCACGTAGGTTCTAAGAGAAGATTATAAAAACTAGGACAAGTCAACTGCAAGAGCAAATAAAGTTTGAGTCTTGTTTGTTAAAATGTATTTTTGAGTTTTGATTTTTGACTTGTAATTGAATTTGTATGAAGGTTTGTAATAACCATAATATAGGTTGGTTTCTGAGCTAATGATTTGTAATGTATGTTTGCTTCAGTTCCTAAAAATTCATGTAATGAATGTTTAGTATGTTTTGAAATGCTTCTGAATTAGTATGTTGTTTGTTTCTATTTGTGAGTACGATGTGGCACTCTCGTATCCTCCCAGGAGGTATTGGGGCATCATAGTTTCTAAGTGGTTTAAATAGATAAAGCTAACGTTCTAGAGCTATAAAACTATATTGAATTAGAGCAGATGGTATATATAGTTAAGATGGTGTTGAGGAAATGAAAATGTAAATAAGTATCAAATTATCAAAATAGTCATATTAATTCTTATGAGCCTAATCTACAAAATGATGATAGGAGTTCTTTTAAAGCAAAAGTTAGGCTAACTAAATCTAAGAAGGATGCCTACAATAATGGAAGACATAAAATATATTCTAAACCATTTCAAAATATACATATTAAATATTTTCTTTTTCAAGACATGGCTATTAAATCTTAATATCTAACTAAAATAGTTATGATCATGAAGGATGATAAGGATGTGGATAGTGAGAGTCATCTATATGAAAATGGATCGATTCCAACTCTTGGATGTTTTTACTAATGATGGTATTGAGTATGTTATTGAAACTGAGGTACTTGCTACTACAAGAGCCTTAAATATTTAAATCAAGCAAGATGAGTTAGAGTAGCAAAGGAAGAATATATTCCATGCTATATTCTACATTCATAATAAGGTATATAGCATATACGGATATACCTAACCCTAATCTTATAGAGAAGTTGAGTTTGTCTACTATAAAACACCTTAAAACCATATAATATGACAAGGTTTGTAGTATAACCACTAATAAAGGAAGGTGAGCTAATATAGCTAGAACTATTATTACAAAGAGTAGAGTTTGTCTACTATAAAGCCCCTAAAATCATATAAACTTTAATACCTTAATGGATGTAGAGAGATTAATGTGAACAAATAAGTTATGATTTTTTAATTAGGAGATATCAAGATAAGGTATGATGTGAAGTAGTACCTATGCAAGTTGGACACATTCTATTAGGAAGGTCACTGTAATATGGTATAAGATTTATACATGATTGCTTAAGAATAGGTGTATCTTTGTAAAGGATAAGTCAATTATCTTATACCTTTAATACCTAAATAGGTCTATAAGGAGTAACTGAAATTATAAAAAGAGAATAAAGAGAATATTGAGACAGAGAAAAAGAGTGAGAGTGAGAGTGAGAGCTCAAAAGAAAAAATATTTAGTGGTGAGAAAAACAAAGAAGCAAGTGAATTATTATAAAAAAAATGTGATATTGAGAGTATTGTTTACACTAATTAGAATATGATTGTACTTTTACACAAAAAGACTTATTTTAATGTTGATGAACTTAATATATCACTTCCTAGTGTGATTTTTTATTTATTGCTTGAGTATGAGGATGTCTTTAATGATGATGTTCCTATTGGGTGGTTGTTTTTCATTTGTTGCATAAGTAGGTTGTGTTCAATGATGACGTTCCTATATACCACCTAATAGAGGGATTGAGCATCAAAATGGTTTGGTACCAAGGGTTATAATTCTTAAAATTTTAGGAGCAATCTTAAGGAGAAAAATATGTTTTAAAGGCAAGTAAAGGAGTTGATGGCTAAATGATACTTAAAAAAAAAAAGAGGCCTTATGCAGTTTTAGTGCTTCTAGTGCTTAAGAACCATGGTACTTAGTAGATGTGTGTTGATTATAAGGCAATAAACAATATAATTGTGAAGTATATATTGGAACTTTGTAGCTTAAGTGCTAGAAATTCCATTTGATGCACTAAAATATTTTTGAAAATGCTTGGGTTTCATGTAAGGAGCAAACTTTCAGCTCAAGAGAGCTCAATGAAGCTCTTGTAAGCTATAAGTGGCTTAACATGACTTTCCCTTAGCTCAAGTGTCTAAAGCTAGCTTAAGGTGAGCTCGTGAGAGCTTATTAAAAGTATTTAATAACTAAAAAGCTAGGGATAAGCTCAATTGGACTCAATTGCGATTACCCAATCTCATTTTTGGTTCTTGGGAATTGAAGCTAGCTATAATTATGTTCACACTAGTTAAGGTAGAAGAGCTAATTAAGGAGCATGAGTTGGAATTGAAACCTAAAGGCTTAATGGGTGAAATAGGTGGTCCTAGATGAAGAAATCTAGTGTGGTTATGTGCACAATGGACACTAGGGTGTACTATGATCTGTAGCACGCCGTAATGCATCTTCCTATGCACGCACCTAAAGTGCAAGTTCATTGTCTCAACATGGATATAAGAATTTGGCCAAGAAAGGATCAATTTAGCAAAGAGGTTTAATTTAGCCAATGGGGAAGATTCATTATGTACTTTGTATTAGAATGAACATACATGACACCTTTCACCAAGGTACGTGTACTTTGGATGAAAGGATGTGTTGTTTCGGCCAATGGCTGTAACCATCTGGTCAAAAAGGGGTTCATGTATAAGAATGAACGGTTATGAGTGTACCATTATGACTTTAAGTGAAGATACATGACTCTTTGCCATAGGATATGTCCCTTGGTCAAAAGTCACAATGTTTCGCCAAGAGACATAACTCTTAGAAGAGTCATGATGTTTCGCTAAGAGACAAAAATCTTGGAAGAGTCATGACTCTTCAAAGGCACCTTTTGGTGGCTTATAAAAGGGAATTTCATAGTTCCTTTGAGTGAGTTTTTTTCTTTGACTGAATATTACACTCTTTTGCCCTTTTTTGAGCTAAAAACACTCCCCTCTTTCAAATATTCATACGTTGAAGCACTCTCCCATAAAATAGTTGTTAAGCTTATTAAGAGCATTGTGGGTAATTGCTATTTTTAGAAGTTAGCAACTCTTCTGACCTTAGTGCGTTATGATAAGATTGGTCTACTCCATCCATTCCAACCACGACAAGTTAAGAAGAAGGAGAAGCTATAGTGGATCTCCACAAGGGAGGCAAAAGATCAAGCATACAAGGAGTTATTCCGTTGCATTTCAATTTAGTATATCATCTTACCCTTCTTAGTGACATGCATAGGATCTTGTATGCTTATGAAATCATGAGATTTCTTGATTGAGTTATGATCTAAAATCAACAGATGGTATCATAGCTTTAGGTTGGAAGCATGATTTGAAATGATTTTATGATCATAAAAATGACATACTAATATGTTGGTATATATATTTTTAGTGCAATCATGATAATGGCATGTGAACTTATTTCTTGCTATATGTTTTATGTGTGATAGTTATGATGCTAAATTAAAGGGCTTACTGAGAGCATGTTTTGTGAAACAATGAAAGCATGTTGAAATATTTCTAATTGAATGCTATATGTATTTCTTTTGCTATATTTTAGCATGAAATAGTTGTTTCTCATGCATATTGCTTATTTAAGTCTTGTTGTGGTATAAATGCACTTACTTGTGATAATTGCTTCAATGTAGGTGGCATGAAAGAAGACTGTTGTTGAATTAAATAAAGAAAGAATACTGTTGCTGAATTAAATAAAGACCTTAAGCTTGATGGAGATAATTAGACCATTTGGCAACAAAATGTTTAATTCATCTTAACTGAGCAAGATACAGTTGATGTGCTCTTCCATACGGTCGAGCCGCTAGTAGTGGGTGGAAACTCTAATGCCTATGAGGCATATAAGAAGAAAAATTATGTGGCCTATATTACTCTCTTGATTACCATGATTGATGAACTTATGGTGGATTTCTCTAAGCTTGAGTCGGCCAAAGCCATATGGGATTCAACTAATACTAAGTATAGAGATGTTTCTTTAAAGAAATAAAGAGCTATAAATCTCAAGTTTAAGAATTATAATAAGAGGGCTGACCACACAATGAGTGCCCACTTATGTGAGATGTCATGCATGATTCCCTAACTCAAATCTACTAGTCATGTGCTCACTGATGAGCAACAAGTTCAAGCAATAATTCGTTCTTTGCCTGATGAGGAGTGGCAATTGATGAAGGTCAATTTAGGTCATAACTCTTAAATTAAGTCATTTGATGACATTGCAAGGCATCTTCTGCTAGAGGCAGAGGTGATGGCCATTAAGAACCATTCACGGGCATATTTTGTGGGAACTTCCTTTCCCTACAAGAACAAGTTTAAAGGGAAGAAGAAAAGGAAGGTTAGTCAAGAAAATAGGAATCATGCCTCTTTGAAAAAGTTCAAGAAGAAGCGCTACAAAGCCAAGTTGAAGTGCTTCAATTGTGGCAATAAGGGACATTTTGCAAATGAGTGCAAAGCACCTCCTAAGGTACATTGTAACACCCCACTCCCGCAAGACCCGAACCCGACATCGATGGTAATATCCGAGTCTGTGCCCCGCGAGGGTGGCGTGCTACATCACT
>JANIJH010000007.1:37887151-37914860 GCA_024520975.1 Erythroxylum areolatum | reverse complement strand
AAAGGATTGAGGTTCTAGTTCAAAGAACTGATGAGTAATTAAGTTATGAAATGAGAATGTGCTTAAGATATGAAGTTCGTTAAAGTACCCGGGATTGTCATTAAGCATGCATTTTACATTGTCCATATAGCTATTTATGCATAAATGAGTTTTGTAACGTGTGTGAATTTTATATTGCATAAATGGGTTGTGCAGGTCAAGTGTCCACATTCAGGCATTCCCAGAATTTGAAAGCAAATGCCAATCTGGAGCGTACTGTGAGTAGACCTAGATGGTCTCTATCTATTGTTTGTTCTATTTGCCTTTCCGATATTAAGTGAATTCTGAATGTGTTTGATTATGTTGGGTTCCGGATAGGAGGTCCGATGATTGTGATTGTGATTGTGATTTGGATATTGAAGTGCCATTTGTATGTGAATAAGATGAACTAAGTGCACTGAAGTGTTTGCGCAGTGAACTCTGAATGTGATATTGCATGCAAGTTAAGTGTGAATTCTCAACTATATGTTGAATGCCGAACTACGGTCCGATGATAAGTGATTGTGACTGAATAAGAGCATGCAATGTAAGTGATGCATTCCATCTCATGAATGCATGAAATATAAAGGCATTGTGACTTGTGTTGCCTGTATGAAGCGCTTCCACGTGGAGCTATGCTCTATGATTTTGTTCTGACTGAGACCTATGGGTCAGTATTTCGCTCTGATTGAGCCCTATGGGCCAATATTCTGTTCTGACTAAGCCCTACGGGCTAGTATTTTGTATATGTGAGTGAAAGGCACTCAGTCACAACAATAAGAATGAAAGTGAGTTTCACACAAATGGCATATGCATGGTATGAATGTTTAAGTGAAATGAATACGAAGGGTGATAGTGATTGTGAAATATGTGTGAATGTGAAATGTGAAATAATGTGAAATATGCAAAATGTGAATTATGTGTTATGTGATTTAGGTGAGCCATCGATAATGGTCGCTCATTGAGTTCACAAAACTCACCCAAAATTTGCAATTATTTTTCAGGATCAGAAGAATACCCCGATAGGCCAACGGGAGTATGCTTGCAGTATTCAGTGATGGATACTGGTCAGCATCAGTTCGCGTATGCATTTGTGTTTTTCTAATTTTGTATTGAAGTGTATCTTCCGCGACTTTTGTATAAGTTTGTTTTCCGAAATGACTCAAGTGTTTTGTATTTATGAAAGGGCCTAATTAGCTATTGAAATTTTATTGATCGTATTATGGACTAAAAATGTTTATGAATGAAATGGGCCCAATTTGATTACTGATTTCTGCATATTGTGTTTGTGATTTCAAAAAAAAATCTATACCGATTCCTTGCGAGGTACGAACTCGGATATCACCATCGATGTTGGATTTGGGCCTGGCGAGAATGGGGTGGTAGATTTCAGGCTAAGTCCTTTTTTAAATTCGGATAAAGCCTTTTCTACTTCTTCTCTATTTGGAAAGATTTTATGTAAAATAGATGACTTTCCTATGATATGTACTACTACCTTGTATCGTTCTTCATAGATGCCTGCCATAGGTCTATTAAAAATGACATACACTTTTCTTCTTTAAAATTTTCTTTGCGTTGAGAGGTGGTTGATGGTGTGGATAAAAAGAGTTGGGTAATTTGTTGGGGAGTAATTGGTTAAAGAGTAGGTGGAGTGGATGTGACTGTGGCAGGTGTTTATGTAATGAATACGAAAAGTGTATTGATTTAATTCCAATTGCCATATGATTAAACGACCTTGATTATAATTAGTTTTGATTTGATATTTAATAAATCCATATAAATACTTGGAATTTGTTTGAATAGTAAATTTAATAGGTACTAGAGCAATACACCATTTCCTCAAAGGTTTGATTCAGGTTTATCTTCTTCAGTTCTTCTATCCATATATAATTTTTAATCTGATTCATTTCTATAAATAATTTCATCCTTATCAGAAATAGGGTGTAAATTTTTTGTAGGAGAGGGTGTTAAGGTGAGTTTGTTCACTCATTGTGTTATGTCTTCTAATTGCTTTCTTATATTTTTCTATATCTTCCATAGTTTAGCTAAAATAGTTATTAGCCTATTACTAGCCTCTGGTACCACTTTGCTACCCAAAACTCGAGTTGAAGGTAGGGTGTTATAAAATCTTTTACACCCACCACGCTTCGCTGAACCTTTCACCCCGTTCAGAAGTAGTGGTTTTGCTGCAACTTGAACACAAGATGTGGGGCTGCCCAGGCTTATACTTGGAAGCTTTGATACCACTTTGCTACCCAAAACTCAAGTTGACGATAGGACAAAACCAAATTAGTTAAACCTAAATTAAACATTCTGGTAGAATTCCCTGCAGGGTTTGTCCAGGCAATTAAAAATTATCAAGATAGATTTACGAAGGAACAAGAAATATTTATCAAAGTATTCATCAGTTACCCTATTTTTAAGGAAACAAATACTATCAAGGATGCAAAAATCAAAGAATCACGAATTGCACTCCTTCATGTTGGAATTAGCAATAAGATATACCCTCTTATTGATGAACCACCTCGATTGCGAAGGAACGAGAAATATTCATCAAAGTATTCAACAGTTAACCTATTTTTAAGAAAACAGATACTATCAAGGTCTTAAACTAAAAGCTATAGCTTGTAGTTAGGGTACTTTGAACCCTCTATAACCACCATGCTTCGCTGTGTGCCTTTTCGTGCAAGATTAGAACAAGTGGTTGTGTTGGGACTCGAACACGAAATGAGGGGCTGCACTAGGCCCATACCTGGGGCTCTGATACCACTTGAACTAAAAGCTGTAGCTTGTAGTTAGGGTACTTTGAACCCTCTATAACTTTAGAACCAAAATTACATAAAAATTACAATATAACAATATTCAACTTTTTTGTTCAAAATAAGCCGAAGTACTACAACAATATGGTTGTGATTTTTCATCCCATAGGCCCCCTAGAACAAAACATCCACCCTTTAGAACTAGACGATATAAGACAATTTAAACCCAAAAAACAATATTTTCCTCAAAAGAAAAAATCCTGTAAATGTTGGTTATGTAAAGAAGGACATTATACAAATAATTATCTAAAGAAAAGACAAAATAAATATAAAGAAAAATAAATATATTAAATGCAGCATTTGAAGAAAATTTATAACCAATCGAAGCATAAAAGCTTTCTAAGTAGACAAGAAGCAGAAAAGGCCTTATCCGAATTCTATAAAGACCAGCACCACTCTCCAACATGAAGCCACTAGGCAAACCTATGAACATGGACCGAATTAATTCAATCCTAACTAAAGCAATCAAAGAAGAAATGAGAAGGATCACTTTGAAAATGTTCTGCGAATGTTTTCAAGCATTGAATGATTGGATGGAAGAACAAAAGATTTTTCAGTATTATCCACAAAATCGAGGCAAATATGGCCCCAAAATAATCATCTTTTCCAAAGCAGACCCAATGGCCACCTATCTATTCTTCCAAAGTGGACTCATTGATACTATTTATTTAACCAAATTAAACATTCTGGCAAAATTCCCTACAGGGTTTGTCTAGGTAATTAAAAATTATCAGGATAGATTTGCGAAGGCACTAGAAATATTCATTAGTTACCTTTTTTTTAAGGAAACAGATACTACAAAGGATGAAGAAATCAAAGCATCACGAATTGCATTCCTTCATATTGGAATTAGCAATGAGATATACCCTCCTATTGATGAACCACCTCGACATACTTTTCATTGGGATTTAATCAATCAACTCAATCTCAATTGCCTAGAGGGAGTATATCAATAGTACTTAAGAATTAATGTCGAATCGATAATTAAAGTTAACTACGAAGGACCAAACATCATCATGATCTTTGCATATAAAGCATCAGTATCAACAAAAGCTCTTCAGATTATTAAACAATTCGAACGACCCTTTTCAACTATCTAAGACATTTTCTAGGATTTATCAGACCAATTGAAACAGGATATTTGTCAGCAACTTAGTAGCAATCCTCAGAACATATGTAATTATTGTCCTTCCTCATCTACCAACGATAAGGATGATAGCAGCTCCATTGACGCAATAATAGAAGAATAAAGGAAGCAGACAAAAGGAACCAGACAAAAGGATGTAGGGCCCACCGGCCACAATTATTAGGCCTCGTTGGCCACTAGTATGTACATTATGCTTTTACTTTTTCTTTTCTTAAAGTAGATTCCTTTTCTTTTGTCGGCCATCTGTTTTTGGCCCTTTTCTTTTCTTTTCAATATAATGTGGAGGTCGTAGCCTCCTTCGGGGATATGAAATAAAAGCACTCTTTCAATTCCTACCTCTTGGTCCTTCCAAACTTAAGCCTGCATTTTGGCGTTCAAAAGGAAAATAGCAAATAAGGTATGTTTTCAATTATATTTTTGTTTCATCAATCATTATACATGTTTATTTATTTAGTACTTATCTTTTTATTTCAAACTCGAAGCATTTCATCCTTATTTTATTCTATTTTATTCTTAACCATATATATCTTTTTCTATCTTTATATGTCTAAACACTTAATTATTTTATAGATTAATCAATCTGCCATCATCATCTTGTAGCCGTTGTCAAACAATATGGAACTATATTAAGTTAACCAACTAGAAAATAAGTTTGAGCAAACAGATTCTTGTAACAAGAAAAAGCATGCATCTAATTCTTTATTTCCTTAATATTCCAAACCCCGTGATTGAGCCCAAGTTTATTATATAAGTTGGTGACACTTTCATGACTTTTACTATACTTTTTGACTCCTAATTCTTAATTTTGTGCTTAAATTAACCCTTGAGCGTGTACTTTTATTTTATGCAATTTGATAGTGAAAATTGTTACAAATTGGTATTAATTGCACTACTTAATTTTTCTGAGAACAATTGATACTGTAAATTGCTATTGTTGATTATAGGAACCTCTAGGAGAAGCGAGCCAATGTGCTGAATTGAAGTCAACAGGAGACCAGCATTATAGGAAAAGCTCACCGTGGCAAAGTATCTGTCACTGCGGCGAAGCAACAAGAAATATAGGCAGAACTTTTAGGAAAAGTTCTCCGCGGCAAAGATTAATTCGTTCGCCGCGGCAAAGGATCTAGCAAGGAGCGAGAACTTTCGAGAAAAGTTCAGCACAGTGAAGATTAATTCGTTCGCTGCGGCGAAGGATCCAATGAAGAGGAAAACCTTTCAGGAAAAGTACACTGCGACGAACTTACCTGTCGCTGCAGCAAACCGTCAAAAACCCGAACCATATTTAGGAAATGTCACTCACTGTTTGACTCGACCCACCGACCCTATATTTAAAAACATGCTAAATTAGGTTAAAAAAAGAGAGAAACACTACACAGAAAGCCGATCACACTCATCTCATACATACCTCTCATCTCTCTCACTCTTTACCTTCATCCATCAATCCATTCCATTTTTCATTGTCGCCTTCATCATATGCTGCTGCTGCTATGGATGCTATCGATGTGTTTACAATTGTGAGTGCTCCCGAAGTGATGCTTGGCTAAGTACCATTTCCTCTTAAAGATGTAGTGATGGCTTGAGCTCAATGGGCTTCAAAGGGGAGTAGTTCATCTATGTTTAACTACATTGTTATGAACTCCTGAGTTAGGCTTTATGCTCTGTAGTTGGATTTTCTTGATTATAGTTTAATCAAGTATTGAACAATGTATTGTGTTATGGATCTGTTGATGTAGAACTTTGAGCTTTAATATATGAAGTCTCATATATGTCTTTTTGGTGATTGTGTTAATTCTCTTTTATCTGCCTAGTTGTGTTTGATATTGAGATGATGCTTGATCCCAATTGACCACTTGCATTAACTTACCCATTACACACACTAAGATGCATTCAACAAGGTTTTAAGAAATGAAGTTCATTGATTAAAACCTTGGACTTAAAGAGTTCTTTAAGGTTTATAATTTGAAAACTTAGTGACTTTCGCTCCCAAAAAGATTTGTTTTAAACTATGATAGCCAAAGCTCGTTTTCAAGAGGATTTTATCACATTTGATCATTGTTTCAACGTTCAATTTCTTATTCCCAAAAATCCAAAAATACTTTTTACACACTTTCTTTTCAATTAGTTCAATTTATTAGTTTCTTCAAAGAACCAAAACCCCCTTCCTAACTAATTTAGTTGCATTTCATGACATTTAGGCTAGCTTAGATCCATTGCATTAGGTTCCAATTAAATGAGACGACTCGAGGTTGCACTCTATATTGCAATCCTTGGAATTAAATTTTTGATTCGGTTTCGAAGGGATAACCCAAAGACAAACCGCAGATCACCCCGCTACATTACAAATGGAAAGATGTTATGAAAGCATTCAAGAATATTAAACCATCTTAGTGCAAGAGGAAGCTGAACTTAAGCAATTTCATTTACTATTATCAGAACATTACAGTACCCATCTAGAATCAGGTATTCCTTAGACTTGTTATACTTTTTAGTGAAAGTAATAGTCACATGTACTTTTTCCATTATTATCTATGTTTACTATTTGATCATTTATATATGTTCACCTCTTTTTATCTTTTTAACTAGTTGTTTTACTTATTTAGATTCTCGTTCTCTTTATATATTTTTATGGCACTGTTTTAGACATCAATTTAATTCATCTATGTTACGATATCTCTTAATATATATGTATTATAGACATACTGAACACACAATTTACCTTTCTATTCTGATATAGAAAACACTTTTATAGATATTTATTATAAATATTTATAATTATTAGAAATGGACCCAATAACTGTCCAATTTGCACCCATCTTTTTCATCATATCCAATATATTGAACCATTAGTTCTACAATATCAAGAGGAAAAGAATATTATCAAAATCGATATAATTATGTCCAATTTTTAATCAATAACCCAAATGCATTAAAGCCTATGTAAGAAAAGTTAGAATTAGCTCAAAAATTATATAGTTTTTATACTCAAGAGTTAACTTATTTACACTCACTTCTAGATCAACATGAACTTATCCATTAAAAATGTCTGAACAAGATCAAAATATATTAGAGATAGACAATTTAGAATTAACCGAATCCACAAGCACTTTGGATATAAACACTTTATTATCAAATGAAAAACAAAAAAAAATAGCTAATGCTCAATTAAACTTAAAAGCCTGACAAGATATCCAATATTCTCTATTTAAAAATTTTATAAATAGAAAAATATTATTTATTTTGAAAAAATTGTTCATGAAACACCTATTAGAATAGATCAATGTAATGAACATATTTGAATCATTTTAATTGACCAAGAACAAATTTCTAGACAACTACAAAACATACCAAAAGAAAAAAGACATAAAATAGGCTATATTCATTTATCTACAATACAAATTTTATTAAAATCAACTTTTCAAGAAGGAATAGATTCACCCATCTGAATGGCAATCATTGACGAAAGAATGACCAATCTAAATGACCAAATCATAGAAATAATGAATGGAAACTTAGCCTATGGAAAAATTAAATCTAATACTCATTTGAAATTAGGCATTCCTCTAAAATCCTGTAATCTACATGAAACAATAACCATTGCATATAAATTCTATAAAGAAAATCTAATGAAATTAGGACAATATCCATTTTCCATTACATATCAAATTAGTTATGCTTTAACCAATTCTCATCATAGCATTGAATTTAGAAATATGGAAAAATTTATATTGATTAATTATTTAGTGATGTTGCTAAAGTAAGAACTAATATACGAACAAAACTAAGAACTTTACCTGAAATTCAGTATCCAATTCAAATAAACCCAAGTATAGCTCCTCGACTCTCCTTTTCTAAGTCTAGCTCTACAAATAATCTTTTTAGATCACAATCATTACGTTTACAAAGACCTTTAAGATTTACTGAACCTAGACAAAATTTAGAACAATCAGTTAAAATTACAGATCCTATTATTTCTCTTAAAAACTCTTAACAATCATTTTCTAAAGAAGTAGCTACGATCAAAAATCAATTACACAAATTAACTAAACATATTAAAAATACTCTATTAGTATTACTCAATACATTACCGAAGTACGAGACAAACAAGTACAAATGGAACTTCAAGTAACTGAACTTTTAACCAATCAAACTAATATAACTAGGATAATACAACAATTAGTAAAAGATAATATACAAAACAAAGACACAATAATCAATATATAGGAAATCCTAGAAAAATTAGTAACCAAACTAGAAAAATTGGTTGACAAAATAAACATACTTGTTTTTATTGTGGTTTCAGGCTATGTCCTTTAAATTCGAATAAGACCTTTTATGCTTCTTGTCTGCTTGGAAAGCTTTTATATAAAATAGATGACTTTCCTGTGATATGTACTACTGCCTTTTGCCATTCGTCATAGATTCCTCTTTATCTCTTTATCTCTATGATCCCATAAATTGGAATCATCAACTGAATCTGAATACAACCTTTATTCAAGTAATTATTCAGAATAGATGAATAAATCCACATATAAACACAGGAGCTACTATTTGTATAGCAGCAAAATAACTATTAACTAAATGGAAGAAATTAGAAAAAACTGTTTCAAATTAGATTAGCAGATGGAATTATAAAATCAATTTGGTATGTAAGCTACTATAATAATATCCTAACTGAAAATTATACCTTTATAGTCCCATCTATTTATGAGTAAGAATCAGGATTACCATTAATATTAGGTAATAATTTCTTAAAATTATACAATCCCTTTTTTAAATATTTATGCTTTATAACTTTAATAACACCAATAATAAATTGTTAAACCAAAAAGCAATTATTCTTTAAAATCCCTATCTATCATACTACTTATTATCAGAAATTAAAACTTTTAATTGATAAATTAGATTACTTACAATTCTATCTTCTCAACAATATGTTTATTCAAACCAAAATCAAAACAATATTAGAAACAGTTTATAGTGAAAATCCACTCGACCTATTTAAAAATCATAATACTTAACTTATCGAAATAAAATTAAAAGATCCTACTCAAGAAATCAACATTCGAAACAATATTGCTTATATTCAACAAGATGTTCAAGAATCTTTCCTGTGACATGTACTACTGCCTTGTGTCATTCGTCATAAATGCCTGCCATAGGTCCATTAAAAATGGCATACACTTTTTCTTCTACCTCAGAAACATTTTCAATGGAATGTATTACCTTTTGGACTTAAACAAGCCCCTGGTATTTATCAACGATTTATGGATAATAATCTAGAAGGATTAGAAGAATTTACTCTAGCTTATATTGATAATATTATAATCTTCTCAAATATAGATAAAGAAGATCATTTAAAAAAAAGTAAAACTAGTTCTTCAACATTGACAAGAAAAAGGATTAATCTTAAGTAAGAAGAAAGTATAATTAGCTCAACAAAATATTGAATATTTAGGTATTGAATTATATAATGGAATTTTAAAATTACAACTAAACATTCTTTCTAAAATACAACAGTTTCCTGATATATTGAAAAATCGAACTCATGTTCAACAAGTTTTATGTATACTTAATTATATATTTGATCAAGGTTTCTTTAAAAATCTTGCTAAAGAAAGAAAAATACTATAACTAAAATGCAGCACCAAATTTTAATGGAATTGTACAGCTGATGATACAACAGTGGTAAGACATTTGAAAGAACTCTGTAAAGATTTACCTATTTTATATAATTACCTTCCTAAGGATACACTCCTGGTATAAATCGATTCTAGTATGAATACAAGGCCAGGATGCCTTTTGGCACAACCACCCAATCAAAAGAAGTATTTACTTTGTAAATATATAAACGGGACTTTTAATCCTATAAATGAAGTATCCAATACATGAAAAGGAAGCATTAGCAAAAAACTTTGAGAAAACGACTTATTGATCTATTACCTATTGAATTTAATATTCAAACAAATTACACATATTTATGAGGATTTACTAAATATCAAATCAAAACTAATTATAATCAAGGTCGTTCAATCAGATGGCAATTGGAATTAAATCAATATACTTTTCATATTCATTACCTAAAATCTTCTGACAATAGTCTTGCAGATCTTTTAACCAGAGAATGGAAGCAGTAATAATCAGTCTCAAGCAGTCATTAAAAAAGAAGGAAGTAGAATTGGTTGACCTCCATCAACAAGTAGGCAATGTTACCAAAGAAATTAACCAACTTAGATCAACAATCACCTTACTTGAAAAACAGGTCTCTCCTGATCAAACAACTACCACTTTCACTACCACTCCACCTACTCTTCAACCAATTACTCCCCAACAAATTACTCAACTCTCTTTATACAAACCATCAACCACCTCTCAATGCAAAGAAGATTTTAAAGAAGAAAAAGTGTATGTCATTTTTAATGGACCTATGGTAGGCATCTATGACGAATGGCACAAGGTAGCAGTACATATTATAAGAAAGTCATCTATTTTACATAAAAGCTTTCGAAGCAGACAAGAAGTAGAAAAGGCCTTATCCGAATTTAAAGAAGGTCCTAGCCTGAAACCACATTATAAACAGATTCCAAAAAGATCAGCACCAGACTCTAACATGAAGCCACTAGGCAAACCTATTAACATGGACCGAATTAATTCAATCCTAACTAAAGCAATCAAAGAAGAAATGAGAAGGATCACTTCAAAAATGTTCTATGAATGTTTCCAAGCATTAAATGATTGGAAGGAAGAACAAAAGATTTTTCAATATTATCCATAAAATCGAGGAAAATATAGACCAAAAGCAATCATTTTTCCGAAGCAGACCCAATAACCACTTATCTATTCTTCCAAAGTGGACTCATTGATACTATTTATTTAACCAAATTAAACATTCTGGCAGAATTCCCTACATGGTTTGTCCAGGCAATTAAAAATTATCAAGATAGATTTGCGAAGGAACGAGAAATATTCATTAAAGTATTCAGCAGTTACCCTACTTTTAAGGAGACAGATACTATCAAGGATGCAGAAATCAAAGTATCACGAATTGCATTCCTTTATATTGGAATTAGCAAAGGGATGTACCCTTCTATTTATGAACCACCTCGACATACTTTTCATTAGGATTTAATCAATCAAGTCAATCTCAATTGCTTAGAGGGAGTATATCAACAATGCTTAAGAATTAATGCCGAATCGATAATTAAAGTTAACTACAAAGGAACAAACATCATCATGATCTCTGGATATAAAGCACCAGTATCGACAGAAGCTCTTCAGATTATTAAACAATTTGAACAATCCTTTTCAACTATCCAAGGCATTTTTTAGGATTTATCATACCAATTGAAACAGGCTATTTGTCAGCAACTTTGTAGCCATCCTCAGCACAAATGTAATTATTGTCCTTCTTCATCTACCAACGACGAGGATGACAGCGGCTCCAATGACGCAATAATAGAAGAATAAAGGAACCAGACAAAAGGATGTAGGGCCCGCTGACCAAAATTATTAGGCCTTGTTGACCACTAGTATTTACATTATGCTTTTACTTTTCCTTTTCTTAAAGTAGATTCCTTTTCTTTTGTCGACCACCTGTTTTTGGCCTTTTTCTTTTCTTTTCTATATAATGTAGAGGTCGTAGCCTCCTTCGGGGATATGAAATAAAAGCACTCTTTCAATTCCTACCTCTTGCTCTCTCCAAACTTAAGCCTGCGTTTTGGCGTTCAAAAGGAATATAGCAAATAAGGTATGTTTTCAATTATGTTTTTGTTTCATCAATCATTATACATGTTTATTTATTTATTACTTATCTTTTTATTTCAAACTCGAAGCACTTTAAACTTATTTTATTCCATTTTATTCTTAGACATATATATCTTTTTCTATCTTTATCGGTCTAAACACTTAATTATTTTATAGATTAATCAATATTCCATCATCATCTTATACCCATTGTCAAGTAATATGGAACTATATTGAGTTAACCAACCAGAAAATAAGTTTGAGCAAACAGATTCTTATAGCAAGAAAAAAAATGCATCTAATTCTGTATTTCCTTAATATTCCAAACTCCTTACAATACAAATGGAAATATGTTATGAAAGAATTCAAGAATATTAAACCATCTTAGCCCAAGAGGAAGCTGAACTTAAGCAATTTCATTTACTGTTATCAGAACATTACACGACCCATCTAGAATCAGGTATTCCTTAGACTTGTTATACTTTTTAATGAAAGTAATAGTCACATGTATTTTTTCCATTATTATCTATGTTTACTATCTGATCATTTATGCATGTTCACCTCTTTTTATCTTTTTAACTAGTTGTTTTACTTATTTAGATTCTCGATCTCTTTATATATTTTTATAGCACTGTTTTAGACATCAATTTAATTGATATCTCTTAATATATATGTATTATAGACACACTGAACACATAAATCTACCTCTCTATCATAATATATAAAACCCTTTTATAGATATTTATAATTATTAGAAATGGAACCTAATAGCTGTCCAATCTGCACTCAACTCTTTCATCATATCCAATATATTGAACCATTAGTTCTACAATATCAAGAGGAAAAAGAATATAATCAAAATCGATATAATTATGTCCAATTTTTAATTAGTAACCCAAATGCATTAAAACCTATACAAGAAAAGTTAGAATTAGCTCAAAATTTATGTACTTTTATACTCAAGAGTTAACTTATTTACACTCACTTCTAGATCAACATCAACTTACCCATTAAAAATGTCTGAACAAGATCAAAATATATTAGAGATAGACAATTTAGAATTAAGCAAATCCACAGGCACTTTCCATATAAACAATTTATTATCTAATGTAAAACAAAAACAAATTGCTAAAGCTCAATTAAACTTAAAAGCCAGATAAGATATCCAATATTCTCTATTTAAAAGTCTTATAAATAGAAAAAATATTATTTATTTTGGGAAAATTGTTCATGAAACACCTCTTAGAATGAATCAATGTAATAGACATATTCGAATCAATTTAATTGACCAAAAACAAATCTCTAAACAACTACAAAAAAATACTAGAAGAAAAAAGATAAAATAGGCTATATTCATTTATCTACAATACAAATTTTATTAAATCAACTTTTCAAGAAGGAATAGATTCACCCATCTAATGGCAATCATTGACGAAAGAATGACCAATCTAAATGACTAAATTATAGGAATATTGAATGGAAATTTAGCCTATGAAAAAATTAAATTTAATACTCGTTTGAAATTAGGCATTCCTTTAAAATTACATAATCTAGATGAAACAGTAACCGTTGCATATAAATTTTATAAAGAAAATCTAATGAATTTAGGACAATATCCATTTTCCATTACATATCAAATTAGTTATGCTTTAACCAATTCTCATTATAGCATTGAATTTAGAAATACAAAAAAAAATTATATTGATCAATTATTTAGTGATGTTGCTAAAGTAGGAACTAACATACGAACAAAACTAATAACTTTACCTAAAATTCAGTATCCAATTCAAATAAACCCAAAGTCTGGCTATACAAATAAACCCAATCTTTTTAGATCACAATCATTATGCTTACAAAGACCCTTAAGATTTACAGAACTTGGACAAAATTTAGAACAGTCAGTTAAAATAATTACAGATTTTATTATATCTCATAACAACTCTGACCAATCAGTTTCTAAAGAATGAGCTACGATCAAAAATCAATTAAACGAATTAACTTCACATATTAAAAATACTCTATGAGTGTTACTCAATACATTACCAAAGTACGAGACAAACAAGTACAACTGGAACTTCAAGTAACTAAACTTTTAACCAGTCAAACTAATATAACTAGGATAATACATCAATTAGTAAAAGATAATTTACAAAACAAAGAAACAATAATCAATATACAAGAAAACCTAGAAAAATTAGTAACCAGACTCAAAAAATTGGTTGACGAAATAAACATACCCGAATTGGTATCGGAGCCTAGTAATAGGAAAATAACTATTTTAACTAAACCATGGAAAATGTAGAAAAAGATATAAGAAAGCAATTAGAAAACATAACACAATTAGTGAGCAAACTCACCTTAACACCCTCTCCTATATAAAATCTACACCTTATTTCTGATAAGGATGAAATTATTTATGGATATGAATCAGATCAAGAATTATATGTGGATAGAAAAACTGACAAAGATAAACCTGAAAGTAGTCATGCCGAAGAAAAAAGAAAAAAGAACAACAACATGTTTATCAATGGGAAACTAGACCAATTGAAATTGATAATTTAGATAAGTTTGGATGTTATTGTAAAGGAAGTAAAATTAGAAAATTTCAAAATTAGAAAATTTCCTTCAAAATATATACCAAAACATATAACCTTAGGACCTAATGGAATACTTAATCTAGATTGTGTAATTGCACCCGAAAAAACTATTATTAGAATAGGCTAATAAGTTGCAATTAATTATTTAAATAGAAAAACCATTTGAAGGATTAGACAACAAAAATGTTTTATGGAACTTCATTGCTTATAAAACACCTAAAATAGTTCTAGATTTTCTAATCGATAATGAAGAACGAATAAAAAATACCACTGACTATGTACTCACAAATAACAATATAGAAACATTTCAAGTCATATTAAAATAAATATAAAAAGAATTCATTGGACGAGATGTAGCCTTACGTAAACAAGAAATAGACAATGAAGAACGAAGAAATGCTTTATGGCATTTAAACAACATGAGAATTTGTGATATTTTTTATTTATAACCATATATTTGTGAATTCAAGAAATATTACTATAAAATAACTAGAGAAGAACAAGAAATGTATATTCAAATTTTTATCCAAAAACTTCCTTATCCTATTAACCAAAAAGTAGGAGAACAATTTCAAGACAAAAATAGCAAAAATATAGTAGCATATAATTTAGGTGGAGCCATTGCTATTACTAAAGAAGTCTTAGCACAAAAATGTTTAGAAGCAAAATTACATAAAAAAAATTACGACATAAAGATATTCAACATTGTTGTTCAAAATATGTCGAAGTATCATAACAATATGGTTGTGATTTTTCATCCTATAGGCACCTTAGAACAAAACATTCACCCTTTAGAACTAAACGATATTAATAGAAAAAATATTCTCCAAAATATAAACAACCATTCAGATCTCATAAAAAGTTTTTTAGACGCAAAAACTATAGACAATTTAAACCTAAAAACAATATTGTCCTCAAAAGAAAAAATCCTGTAAATGTTGGTTATGCAAAGAAGAAGGACATTATGCAAATAATTATTCAAAGCAAAACTAAAATAAATATAAAGAAAAATTAATATATTAAATGCAGCATTTGAAGAAAATTTAGAACCAATCGAATTAGACTTTGAAACTAATTCAACAATATCATCTCTTTACCTCTATGAATCCCAAAAATCGGAATCATCAATTGAATTCAAATATAACCTTTATTCAAGTAATTATTCAGAATAAACGAATAAATACATATATAGACATAGGAGCTACTATTTGTATAGCATCAAAACAATTATTAACTAAATGGAAAAAATTAGAAAAACTGCTTTATATCAGAATAGCAGATGGAAGTATAAAATCAATTTGGTATGTAAGCTACTATAATAATATCCTAATTGAAAATTATACCTTTATAGTCCCATCTATTTATCAGCAAGAATTAGGATTACCATAAATATTAGGTAATAATTTCTTAAAATTATACGATCCCTTTTGTCAATATATACACTTTATAACTTTAAAAACACTAATAATAAAATCGTTAAACCAAAAAGCAATTATTCTTAAAATCCCTATCTATCATACTACTTATTATCAGAAATTAAAATTTTTAACTAATAAATTAGATTACTTACAATTCTATCTTCTCAATAATATGTCTACTCAAACCGAAATCGAACATTATTAGAAGCAGTTTGTAGTGAAAATCCACTCGACCCATTTAAAAATCATAATACTCAACTTATTGAAATAAAATTAAAAGATCCCACTCAAGAAATCAACATTCGAAACAATAATCCTTTTACTCAACGAGATGTTCAAGAATTTATTACTGAATGTATCTAACTTTTATTACTGGGATAATTTCCCTCCATATTTATTGATGGATATTTTGTCTGTCATAAAATGGAATTTTCTCAACAATGTTACCAATGGAACATGATGTTTCATCGGTAATTTACTACGGTTTTTTCCGTCGGTAATTTTTCATCGCTAATTAGTAATTTTCTTATAGTGGAAGTTAAACATCTCTTACTAAACTCACAATTGCAAGCATAAGAGAGATAGTGATTGTTACTCAAATGGAGCAGAAATGTAGTAGGAGGCTAGTGGTTTCCTGGCGACTTTAATCTGTCTCTAAAAAATTTTAGAAAAAGGGAGCACTCCTAATTTGGGTTCCCTGTTTTAAGGTACCTAAAGAGAGACAGAGGCATATTAATAACAACCTATTCCTAAACTTCTAACAAGTATCAAAGACACAATATGCTTGACCATCACTAAAGAGCAGTCACTCATAAATATTATCCGAAAGTAATCACTTAGCGGGTCACGTGTTAAACTGAGCTTCTTGCAAAGATCTCTAGACTCTATTTGGTTATCAAACTTACATCAGGACTGTAGCACCCCCTTACTGCAGGGTACCCACCGGGATGCCTGGAGGTCATTCCGGTAGATATCCTACGGTAAGGGCTAGCTACGTTCGATCATTACTTTCACTTCATATGGCATCATAACATCCCTCACTTAATAAGCATCAATAGAAAATCACAAAATTTTAAAACCAACTTTTTCCTTATCCACATATCTCAAAGAACAGAGTCTACATTGTCTTTTAACTTCTTCTATATGCACATTAACAAAACCTAGTACAAAAGTACTACTTGAAAGAGGAAAATACATCAAATCTATCCAAGTCGTCCAAAAATCCCAACTGATCGACCTTTGAGCCATGACTTCACTTGTTAAAGCACAATCTACATGGTAGTGGAGCCTCTCAGTAGTTAGGGTCGTCTTTCGGTCCTGAAAAGATAACATTGTAATTTTGGTGAATTTTACGAACTCAATGAGGTAACCATTATCGATGGTTCACTCAATTCATGCAGCACATCAATTCACATAACAATTATTTAACAACTTTGCATTCTACATAAGTATCACATTTTCACTTAAACAGAAGCAAATTATGCATTTCCATCAATCAAGCATACATAACCAAATGCATATGAAATATTAATGAAACCCTTTTCCAATTATTACGTTGCAATGATCGAGTGCCTAAACTGTCCCGTATCTATTTTGGATATCGAGCTCATTAATAACTGTCCCTTATCTGAAGAGGATACAGGGCTCATTAATATCTGTCCCTTATCTGAAGAGGATACAGGGCTCATTATACGTTGAGCCAGAGGCTCTGAAACATTTTTGAGCTCGAGGCTCATTTCCAAACGTTGAGCTTTAAGCCCTGATTGTTGGCTACTCTAGTCACAACTGCCATTATATTTCATACATTCATGTATGGAATGCATGTACCGCAATCAATCACATTCTAAGCATTTAGGTCTCCACATTCACATTCAAGTCATACATCAATAACCCAATCCACATTTCATTGTTATCGGACCTTTTTTCCAGAATCCACAATCAAATCTCATTTATTCATTATTAAAAATATAATCTAAGAAAACAAGTAATGAAGTGAGATTGTCTAGGTTACTCATAAGTTTCTCCCGAAGTTAATGCCTGGAAGATCCAACAACGTCTGGAGTTTGACGTTCCAGTTGCTCCTCTATAAAAAATAATATACACAATATCCAATTTCTTTAATCATAAGTATCTAATGATGCACGTGTATGAAATAACTTATGTACAATGCATGTTCATGATAATTCCGGGTATCTTTCCCTTATTCTGATCACATTATCAATCTTATATCCGAAACTCATCTAAGTATGATTCATGCTTAGGTTTATGCCTCACGAAAGCCGTCAAAATCACAATTCATTACTCATTTGGAATCTTATAGATCCAGACATAATCAAAGCACCATAGTACGTTCAGTGGAAAAACCCTAGTTCATAAAACTTTAAGAGCGCACTCACTGTTCCCATTCCACGTTTCTCACTCAATCTTTCTCAATTCATTTCTGATGGCTAAGATTTTTGGTTGGAGATGTAGGGAAATGTGTTATGAGTCCCATGGTTCAAGAATCAATTCATTTGGGTGTCTAGAGAAGAAGTTATAGCCAGGTGAAAAAAAAGACAGAAGGAATAAAACTCATAAAAAGCAAAACACAGAAAAAGTAAAAAGACAGAAGAAGTAAAATACAGAAGAAACACGTTAGTAAAATACAGAAGAAGATGCGTCAGCAAAACACAGAAGAAGCAAAACACAGAAGAAGCAAAACACAGAAGGAGTAAAACACAAAAGGAACAAAACACAGAAGGAAGAAAACTCATAAGAAGCGAAACTCAGAAGGAACAAAATGCAGAAGGAACAAAACACAGAAGGAAGAAAACTCATAAGAAGTGAAACTCAGAAGGAACAAAACACAAAAGGAACAAAACACAAAAGGAGCAAAACACTGAAGGAAAAAAATATAGAAGGAAGAAAACTCAGAAGAAGTGAAACTTAGAAGGAACAAAACACAGAAGGAGCGAAACACTAAAGGAACAAAACACAGAAGGAGTTCATAAACAGTAACACAGAAGAAGTGCATGAACAGTAATACAGAAGGAGTTCATGAACAGTAACATAGAAGGAGTTCGTGAATAGTAACACAGAAAGAGTTCATGAACAATAGCACAGAAGGAGTTCATGAACAGTAACATAGAAGGAGTTCATGAACAGTAATACAGAAGGAGTTCATGAACAGTAACACAGAAGGATTGAAACTCAGAAGGAACAAAACACAGAAGAAGATGATGTCATCACAGAAGAAGCAAAAAGACAAGAAGTAAATTTCACTTTTGAACATCTTCCCTTATAAGGACCCTGACTTTCAGCTCAAATGTCGATAGTTTTCATACTATATACATTTGGGAAGATGAAAAGGAAGATTTATAACTTTCATAAAAGCCATTTTGATGAATCTATCTAGATTGGTACAGAAGTTTTTCTAAAATTTCAGATCAAGTTTTTGCTATCTCAACTCCAACATCACTTTTTCTTCACCTAATCACTAATAATCTTTCAAAAACTAAAATTAACATTATATCCAAATTTTTCCTCCCAACTACACAGTATTTATGAATATACACTTAAATGCCATTTCCATGCAGATGATAGTAATTCATCAATGTTCTTTAATAAATCCCCTTCTTTAAAGGATTTATTCACTACTTACCTTTTGGAAACTCCAAAATCTTCAAGCCCTAAACTCCATGCAATTTACGTACTTCACTGAAGATTACGACCAGCTTCTAGTTTTTTTTAAGGTAGAAGACAAGAATAGCAAAGTGGGTTTGGTGTAGGTAGGAAAAGCAGAGGAATCTCTTAGAAGGGGTTTGATGAAAAACTCTGTGTATGGGAAGAAAATTTGGAGATAATCCTAATGAAGAATGAACTTAGACATATAAGTTAACCTTTCAACTTTTAGAAAACAGTGACCTACTTCTAGCAAAGTATCAAGCCTAAGTGATATTTGTCACTTCCCTCACATCTAAGCTCTAACTTAGTTTCTTTTGAAACTAACTCCCCTAAACTCTCATCTTTACAATTCAACTATCCCCAAAGCTTCATTTGATGTCTTTTCCTATTTGTATAATTTTCTGTAATTTATGCTTAAATTCACCAAAATTCACAATTGCAATATTCTTACTAACCAATAGAATTTTCCATATAAATAAAATTAAAAATTCTCAAAAAACCTAAAAATCACAACACAATCAAATTATACTCAGAATTATTCATGAATGCATGTACAATCATTTTCATATGTCACAACTTCCCCATTCATATGCATGTGTATGACATAGTATGCATGAACATGAAAATGTATTTCTAACTCTCATCAATCACTCACATTTCCTATTTTAACCTTCCCACAAGAATGGGATGTTACAAGGACTGCCCAGAAATATCAAAATATTTTAATTTAGGGTTTGTACTTACCTTTGGTTATGATTTTTTGAGAAATTACAACTCCCCGATCACAAGCTCTGGAAAGATAGAGCATGAAGTTGCTCGCTTCTAGACTAAACTCCACATCTGGCTCTTTCTTCAATGCAAAGTTACTAAAATCTGTCAAAATAGATAGATTGAAGATTAAGAAAAGCTGAAGAAAGCAAAAGAAGCAAGTTTTTAGGCCATAAACCTTGAACACATTCATTAGCATAACAAGAAAGGAGTCGCCTGATCACTTCAACCCTAATTTGGAACACTTTAGATTCCCTTTTCGATGGTTTCGTTTATTTATCTTCAAAATGAAAGCACGAGCGTTAAAGGGTTGGCTTTTTCGGTTTGTACGTCCTCATTTACATATTGATTGAGTTAATGTCTTCACAGTGTCGTGTGGTTATATCCTAGCTTTATTAATGTCGTCCACTTTGTTAACGCCGTCATTTTTTAAGTTTTCTCTTGGATGTAGGAGAAACTTATGGGCTTGTTTTATTTCCTATTCAATTCTTCAATAAATTTCAATTTTTTTAATAAAAAGGAACCTTGCATGAAGGGTTAACTAACACCAACTATTTTCATTCAAAGAAGCTAATCCTAGGGCTTCATTCATCCTTTTACTTACAATTAAGGAAAGGGGCACATTTGATAGACTTATAGGATTCCCAAACTTACCAATTCTTTTTACACTTCGTAACTAGGATGATGAATCAATTGAACATCTTTTCTTAAAGTGAAACTACTCTCTTACATTTGGAATGTAATCCAAAAACTTTGCATCTTAACATCTCCTACTTTAAGTTAGAAACACATGAAAAATTTGTTATGTCAAAAACATAATATGAGTGATGGGAACCTCCCAGTCTTTACTATTTCCTTAGGTAATGTGGTATATGCCTTATAAAATGGAAAAAAAGTTAGATGATTTTTCAGAAGTAATATGTTTGGATGAGAAGACTCACATTGAACCGATAAAGATGATTAGAGAACAACTTTTGGCTCACCTAATCCATATTTTTTTTCCTAAATGCTAAACTTTTTGGGGAATTTGAAATGTAACATAACTAATCCTCATGAAGTGGCTTTGAATTAATTATTTTTTTAAGGATGTAAGTCATTATATCTTGGTCTACTAGGCTTGTGCACTGGATCCATTTGTAATTTTCCCTAACCCTTTAAGATATATCTTCAGGTTATAAAAATCATGATATGTAGCCTTTACGACTACTAAATCAAATAAACCTTCTCAATTTGGAATGTGTAAAAAAATAAATGAAATATCATTTATTAAATTCCTACCTTTATAAAATAATATCAAAGTTTAATAAACATGGAAATCAAAAGAATCTTTTGAGAGCAAGGATATATTGCTTCCACTTATATTCAAATAAAGAGTATAAGCACCAATAACAATTATAAAAGGATGTAATATTGAATTAATAGTAAAGTTAATAATAGTAATATCAAATCTTGCCTACCTCTTTTCAAAGAGTTTAATCAAACAGTTCCATAGGAAAAGAAGGTTTAATTCAATAAAAGCTTACCAACAATTTCATTCATATTATAGCTAACCATCAAAACAAAGGCTCAAAACAATAGATAAAGTTATAAGGAATACACTAAGAAATACATGATGCAAACTCTATAAATAAAAGCCTAAAAATTTGGACCACCTTTTCTTTCCTTGAACACTATTTGGAATTAGATCCTAAGTTTATACATGCTTTATTAATTGTAAAGAGGAGAATTATATCCATATAGTCAACTAAGAATTATATCAAATGCCATAATTAAGATTAAATAGCTAGAATTAGTAAATGGCATGTACTTAAGATGTTGTTATCAAATCATCACTTAGTAATCCCTTTCAAGGATCCTTTTTTAATACTATTTTAAAATTCTAAAAAATAATAGTAATGATATCTTTAAAATGATTTACTTGCATTTATAAATCATTTAAAATTCTTAAATAATGATATAAAAGTATTTTTATATCCATCTATATGAGTGTTTTAAAATATGAAAGAAAATTATTAAAATAAATTTGGATCATCAATACAATAGTAACCAAAAGTTATATGAGATGAATAACTTAGAAACAACCAGTTATTAAGTAGCCTAAGTTAACAAATTGTAAAGGCACTCATAATAAAAAGGCCAGATAAGTCAATTAGGGAAAATTAGCTTCCTTTAATGAAGAAGAGCATAGTATAACACTACTAACTTCAGTTTCCATATTCTTAACTTCAAATATCAATCTAAATATGCCAAATTTATCAACCAAGTGTATATCATAATTCTTTTAGCCATTTGAAGTTAAATTCCAACTTGATTTGCTCTTTAGATTGCATTTTAAAATGGATTTCCTTAGCTATAACTACCTACCTAATCCAATTGCAAATAGATTTAAGGAGTGTATAAGAATCCCTTTCTATATGTTAGCATACTCTGTTATTTTTTTCCATCCATATACTATAGGTCCAATAACTAATTCCTAGTTAGTAGATGGCCAAATCATGTTTATTTCGGAACTTAACTCATGAGGACTAGTTTATCCCTTGCTTCCATGTTTCCTATTAATAATCCAAGTTCTGAAGTAAATCACTTGTTAATATAGAATTCACGTACAGTATATGAAATACACAAGAAGGGGAGTTGAATTGTGTAAACTTTTCGAGAATACAAAAACCTTTGATATTTCTTGAAAATAACTTTTTCAACTATCAAATGAATACCAAGAATGTTATACTAAAATAGGTACGTATTTAAATTGCAAATAACTTCTATATACTTGTCTAACAACAAGAAAAATTACAGTGTAAGGATAGAAGATAGACGCTGCGATTTTACACTAGTTCACCCCAAACCTTGGGCTACATCTAGTCCTCAGAGTTCATTCTAAGATTTCACTATACTTATTCAATTTTACAAGTATTCTTTTCTTCCCTTCCAGAGCCTCTTCAGTCCTCTTACACAAAGTATTCTTTCAGCTATCTTAGCGTCTCTAGGCTCTTAGCCTTTTCTTTCTCTCACTAGAAAGATATTGTGAGCTTTTTGTTATAGTAGAGTTTGCTCTCTTGTATCGCACTTTGAATATAGAAAATTTTTCTAAGTAAAAACTTGAAAGCTAAAAGTTCAAAGATCAAAGTTTTTCAGCCTTTGATTACGACTAGTATTTATAGCCTAGGTCTCCAACTGTTTCTTGATAACTGCTTCTTGATTCTTATAGAAGCCATTACTTAGCTGAGTTTTGTAACTAACTCTAACTAATTAACTGTCCAATGTACTTAGAGTATCTTCATCTCTGTATCATCTGTGTTTTTCGCTTCTTCTGTGTTTTTCACTTCTTCTATGTTTTCCGTTTCTTCTGTGTTTTACGCTTCTTCTGTATTTTCCACTTCTTTTGTGTTTTTCGCTTCTTCTTTGTTTTTCTACTTCTTCTGTGTTTTCCACTTCTTCTGTGTTTTTCGCTTCTTCTGTGTTTTTCGCTTCACGCTTAATACACTTATCAAAATAGTTCATTTATTTCTAATATTATTATTATTTGATTGTCACCAAAATTAATAGACGTGAAGTCTTCTTGATTTAACAATCTCCCCCTTTTTGATGATAACAAATAATTATAATTTTAGAAGGATAAAAGTGAATAATCAAATATTATTCAGATAACGAGTTAGACAACAACAAAAGAAATGCATATGAATATATGAGATACACCTATGACAAAAAAACTTGTAGTCGATACTATCTTCTTTTCTTATCTAGTTGATATAATCTTCTTTTCTTGTCTTTGGTCTCCCCGTATGCTATCTTTCTTCTGTTTCTGCTCTTCTCCCCCTATTTGTTATTAATCAAAAACTTTATCGAAGATGCTTCATGATTTCAGAAAACATTCGTTGCATATCAGTTTGGATCAACTTGAGGTCTTCTTCAATAAAAACTCGTAGATAAGCTACTTCCTCATGAAGATCACCCACTGAGTCACTCAAATCATCAACCTTCGTATGAATTTCTTCAATCTCCTTTACTAAGGCTTCCTGAATCTCATGCTGTGTGTGACTAACTTCTTCCAAAACAATAGTAGGATCTTATTGAGGTGTACTTGGTGGATGGAAGTCTGTAGCAATAGGTATTTTTGAAGGTAAAACATCTAATTCGATGATTTTGATAACAGGAGGTTTGAAAGATTGTTTTCCTTCTGGGAGATCAAGGTTATTAGGTCTAGGTAGTTTTGGAACTGGTTTTCCAAGAAGGTGTAGTACTTCTTTAATTGAAGATATAAAACTCAAGGTTCTAAAATGCATGATTAGATGTACAAAGATCTCTAAGTTAAAACTGATACCTTCAACCCTGATAGTTCTGTACTGTCCTTTTGTCACTCTACCAACTACCTAGAAAGTTGCATCTGTGGAGAAGCGTCCACACTGACTTCCTGATGGTTTTGAAATATGATGTGAGATATAGATTCCTCTAGGTTGAGCTGCATTGTATGCCTCATCTATGTTCTTCATAGCTGCTTGTATCTAGTCTTCTGTAAGATCATCTTTATTTGCTTCAGGGAACATCTTTTTTTTTTCCTTTGTCTTCATTTTGTACAATGTTTGAAGATCTCGATTGTATATCTGGAACAATCTTGATCAATGTTCTGTTCGTGATTGGGTAAATAGTATATCAATCCTTAGACATCTTCAGTGGATAAGGTTCTGACTTTTTATCTCGTAGAATACCATATAATCTTCTTTCTTCATGATTTAACAGATGTATTGATCGATTATTGATCAGTATTGGTTCGATTTGTACCTTGATTAACCTTTTCAAAGGTTCTCTTATAATGATTGAGCTTCTACTTCGAATAGGTACCGATTCTTCAATCAGCTTTATTCTTAAATCCTCCTTTTTGATAGGTTAAGAAGGATTTGAATGTGCTGATATATGTTCAACTGACTTTGTCTTCCGTTGAACATCAGATGACGTATTCTTTTTCTGACTAGTCTTCAACTTCTTATGCTCTTTTGTCAGTCAAGAAGGAGGTTATATTTGAGGTTTATTCCTTTAAAATACTATCTTCCTCTTAATTTCTATCTCTTTAGTTGATTTTGCTGATTGATCTTGCAAAATTGAGACCAAAGATCTAGTAGCCTGTGGTGGTTTTTCTGTCTTTTAAAAATCTTCACCAAGAGTCAAACCTTTCTCTTTCTTCTATTCTTGTTGACGCTAAGGTTAATAATTTTGGTGACCTTCTTGATTGTTTGGATTTTTCGGAATAAAGTGTCTCCCCCTTTCTCTTCAATGACACTTGTTTTAAAGACTGTTTCACCTGGCTTTCTTCCCTTTGTGAAATCGTCTTAGCTTTTATTGATACATCTGATGATTTATCTTTTTTTTCTTCTATAGATATTCTTCCTATGGATTGAGGTTTTGTCTTCCTTGTGGGTGTGACATTCTCACTCTAGCTACGTCTGACAATACGCTCCCCCTTAGCCCTTGCTTTTGCTATACAATCTGTATCCTCCTTTTCTTGAAACTTCAATCCCATTTTACAAACAGTGGTTGCATTAATGATGCTTTTTATATTCATCTTCATTATGTTTCATCTGTCAAGAAGAATTCCAGAATCTTTAAAGATCCTTGTTAGCAGCATAACATATGGTAAGGCATTAGAATCTCTCTTCATGTACCTTAAAACTAAGTGTGGAAGATTTATAGGTTGATGATTGAGTAGATGAAACAAGCATTGTTCATCTATCATTGTCACAATGTTCTTTGAGCCTATTCTTGGTAGAACACAATGAAAAACAACGCATGTAGAACCCTAGCCTTCGGAACAAGAGTTGATGCCTTCTTGTCCTTTGGGTCAATACTTCCATAGAGTTGTCGATTGATGTGTGCTTTCTCTACACTTCCTTGAGTCATCCATCTTGTGTTATGAGACAATTGTGCTCCAAAATATGGACACTCACTAACTTTCTCGATTAACTCCAGTGTCACAATAACCGACAATCTATCCACCATTGATACTAAGGTATCATCTACTACTTTTTCATTCTTCCAAAACTCATATACTTCATTTAGATAGACTGTTTCACGAACCTGAAAGAAAATTTTCCATCCAACTGCATCAATTTCTGGGTCAATGTCCATCTGGTTCTTCTTCAAGGAGTCGAAGTCAACATGTCTTCCATAAATCATAGATTGCTCCATTTGTGATCTATAGACAATAAAAATAAACACACAAATGTATTTTTCTCAAAGTAATGATGTTAGTATCTGAAGATGAGAGTGTGAACAAAAAGAACTTGATATCAAGAACAGAGTAATGGAATGTTTTGTTAAGAGTTCTATAAAAGATGATTTCAGAGTATTTCAAGAATATTCTAGAGTAGGTGATATTCTAAAATCTTTGAGAAGATTTCCCTCTAATATCTTCTCTTAAAAAATTACTGTCTGTAACTTACTGTTATTGTTTTCTTGAAAACTTATGACTTTTTATCTTCTTCATTAAAAACGTCTGGGTCATGACGTGTCAGACGATTGATCACTCAACATTACCATATTCAAGTTTTGTCTGATTTCTTTGAATCTTTCTTCACTCAAGGGCTTTGTGAAGATATCTTCCCATTGATGATTTGTCTCAACAAATTGTTGACTTATAATTCTCCTCTAATCATAATCTCGTAGGAAATGATGTCTAACTTTAATATGCTTTACCCTCGAGTGTTGTATTCGATTCTCTGATAGGCTGATAGCACTTGTGTTGTCACAGAAAATTGGGATTTGTTCTTCTTATATTAAGTAATCTTCTAACTGATACTTGATCCATAATGTCTGTAAGCAACAGCTTGCAGCTGACATATATTCAGTTTTTGCAGTAGATAACGCAATTGAACTTTGTCTCTTACTTGACCAAGAAACTAGATTATATCCAAGAAAGTGACAACCTCCACTTGTACTCTTCCTATCAATCTTGTCTCCAGCGTAATCAACATCACAATAGCCAGTTAACCTGAAATTTTTACCTTTCTCATACATTAAGCAAAGATCAATAGAGCTTAATAGATATCTCAAAATTCTTTTAACAGTAATATAGTGAGATTCTCTAGGATCTGCTTGAAATCTTGCACACAAACAAACACTAAATAGTATATCAGGTCTGCTTGCTGTAAGGTAAAGTAGAGAACCAATAATTCCTCTAAAAAGGGTTTGATCAACCTTCTTACCTGCTTCATCCTTAGATAAAAGGTTTGAAGGATGCATAGGAGTTGACATAGGTATCACTTTTTCCATTCCATATTTAACCAACAATTCTTTGATATATTTCTGTTTATGAATAAAAACAATTTCTTCAGTTTGCTTAATTTGCAAATCAAGAAAAAAATTTAATTCACCCATCATACTCATTTCAAATTCACTTTTCATCAGATTCTTAAAACTGGAACATAGCTTTTTAGAAGTTGCACTAAAAATAATATCATCAAAATAGATTTGTACTATGATGAAATTATTTTTAATACATTTTCTAAATAAAGTCTTATCTACATGTCCTCTACTAAAACCATTTTC
>JANIJH010000007.1:37671486-37693702 GCA_024520975.1 Erythroxylum areolatum | reverse complement strand
TGATGTGATCTGGGCTTATTCTCTTGGGCCTAATTTATTAGGTATTGAATAAATATATGTAGATATATTTATTGGGCAAGATCGAATTAAGTTGTTGGGCTTTTATTATATGAGATATAATGGGCCGAAACTTATCGGGCTTCAATGGGATTAGCGTTTCTCTATAAATAGAGAAACTTAGGTCTCATTAGAATGAGACACTATTGTCACACGAAACCTTAGACACCATCCTAGAGGAAAAACGTGCAGCGTTCGAAAAGTGTTTCAGGACGTGCTAGCACACCACAACCGCAGCCCGGATCGTGAATACTCATGTGGATACCGATAGAGGGCATTCGCACATTGCATTGTCTTCGAATCCAAAAAGAATCAACCCACCCATGGCATAAAGGTATTTTCGTACATCCTAAGTATTTTCGATTATACTTCATGTTATTGTATGGTCTTTTTTGCAGTGTATTGTGAATACTCGGACTGTACGAGATCCAACAATTAAACTATTAGATTGAGTCACATAAGTTATTTCATTTAAGAATTTATGAGATATATTTCATTCACATGCATAATATTCTTATACACATATAAATCATGATTTTGAAAACATTGCAAGATAATATATGCACTCAATTGACATGTTCTAGGATATGAAAGATTTTTATTGATCATGATGTAATTATGTGTTGAATTTTATTTTGATAGACTATAATTATTAAATTGGGAATTTATTGTTAAAATTGAGTAATTGATGAGGTGATATGTGCATTTAGTCTAAAAAAATGTTAAAGAGCAAGACAAATTGATATATGGGAATTTAAGTTGATTAGGCTTATGAAATGGTGAAATGTGACATTAGGAATAAGTGGCAAATGGCTCAGTTAAATGGATAACAAGTGGATTAAGTATAATTGCAACAAGTGGTCTTTTAAGTTTGTGACAAGTGGAGCAATAGAATGGTAACATATGTAGCTTTACAAGTGGAGACATATATAGCCTTATAATTGGTGACATGTGTAGCCTTACAATTGGATACATGTGTAGAATAGTGATAAAGACCAATAGAAGGATAACATATGTACCAATAGAAGGGTGACACATGGACCAATGGAATGGTAACACTTAGATTAGTTTGACCTTCTTGAATTTTCTAGAGCAAATGGATGAAAAGCTAATAGAAGTGAGAGTCAAGGCCGATATAAGGTCAAAAGAGGGAGAAAAATGAAAATGAGAAGAGAAGGAGAGAAAAAGAGGAAGAGAAGAGGAGAAGGAAAGAAGTTATCAAGGTAAGTTGAAATTCTAGTTTCAATTTCATCTTTCTCTTTCGATCTATCTTTCATATTGTTAGAGCATAAATTTGAAGAAAATCAAAGAATAAAAGCTGTAGATATACATCTTAACTTGACTATGTGAAAGTCTCTTGACAAAATAGTGACTAGAGCTCGAGTTGTATTTGTTTCCCTAATACTACTTGTGATAGATGCCTATGCAGGAACCTTGTATTATTTCGTAATTTTTGAGGATTTTAAAGTCCGAATTAGTGAAAGTACAAAATATAAAAACTGATTATTGATGTCTTATTAATGCTTCTGTGAAACAGTTTTGTTAGGAGATGTATTGATAATGATTTATTAAGGGTTGAGTCTTGGTTGCTAGTTTATTTTTGGACATAATTTGGATGGGGATTATATTTTAAAAGGTGATGTTGTTTGTGAAATTTTTTAATATATTAAGACTAATAAAAGTCTAGTTGGCATTTAGATTTTTATAGAGAGAGTTATGATTAAAAGATGATAGCTTGTTCATAAAGGAACATTAGGAAGAAAAGGATGTAAACATTGCATATAAGGTTAGGTTAGCTTGACGGTTGAGGAGACATTGAGCTGAATTAGTAAGTGAATTATTGAACTATTGACATATATTAGAGTAACATCTATGATGATTGATTAGGTATGAATTTGGCTATGGTGGTGTATGAATCTGAGATACAGGTTTGAGTAGTAAATATATTGTATATTTGAATGTATAAAGGCTCAGGAGCTGTGGATCAAGGAGCTCATATTGAGGATTGTTGAAATCAAGGGAGTGTACTCCTTCTTTTGAGGTGAGTTACGGAAACTGATGGGATTGAATTATCATATATTTTCTTATGTATTTCCATGTGATTTCAATCCTATTTTCAAGATAAAACGCTTAATTTGTGTTCAATTTATGATGACTGCTAGGTTGGATATGTTGATATATATTTGAGACCAAAAAGACAAGATTTTAAAGTAAATTGGAGTACAAATATTTAATAAGGAAAAGGCATAAAATAAAAAGAGATTATAGCTTTGTGGTGACATAAAACAAAAATGAAGACAACAATATTTAAGCTTGGACCTTTTCTTGATTTGTTGACAAGTGGTGGCCTTAAAGCACAAATAAAGCTAAAAGGCCTTTCAGGAGCTTAAAATGTGAAAAGCAATGAAGAGTGGGCTTCCTTTGACAAGTGTTCCACTAACTTGATGAGAAAAGACAAAAAGCATTTAAAGAGCTTGAAAAAATGACATGGAGGATGAACGTTTTAAAAAAGAAGAACAAAAGCAAAATTAGGAAGTCAAAGGTGAGTGGCATTGTTTAGTGAAGAGGACAGTGTGGAGAGTGAACAATGTGCGGGGACAATAAACCCTCAAGGTTTATTTGTCCCATCATGCTACAGGGACCCAGCAGAGAGGAACAAATTAGTAGAGAGGATGGCTTGGCTGGGCTACAGGCATGAGAGGAGAGCAACAACAACACAAGCGTAGAGACTTAGCTTGCGGCAGTGAGAAGAAATCAAGGGGTTTTTGGCTAGAGATTGGAATGGGGGCTGAAACATTATTTTAGGAAAGATCCATGAAGGGCTAGATGTCCCGATGCCGAATCGGATGTGACATCAACACCGACGACCCGGGTAAAGTATTTTTTATTATTTTGCTGTTTCTTTCTCTCAGTAGGAATTGATTTTATTATCCTATATTAATTGATTTGGCCTTTGTGTATAGATAATCAAATTTTTGTTATTGTTCTGTTATTTGTGTATGAACTCATTGGGTATTGTGAGATGATGAATTTAATGCATTCATTGAATCGTTAATTGCAAACCATTGCCAGAATTTCGATATAATCCATAATTGTTATGTTGAAATTCATGCGTAGTAACTAATGATTCGTAATCATTAAGGATAACATGACGTAGGTTAAATGATGCATCGTATGTGGTTGTTGCCTTGATTAATTGGTTTTCCTAATTCGTAATGCAACTGCCTAATTAAATCTAGAGATCGTATCCTAGGTTGTTTAGTGGTTAGGTTTAATTAACGATCGTATCTTGATTAAATAAAACCTAAGGGAAAACTCGGGTTAATTGTTAACTCACGATTAATAATTGCTAGGAGAGGTTAAAGAACAACAAATTAATGAAATATGCTTAATTAGGGTGTAGGTCGAGATTGAACCAAAGGACTGGGTCCCTACAGAATTCCCCACCTTTATCATTTTTTGAATGTTTTCTTCAATTTATTTTTATTAGTTAGTTTTATTTTATTATCACCTTTCAAAATCCCAACCACCCATTAAGCCTAAACACTAGTTAATTTCATTTCTCAAATTTTACACACACTCTATGAGATTGACCTAGACTCACCACTGATATAGTAGTAGGTCTAGTTATTTTATTTTGACTAGCGCAACGACATGCGATCAGCAACCATATCTCTCAAATGGGATTAGGACATCCCAAGAAATGCATGATGACTTGTATGTGAATTTTGAACCTAGGTAATGCATAGAAAAAATGAATCTCAAATCGATGCTAGTATACTTATGTATCTAATAAATGACAATGTTTTGAATAACTCTTTGCACTTAAAGTGCAAATGACATTTTATTACGTATTTTATATACTGTTTTCAACAAACCTGTACTTGAAGTGCAAAGATCAATGTTTTATTTTCTAAAACTGCATTTTTAAATAACATTGCACTTGGAGTGTAAAAGATGACTTTTATTGCATGAAATAATATTTTGGAATTTACATATGCATAATCGAGTCATGTATGCTGCGTGTATATGTTTTCTTTTGGCTTAGAGCCATGGCAAGGTTGCATTTTATTGTTTAGACCGATAAATAAAGACGTGGTGTCTTACTTGATTTTTTATGTAATATTTTATATGAGTTTTGTGATTGATGAGGTAAAAATTGGCCAATCGTGTGCTAGGAAAAATAGATTAAGCAAACCCAGTACCCTTAATACTGGTTCATAAAAGTTGAATCCTTGTATCGACGCCTTTTCATGGGACTTGTGGGTAATTGCTCACCTAGAGTTCTGGTCACCAATGAGTTCATCATCTAGGGTCATGATACTCTTATCGACCGTAGTTCGGACTCACCATGGATGAAAATCGAGCCAACACTAGCAATCTGTAGGTGTGCATACTAGTTTGGCCGACTAATGGCAACAATATGTTTGTTTTGGCTTATTCTAAGTTTTGTTTTCCTAACTAGATTTGATTTATATATGTGATGCTTTTCTGCTTTTGAGTGCTAGAATTAGAACCTATGTTTATTGGATGAGTGATATATGTTTAAATTATGATTAAGGTGGCATGCTAAGCTTAGTCATTAATGTCTTAAAAATGCTTAAGATACTCATTTTAACTTATATGTGATTTTAGGTATAACTTGGAAGCAAAGAAATTAAAGTGAGTTGAAAGCACCACATTTGGGTCATTTTTTGAAGAATCACAATCTTTTGTCATCATGAAGAAAGTAATTAATGCCAAGAAAAATGGGACATGTTAAAAATAAAAAAGAAGATTAAAGATGAAACCAGCCAAGTGCAGAAATCAGCTCAAAACGATAGTGCAGATGCAGGCTAGGCTTGAAACACATATGTTAGGCACATGCATTAGGTGTAGAACACATTGTTTACTGCAAGGTTTTAAGTGTGAATAGTGATTTGCACCAAGGAGGTTGAAGGTTTATTTGTCTCATCAATAAAACCGTGCAGTGGAGACTAGAAGAGAGGGGTGTTACGGTACAACTTGGTTGCTAGAGAAATTGGAGAAGAGCTACGATGACTAGACGTGAGAGAAGAGAAGCATAAACCATGGGGGTGGACCAAAAACTCCTATCTTAATTCATCACATCATAAAATAATGGAGAGGTTACAGTGGATGAGAGACGGCAGAAGAGAGTGGCAGATAGAAAGTGAACAAAGCCTTGGTCCATCTTTTTTATTTGTCAAATCGATGAATAGGAGACCAGGTGGAGTATAGCTATTATTAGTCATTCTCTTCACTATCGCAGCACATGGAGAAGATGACCCATGCTTGAAGCATGAAAATAGAGAGGGAAGGCTAGTCTTTTGACACTGGTTTAAAGGGAATATCGATGCCATGTCATGGTTAAGTTATTTTTATCATTTTAAGATTGCAATTTCTTTTGGATTGTTGTGTTGTTGGTATTGACTTGATTAGTTTTGGGATAAATGATCTTAATATGTTATTTTGATTGTTTTATTTCAAACATATTGCTAAAACGTTGAATGTAATCCATAGTCGTTACTTTTGATGTGTGTTTAGTATTTAATGATCGTTAATCATTAGGAACAACATAATTTAGGTTAGATAACCCAAACGTGTGAGGTTACTGCCTATATTGATCTTTTTCCAATTCATAATGTGACTGCTAAATTGAATCTAGAGATCATATCCTAGGTTATTTGATAGTTAGGTTCGATTAATGATCGTATCTTGATTAAACACATCCTAAGGGAAAATCGAGATTGATAAAGCATTCTATTAGTGTCAGATCAATAGTCTGAAAAGAGTTGTAAAAATGTTAGAATGATGGAATATGCTTGACTGTCTTTAGGCCGAGATTGACCCTAGAATCGAACCTTACTTATATTCGACAGTTTTCTTATTTTTGATTGTTTGTTTTAATTTCTTTTCGATAGTTTACTCTTACTTTAATTTCTAAATTACTTAAAATCCAAAAACTCCCATATATCTTCCTTGCATAAATTAATTTCATTACAAAAATTAACTAAACATTCCCTGTGGATTCGATCCTCGCTCACCATAACTACAAATTTTAGTGTGCAGAGTCAGGTAAATTTTGCAGTTCACTTAACATGTGCTGTCAAATTTTGGCAACATTGTCGAGGAGTATGGTAGCTTAATTTTTCAATTTGAATTTAGTTGGTATTTTGTGAATATATTTGTTTATAATCATTCTTTTTTTTACTTGTTAATTGTAATTATCCATTAGTGTTGGTGCATGGTAGTGACCAGACCTCCTCGTAGAGAAATTGAGTAACTTGATCCGCAGATTAAGAGAACATTGTGGAGATCATGTAGGGAAGTAAGACTAACTTTTTTAAGTGAATTGGAATTAGAATTTAAAGACATAATGGCAAATTCGAGAACTTTAAGGGGGCTGGCTACACCCAATTTAACTCAAAGACCATTATGTATAACATTTCTGAATTTCGCTAAACATGTTACCTTTGAGTTAAAATCTAGATTAATTCATTTATTACCTAACTTTCATGGCCTTCCAGGTGAGGATGCACATAAGCATCTTAAGCAACTCGATGTGATGTGTTTGAGCATGAAGCCTCAAGGGGTGATCGACGAGTCGATCATGTTTAAGGCCTTCTGTTCACACACAAAAAATGCAGTAAAGGATTGGCTATTTGACTTACCGGCTGAAAGCGTGAATACTTGGTTGAAGATGAATAGATTATTTTTTAGAAAATATTTTCCAGCCTCAAAGACAATAAGTGTTTGAAAGGACATATGTGGTATTAAGCAACACAACAGATAATCTCTTTATGAGTACTAAGATCGATTCAAGAAGTTATGTGCTAGTTGTCCCAACCACAACATATTAGAGTAACTTCTCATCCAATATTTTTCTTCCAGTTTAGGTCCATCTTTAGAAGAACTTGTTAAGAATCTTGCTGCAAGTAATTTGCAATTTCAATAGGATATGCAGCAATTACAACAAAATATGTAGTAGCAATTGTAATAATTCCGACAGGAGATAATAGCAAGCCAACAAAGCATGAAACACCAAATGGGTTAGATGGTAGTAAGGCTCAATCACCTAGAATCGCAAGGTGGAGGAAAATTGCTGTCATAACTTGAGGTGAATCTGAAGAATGTCAATGCTATAACCTTGAGGGGTGGAAAGGAGATTGAAGGCCCTAAAAGAACCCCATCAAAGATTTCTACTGAGGAAGAAGAGATTGAGAAGGAATTGGAAAAGGAAAAAAATCTTTCATCAAGTATTAAGGTAAATTTTGAAAGTCCCAATTTCATTAAAACTAACCTTCCACCTTTTTTTAGTGGATTAACAAGATCAAACAAGGAGGACAAGGAAAAGGAGATATTGGAGATTTTCAAAAAGGTATAAGTCAACATACCTTTGCTCAAACCAATCAAGCAAGTACCAAGGTATGCCAAATTCCTCAAACGACTATGTACACATAAGAGGAAATTGAGGGGTGATGAGAAAGTGATGATGGGTGAGAATGTATTGGTAGTATTCAGAAAAAAGATGCCCCCAAAATGTCAGGATCCAGATATGTTCACCATTGCTTGCAAAATTGGTAATTGTAGCACCCCATGTTAGGAGTTAGAAAAATTGAGAAATTTCAATGCACTATATGCCTTGCATAATTGAGTATTCATTAATAAGTTCTTGCGAATTTTTTGACTCATACAAAATAATTGTACATGATTTCATGACATTTTTTAGCAAAAAGTATTTATAAATGAGATTAAATTGTGAATTATAGATTATTGGTGGTAAAATTTTATTTAGAGAACGTTAGTATTATTTCAAAATGTTGGTGAACTTTGGAAATTTTCTAAAAAATTTGGAGCATTTTGGATTTTTAATTAAAAAAATAGTCCAATGGTATTTTGTCATGTAGCACCTTTATATGGATGACAAATGGCCCACATGCAATGGGGCCACGTGTCAATGAGTTAAGAAAGTACGATATTACAAGTGTGTAAGACAAAAATGTTGTAGCTCTTTATTTTCTCTCGATTTTGCTTTGTTCTCACCGAAGCCCTGCTCTTCACTATCGTAGTTGGGATTTTTGTTGAAGAAACAAGTAAGTTGTGTTATAGTTTTCAAGATACTTTATAACTGAAGTTGATGTTGTTGTAGCACTAGAAATGAGCACATGCATGAGTAATGTAAGTTGACTAGATTCAGTAACAGTGATGAGAAAGATGAGTTGATATTATTGAGCAGTGGAAGTGTAACACCGATTGCATGTAGTTTAAAGAGAAACTTAGTGAAGTATACCATAGCAGAAAATATGGGGTAGAACCGTATAGTTATGGGTTCTGTTTTGATTTGTACATTGTTAGTGTACAACTTTAACAGTAGAGAGAGAGAGATGGAAATGGTGAAATACATGCACGCATCAATTTTTAGTGATTGAATATAAACTTGACTTTGATTTGTGTTGAGAATGAGTTTAGATGATAGGGAAGTGAAATCAAATGGTCAAAGTAATTGTACAAGTGTACGATGATATGTAAAGTATAGTAATTATGTAGGAAAAATCGTATATGAGTTTTGATTTTTGGTGTCTGTGTTGAATCTTGGATTTTTTATTTGTTTGAGATGTGAGGAGCTGAAATGGAAGTAGAAGAATTGGTTTTGGTGTTATATGCGTTCATTGAATAAGATAGAAGTGAGAAAATTTGGGAAAAGAAAGTAAAAAGAAGAAGAAAGCTGGTTCGGTGAAGAAGGAGGAAGCACAATCGCGACATCGTTGGTCCATCTAGAATGTCGTGGTTGTGTAGGCGCACGATCACGACTTCCATGTATTTTGAAGAACGTTGTTTTATGAACTTCCTACTATCTTTTAATTATAACTTCTTCAACCAATATCCAAATGACTTGATTCTTAAACCAATGGACTCATAAGACATTTATTTTCATCCCCACCAAAACTTATAATCATCTGAAGTGGATTGATTGATGAATTAAAGGTGGAAATGTGACTGTGCTGAAGTTTGATAACTGGGGTGATTTTACCAATCATATGTCAGTATTTTGATTATATTTTGATCTGTAGATTTCCAAATGGAGTGATTATTGATTTGAATTAAACTAGAGATTTAAGGCTACAAACTTTCTAAAGAGATTGAATTCTGATTCTGCCTCTATCAATTTCATATTCTGATTGGAAGTTGAGATAAAGAATTCTATTGAAGCTTACATATAGTATGAGATCTTTTGAGTATAACTTTTAGTATTTTGAACCAAATGGAATGAACTTGGTATCACTAGAAACTTAAGATTTGGTAGAACAAAGGTTTAGAAGGAAGTATTATCAAATTACCTCATCTTCCTGATGTGAATATTTAAGTCAATATTGCCAGGACTTCAAGGTAATAAGCAAAAAGGGAGCTTTTGTAAGTAATCTACTAAGAAATTTTCTAAGTAATTATTAATGAATATTCATAAAAAATTCAGTAAGTAATCCTTGAGTATTCTGTAAGTAATTTAGATGGTCAATTTCGTAAGTAATTTAGTAAGAAAGTTTTGGTCGTTTTGCTTTGACTGTTTTGTTTGCTATCAATTGCTCCATTGAATGATTTACAAAGTTTTTAGTAATCTTTAGGACGCTCACACTTTACTTTATTCTGTTTAGTATTGAATTAAATTGTGTTTATGCTGATTGTATTCTGAACTCGAGACAATGAATGTCCGAATTGTTTGACGCATAGGAATATGACTGACTAATTATTTTTGCATATTAAATGAACTTATTTGGTTTTTTAGCTGTCAAGTCCTAGTCGTGGGTAAACAAGCATGCCTAGAAGGGTCTTCAGTCTCTTCTGGACACTTGGGTGTTGAGACTTCGTTCTCTTTTAGACACTTCAATGTCGGGGCTTCCATCTCTTCTGGACACTTCGGTGTCGGGACTTCAATCTCTTCTATTTAGTGATGTCAATCATGGCATCTTCTGTACTTGTTATCTATTTCTGTTCATGGATTTACGGTCTAACTCATTTTTTATTTGATCTCTGATAAGCTTTGATAAGAAACAAACCCATATTTTTGGTCTGGTGGGTGTTACCCTATTTTGAAAATCTATTATGTATTTCTGTACGTGCTGTTTTACTATTGAAATGTCTGACTTTAGCTTGTGAAGCTTTTTCATTAATAGATCATATTCTGCTCTGAATTTTAGTATGCTGAGATGCTTTTGTATAACATTATTCAGTATCTATTGTGGTTAGGCATAGTTTAGTTATTCCCACTAAGCTATATGCTTAGAATGGTGGATTTGCCTCATGTAGGTTCAGAGAGAAGGACTTAAGGACTGGGACAAGTCAACCGCAATGGGCAAAGGAGTCTAAGTTTTTCTTTATTTTGATAGAAATGTATTTTGAGTTTGATTTTTAACTTGTATATGAATTTGTATAAAGGCTTGTAATAACTATAATATATGTTGATTTTTAGTTTGAAACAAGTTTGTTTTAAGTTCAACGTATAATATGATGTATGTTTGTTCTGAATCACTTCCAATGGAAGATTTTAAATGCTATGCTTCCGTAAAATGTTTTGGTTTGTTTGTATTGTCATGTGTGGCATCCATATATCCTCCCAGGGGGCAATTGGGCATTATAATAATACTGTGATCAATAGAGCTATCTTGCATCTGGGTGCTTCTATTAATGTGATGCCTCATTTGATTTATGCTTCTTTGAATTTGAGACCACTGAAAAAAATGAGTGTAATCATACAACTGGCTAACCGCACTAATGTTTACTCTGATGGTGTGGTTGAGGATGTTTTTGTGCAGGTGAATAAGTTAGCGTTTACTGCAGATTTTTATGTTATGGATATGAATGATGACACCTCATATAATCCGATACCTATCTTATTGGGAAGATCGTTTCTTAATATGGCTCAAACTAAGATAGATGTTCATAAAGGCATCCTCACAGTGGAATTTTATATGGAAGTGATTAATTTCAATATTTTTAATTCCATGAAATTTCCTCCTAATGACCATTGTGATTTTTTGTTGATGTGATTGATCCTTTTGTGGAGGAAATGTTTCAATTAAGTTATAGGGATCATTTGGAAATGGTTTTGACTGAGGATATGAAAATAGAAGCCAATATTAATGTTGAGATGGGAGAAGAGCTTGTGGAAATGATAGTTGCCTTTGACTTATTGGAAAGCTCTCCAAAAAGGTATGATTTGGCTTCTACACAACTACCTAAAGCTCACTAGAAATTGTAACCTTTTCATGTGCAAGCACCAAAATTGGAATTAAAGAATGCTTAGTTGGAGATAAACAGACTTTCCCAGTTATCATCTCGGAGGAGTTGACTTCAAATCAAGAGGAGAGGCTGATTCAAATACAGAGAGAGCATAAGAAGGCCATCAGGTGGACTATCGTAGATATCCAAGGGATAAGCCCTTCCATATGCATGCATCACATTTTGTTAGAGAAGGATGAAAAATCTACAAGGGAAGCTCAACGTAGGTTGAATCCTCCAATGATGGAAGTTATGAAGAAGAAGGTGTTAAAGCTTCTCGATGTTAGGATTATCTACCTGATTTCCAACAGTAAGTAGGTAAGTCCTATCCAGGAGGTTCCAACTAAGTCTGGAATCACCGTTGTAACAAGCGAGGAACATAAGTTGATTCCCACCCGAGGGCAAACCGGGTGGCGAGTATGTATTGGTTATAGAAAGTTAAATTCTGTTACTCATAAAGACCGCTTTTCCCTTTCTTTGATTGATCAGATACCTGAGAGATTGGCTGGCTATGACTATTACTGCTTTGAGTAATAGTGGGAGATAGAAAGTGAACAAAGCCTTGGTCCATCATTTTCATTTGTCAAATCGATGAGTAGGAGACCAGGGGGAGTATAACTATTATTCTCTTCACTACTGAAGCACATGGAGAAGATGACCCATGCTTAGAGCAGAAATTAGAGATGGAAGGCTAGTCTTCTGACATCGGTTCCACAAGAATATTTACGCCAAGTCATGATTAAGCCAATTTTATCATTTTAAGGTTGTAATTTTTTTCAGATTGCGGTGTTGATGATATTGACTTGATTGGTTTTAGGATGAATGATCTTAATATGTTATTTTGATTGTTTTATTTCGAACCTATTGCTAAAACATTGAATGTAATCCATAATCTTTACTTTTGATGCATGTGAGAAGCATCTAATGATCGTTAATCATTGGGAACAACATAACATAGGTTAGATAACCTTAATGTGTGAGGGTACTGCCTATATTGATCATTTTCCAATTCATAATGTCGCTGCCATATTGAATCTCAAAATCGTATCCTAGGTTATACGATAGTTAGGTTTAATTAATGATCGTATCTTGATTAAACACAACCTAAGGAAAAATCGAGATTTATAGAGTGTTCTATTAGTCTTAGATCAATAGTCCAAAAAGAGTTGTAAAAACATTAGAATGATGGAATATGCTTGATTGTGTTTAAGCCGAGATTGACCCTAAAATCGTACCTTACTTATATTCGACACTTTTCTTATTTTTGATTGTTTGTTTTAATTTATTTTCGGTAGTTTACTTTTACTTTAAATTTTAAATTGCTTAAAATCCAAAAACCCCGCATATATCTTCCTTACATCAATTAATTTCATTTGTAGACATTATCCGAACATTCCCTGTGGATTTGATCTCAACTCACCTTAACTACAAATTTTAGTATGTTGAGTCAAGTAAATTTGATAGTGCACTCGACACGCACTATTAATAAGTCATTAATAGGCTAGGTATATTTGGTTTCTAACCAGTATATGTTGATTCATAGGATAAATCTATGCATTTTTATATCATGTATGTTCACTTCATAAATGGTTATATGCATGTTAGATGCATGAAAAACTTGTCCTTAAGTTATCTGGACTGTCTTAGTATATACTAGGTTCTATTGGCAATAAATATTTTTCCTGGTCACTGAGTACATAGTGTACTCACCCCCTCTACTTTCCAACCATGCAAGTTAACTTGGTGAGCTTGAAGCTCTGAGTGTATCGTGCAATCTTTTGACATTTTCGGGGCATTACCATACGTAGGTAGTCAATGTTTTGTACTTTTGTTGTATAGTGGCTCATTAACTATTTTATTAAGTCAGTTATGTTGATATACTTTACGATTTTGTAAATTAACTTTTGACTATCTTGTGATTTGTAAATGACCTTATGTACTGTTGTTGAGATTACCCTTGAGTGGACTTAAAAGTCAAGAAGTCGTGGTAGAGTTTTAAATGTGAATATAGAAGTGTGTTTAAAACTAATTTACAGGTATTTTAATTGAGTTTTGGGATTTTCAAAATACAGCCCTTGTGCTGTCCAAATGTTTTCAAAGGATATTCAGTTAGCCTTTAATAGTCAGGAGTTGGGTTAAGGGTACTATGACTATCCTTAGCTTGCGTATGCGGTGGTTGTAGGAAAAAATATCTTAGACAATATCTTTGATTGAAGAAGTTGGTTCAAAAACAAGTAGTTGGATGATTTCTTATGCACTGCCTAAATGCTCTCGCCTTTAAGAAAATATAAATGGATCCATCTAATCCATAAGGATGTTTTATCTTTAAGGATCCACCAAAACCTTTTCCGGATGAGTTTTTTATTGGTAAGTTTCACTAGAAGGATATTAAGTTCCCCTTCTTCTTTTGGATAGCAAATGTCAAACCATTTTACTTTAGCACTTTCCTTTACACTAGCAAAGTGGTTCCATAAGAAATCTTTGGAAAGCCTCTCAATTGACTTGGTAACAATCTTTGATAGATAAATGTGCAAGCTTCAATATGTATGTACAGAGTTGAGAGTCAATTTTATAAGTTGTAATTTTCCTATGAAGGACAAAAACATGTTTACCCAGGAGCTGATTATTTACTAAATTTTATCTATAATGGGATTACATTCAAGGAAGGTTAGGCATTTAGTTGAGACTGGCATACCTAAGTATAGTAGAGGTGGAGATTGTTCCTTCATTCCAGTTAGAAAAACAATGTGTGAGGCCATCCGAGAAGCTCCTTTTGAAAGTATGAAGTGGCTTTTGTTGAGGTTTTTCTATAGGCCAGGCAAGTCTTTGAACTTAAGGAGGGCCTGTATATAGCTATGAATGGAGTCCCCATTTGCTTTGCAAAAAAAGAAGCAAATCATCCGTAAATCCAAGGTTTGTTAGTCCAACTCTCTTACACTTCAAGTGGTGTCTAAATTTTGCATTGGAGGCCACTTCAAGTTTGATTATAGAGTTAAGCACTTCCATACACAAGATGAACAGGTAAGGGGAAATAGGATCTCCTTGTCTTAAACCTTTCCTAGCTTTGAAATACTTGGAAGGGATACCATTGATAAGGATTGAATAGCTTGCCATGTAGATGCATTCTTTGATCCATCTGGTATAAATTCTGGGAAAGCTGAAAGCATCCCTCATCTCCTATTAAAAATTCCAGTTACTATCATAAGCCTTATGAAAGTTGATTTTTATGGTGTGGTTAGGGACTGAATTAGCTCTTGCATAGCCTTTAGGAAGCTCTTACATAATTAATATATTGTCCCCTCTCTTTTTATTTCTTATAAAAGACCTTTGATTGTCAATAATGAGTGGATCAATCATTTTCTTCATTCTTGATGTGAGAATCTTAGATATGATCTTATAAAGAAAGTTTGTACAAGAAATGGTTCGGACTTCATTGAAGTTTGGTGGACTGGAACCTTTTGGTATAAAGCATTGGAATGTCTTGTTGATTTTTTGTAAGCAACACTCTTGTGGAAAAAAATCCTCTCACTATATTTTTGATGAATGGCCCCATAATATTCTAAGATTGTTGGAAAAAATAACTATTCATGTAACTCGAACCTTGGGTTTTTTTTCCATCTATTTGGAAAAATGCCTCCTTAATCTCCTTATCCTTTTCAACTTTTGTTAATAAAACACTATCTTCTGTCTTAATATGCTTCACCTTAAGTGTTAAGAAACTTGCAACAAAAGTTAAACTTGCATTCGAGGAACCTAGTAGCTTATAAATACTTCACATCCTCATTTTGTATATCAATTTGGTTCTGAAGAAGCAATCTCTTATGGCTGGTGATTTAACTAATTCTATTTTTATTTTTTTGAGCAAGAATTAACTTAAAGAAAAACTTTGAGTTTCTATCTCCATCCTTTAACCAATTCACTTTTGCTCTTTGATGAAGAAAGGACTCATGATTTTTAACAAAAAGAAAATAAGTAAAGAGAACATGTTTCTTCTTTGCAAGGAATGAAGCATCATCTAGTGAACGCGTAAGGAGAGCTTAGATAGTAGAGAGCTCATACTTAGCTTGCAATAATATTTCATCTATTGATCTCTTAGAAGAATGTAGCACATTAAGTTCATGTTTGATTGACTTAAGCTTTTGTATGCATATATATTGTTTGGTTCCTTTAAAAAGACAACATGTACCTTTCCTACAAGCATCAGAGAATCCCGAATCGTGAGTCAAATGATTGTTGAATCTACAAGGATGGAAGCTATCAATTCTTTAAAATAATTACTCAACTTTAATAAGTGGTATGATCTAAAAATAGAGGGTCTTGGAAAATAGCAGTGTTGTTAGGAAACTGAGTTAGCTAAGTGACATTAACAAAAGCAGTATCAAGCTTCTTTTCAATGCACCATACAAAGGATTATTTTTTGGACCATGTGAATTTGTGGCCTGTGTATTTCAGGTCTGTCACTCCCAATCAATCAAATCATTGTTTAAAATCCTCTATATAATTACAAAGAATGTAGTTTCCATGAGCCTTCGACCTATAAAGAGTAGAGTTACAATCCCCATAAATTAGCCAAGGCAAAGTTATCCCTCTATTGAGATTGGGTAGATTAGTCTATAACATTGATCTTTAGAAACCAAAATAGCTTGCATAGATGAAAGAAACAATGATATATGTTTGTTTATGGAAAAAAGATATATAAAGGTGCGTAATTCGATTTGTGCAGTGGAGTATTACTTCTCTAACTTCATCTACTTTGTAGCTTATAATAATTATCTAAAAAGCATGGCATGAATGGATTAATATCTTCTCTTAAACCAATCCTAGTATGTTCAACTTACCAAGATTTTGTTTTTATTTTTGTCTCAAGTAAACCTACAATTAGAGGCTTTTCCCTCCTAACAAAATCTCTTAAAGCAGCTTGCATTATAAAGTAATTTAATCCTCTAACATTCCATACTACAATGGAAATAATTAAAAGTTCTTGTGTGTGGAGCTTTAGCTCTTGCTCCTCTGTGATCTTCTCTTTTCTACTGTTTTAAAAGCCTAACTTACTTTCTTATGTCCAATATCAACTTCCTGACCAACTTGTTTGAATGGTGATTGACTAGTAATAGGAGTTTCTAGTCTAGTATGAGAGTTTGGTGAACTATCAAGGTTATTATTTCCACAAGAAACCCTATTTTGATTTTTTCATTAGAAAGAGGGTTCTCAACTATATGGTCTATAGGTTGTGAAGGAATAAGGGAGGACACTACTTTTATATCTGGAGTTACATCAACTTCTGGGTTAATTAGATTCCCAGCTGTAAGTAAGTTCTCATCATTTGCAGTTGCTTTAATATTGTTGTTAACTTGTTTATCCTTTATTAACTCATCACCCATTAGCTCTAGATAACTACTTGTTTTGAAAAATTTCCCATGGCTCCATATTTTTCCTTGGAGTTTAGGAAGTGGGTTCTATTGGTAAGATACCATAACACTTTCCTCCCACTATTTGTTATCCTCATGTAGCCTCATAATTGGGATTTCATATGGAAGTCCTCTGGTGAGCTCCACACTAACACAAATAAGAACATAGCCCATTCTCGTTTTCTTTGCTGTATTTTCAACAATGCAGAGGGGTTTTCCAATGAAACTTGCAAGAGCACTCAAAGTGTGGTCCAATATTTCAGTTCTGCAGAAATATTGGTAAGTTTCTAACATGTCAAGAACCCTTTTATCAAAATTTTATTTGCACGAGAGATTGAGTTAAAAGTTAATAAAATGAAATTTTCCTCAGCTAGGAAGGCATCTGCCAGCCCTTTACTATGCCATACTCGATGTGCCCATTTATGGATGCATAAGAAGAGGTCGTTTTTCAAAGAAAAAATCAACTAGAGTAACTTTCCAGTTACATGCCCTCTCCTCTAGAACTTCAATCTTTAAATAGACTATGAGTTTCCCATCTATTTCCTTAGGGGGTCTGAAGTCGAGAATCCAAGTTTGGTGATCGCCTATAACTTGCTTCCAGAGTTTTTAGGTGTTTAACACTACTAAAGGGTGGATGGTTATAGTGGCAAATGGAGTTATGTTTGTTTCAGGTTTAGGAAGGAGGTGGGTGGGCAGAGCTGGGAATTCATCCTTCCTATTGTCAGGTAAAGGCTGCATGCTTGGGAGATAAGGCTAGAGAAAGGGAAACAAGCAGCCTTGGGAGGATGAAAAATCTGAAAAGGAAATGGTGTAGAAAGAAAGCAAAGCAAGTGAGAAAAGGTGTAAAAGATGGTGGGACTAAAATATCCCTTGCGGGATCTGGTGACCCAACGAGATACCATCCGAGGAGGAGGAATATAATCAGAAAAGAAAATAGTAATTATAGAAGAAAAAGAGAAAGAGTAGGAGTCGTACCCTGTTAAGCTATTCAGTGCTATGTTAATCACCGTACAGGGACATCATCGATAGTGTCTTTAAGAGCATCTTTTACCTAAGTGTTACTTACTCTTGACCTAAAATGACCTGGACTAATTTGCCAAACACCCCTAATTTTGAAAACCCTAATTGTATAAACCTAGTTGCTAACTTATGCTACTGCCATCACCTGTGGACTACCTACTGCTACTGGCAGAGTAGCTAGATTGCCACTAGCCATCCATATCATGCAGTTGTCTCGAGTAGTCTTTAGCAGCAGCCTACAGTCACCAATATTGCCAGTCTATAGTTCATATAATGCGACGCAATGTTAGATGTTGTGTTGCTTTTTAAGCTTCTGTCACCTCCATATGCCTGTCACCATATGCGCTGATAGATATGATGACTTTCTACTTGTCTCAAACGTCTCTTACTCCCAATTCATACCTGTTGTAGACTCCCCTTGCTATACCTTATTGGATCGTAAAAAGAAAGCATATGATATTTGGAGAAATGGTATATTTCAAAATTTTTTAGAAATATAAATTGCAGCGGAAGCAATATATCCAAATCATCAAGCCAATCTATACATGATATGGTATAAGGATAATAATAAACATAAACAAGATAGAGGTTATTATCGACTCATTTGCTACAGCTTTAACTCCTCGCTGTGCTATCCTCTCCTTCTTCTTCTATCCAACCCTAGCTTTAGCCTTGCTTTTGAATCTTTTCCTTTGTTAATCTATCCTCTCCTTGTTGTTGTATTCTCAGCCAATTTGATCTACCATTTGTGCTTCTTGGACAACTTAGTTAACAAAATCCTTTGGTAGGAAAGGAGAAGAAATGTTTGGAGGAGATTTTTCTTAGAAGAAAAAGGAAACAATGAGACTCTTCTCATTCAAGGTTTTTACCATGCATACTTAAAAGGAGAGAGTTGGTCAAAATAATGCAAGAACCCTTTCTTATATACTTTAATTTCGGTTATGCATGAAAAGAAATAAAGGGAGAGCATCTAATGTATCATACCATTCTTTAATCAAACATAAAGAAGCCATTAAATGAGACACTTCTCATTTGTTTTAAGATGGCTATATAAAAAGACCAATCACCTAATATGACATGTCAACTTCGATTTTTTAGTGATGAAAGATGGAAAATTATCCATCCAATACACATCTTTCATCTTTAATCAAATGAATGGTAAAGAGGTTAAAAGATAATCATTAAACCATTTAATGATAAGATCATAACTCCATTTAATGATGATAAAGCATGATAAATACCGTCTTTATTTAGCAATTCAATGCTAAATGTGCAGCTGCACATTCAGCCATTAAAAACCAAAAATACATTTCATTTATTTAAGAATTTTGTTTTAATATAATTACTCTAATTAATTAAATTAAACCAAAGTCTAGCCAATTTCTAAATGTTCATTTGGGCTTCTAATTAACCATTAATTACCGTAAGCCCAACACTCAATCATAGGCTTTAAAACCTCCATTTATTTATTTTTACTTAACTTGATAACCTTCCTTGAAGCCAAGTGGGCAATCTTATTGGACTTAGAAAATTCAAGCTCCAACAAGCCCAAAATTAATTTAATCTCATTAGAATTAATTCTAGCTTGTTAACTAAATGTCATTCCACTAAAGGCAATTAGTTGAACTCTTGGATTATTAAATATTACGAGAACACATTTTTCAACTAAGATGTCCAAATGCAAATCCTATTACTAACCTTATTATAGCCATTTGCATAATAAACGGTAAAATTACCGTTTTGCCCTTAAATTGGTTTTTCCTTTTAGATCTCTCGTTTTACTCTATATGGTGATTAACATACAAGATCTCATCTTGGTGTTAAGACTTGATGGGTAGCTAGTCCATCAAACTACTGGCGCCAGTTTAATCACCAATCTCCATAAAACATCTAGAAGTGATGATATCATTATAAACTCTATATTTGAGTGAATGTTCCCTGATACATGTTTTTATTAATAATTTTAACATGCAAACACTAGATTAATACTTTGTGAAAATCCTTTCTAATCATATCAAGAATTATAATGAAACATATATGAGTTCACCACTCATCAAGATTATGGTCCAGAATAAGCAAATGCTCAAATGTATGTTTTAAGATTAAAGTAATGAGCTACTTTATTTTGTAAAAGACACGTGATTCCAGATTCATTTAATAGTGCCATTATCGATAGTCAACTACTATCATGATATGAAACTCATCATTCCCTCGAAATAAACTCCTTTAGTTACATGGAGATAAATCATAACACTACAGTCTAAACCATAATCAAGTGACCAACTTGATTATTCAACTGTGAATCAATTAATTTATATTCTAATAATATACATGTTTCCCATACATCTGCATGTATAAGTATATTATTTACAAAAGAATCTTGGTACCTTATGACTAGTTATATAATGCTTATACATATAAAACCAAACTCTTTTGTTTCATTAATAATAAATATTTTCATTACAAAACTGTCACTGGAAGAAAATTAAGTTATATGTAAATAAACTTGCTTTTTAAGGCACTATATTTACATAACTGCAACATACTCGTCATCACCCAGCCCAGTAGCAGCTGCAACATATGTTTGTTTTCTACCGCCTTTCTCCTAGCAGTAAAACCAGCGTAATGGTGTGAGCCACTGGCTGCTTTTCTCTAGCCACTAAGGACCATCCAATCACATCTTTATGGAAGGAACAACAATAAATTCCACAACCACCTCATTCACCAACTGCAACACAAAAGACCAACTCAAACACCACAATAACCAGCTCATTCAAGCCTCACAATACTAACACACATCACATGCTTAGCACCGCTAGCTCCCAAAGCTCGTTCTACTGAAGCTTCTCTAGTATTCACTACAAGAAAATAGCACAATTTGTGGCATTTAAAAAATGTCATAAAATCTTAAAAATTGTCTTAAAATATAATTCACATATAATGTCGGCAAATGTGGTATAGGCAAAAGTTTTTTGTGATATTTCCCATAAAATGTCACAAAAATGGACATTCTGTCATGTTTTAATTATCGTCACTAAAAAATTGGTCTTTCTGCAATGTTTTTTTGGAAACGTCATGAAAAGTCACATTCTACAACATTTTTAAGATGTCACAGAATGTTGCTTTCTATGACATTTATAAAAAAATGTCACAGATAGTTGAATTTTGTGACGTTTCTAAAAGCATCGTGGAAAATCACTTTTCGCATTGAAGAATAATTAAATAAATAAAATTAACAAATAATATTTGAAAGTTACTAAACAAATAAGAATTTAAAATTTTGTATGTTAAAAAATGTCATGGAATGCCATTTTAATTATTTTTGTTTAATTGTTATTTTTTCCATTTTTAAAATAATTTTAATTTTAAAAATTATTTTTTAAAATACAAAATTTTTAAATCTTATTTGTTTAATAACTATTCAATATTATTCATAAATTTTATTTATTTAATAATTGTTCAATTAGTAAATCATTAATTTTAATAATTATTCATGTATCACAAGAATTTCATACTTACATACAATGTATTATTTAAATGCAATTCGGAAATATGTCATAATACACTAATTAATATAGAAAACACATTATAAGTGTAGAGTAAATAGCCATAAGTATATAATATATGAATATGTGTACATATATCTAACCTAAACGAATATTATGTGTACAACATAAAAGTTCTAAGATCTTTTTTTGTTGTTCAAATTCAATTCTTTGTTGTTTGACTTCGATAGTTAGTCGATCCTCCATTTGTTCAACTTTTTATTCAATTCATCGTCTTAGAATGTAACCCTTGATTAACCTTCTTCGACTCCTCTACTTCATCTCGAAATCTCTTTCTGATCGAAGCCTTCATTTGGGTAGTTGTCCATTGACTTTTACTTTCATCATAATGAGTGTGATATCATAGCTTCATCTAGTCTCACTCTTCTCCATCTTTGTCACTCTGTTGTATAGGATTATATTACTAGTAATATTTATTATAAAATTTGAAATGTCAATCAAAGTAAAATATAATTAAAAAGATAATAACTAACAATCTTATGCCATATCGCTATAAAGGTCATAGAGATAGAGTTTGGTCGACATTTGACTTGACTACTAGCTAATTTGGCTTTTTCCCTTTTTTCCTAATCGTAAACTGGTGGATCGGAAAAAGAAAGCATGCTATATTTGGAGAACTGGTAGATTTTAAAACTTTTTAAAAATCTTATTTTCAGTGGAAGCAATATATCCAAATCTTCATGCCAATCTATACATGATATGGTATAAGGATAATAATAAACATAAACAAGATGAAGAATATTATCGACTCCTTTGCTACAGCTTTAATTCCTTCCTACGCTATCCTCTCCTTCTTCTTGTATCCAAAGCCTTCGCTTTTGAATCTTTTCCTTTATCAATCTATCTTCTCCTTGTTGTTGTATCCTCAACCAATTTGATTTACCTCTTGTT
>JANIJH010000007.1:37551947-37562333 GCA_024520975.1 Erythroxylum areolatum | reverse complement strand
AACAAGTATTCTTTTCTTCTTTCTTTCTTTTAATGAAGCTAAAATAACCAATTTGCCCTTCCTTCTAAGCCTTACAATTTTACAACTCAAGTGATCTTCCTAAACTACCCCTTATGCATACTTACCACCTTAACACTTAATTCAATTTACCTACTTCATATAGTCTTACTCAAATTAACAAACTAATTAATCCTAACATAATTAAACTACTAATACCCTAAAATTAATCTAATCAGGCTTATTCATTAAAAAAATTTGCGACCAACACAAACGCTACTGTTTTGATTTTTTTCTTTTTTTCTTTTTTTTTTGTTTTTTTGTTTTTTTGTTTTTTTGTTGTAACAATAAATATAAAAGAAGATAGCAGTAACAAAAATCAACAACAACTGAGTAGATGTACCTCTAAACATCTCAGAATAGCATGTAAAACAAAAGTCCCTAAATCAAAAAATCAAATACTTAGTACTTCATTCAACTTGTGCAAGGGTAAGGCTAAAAGTTTTCAAGTTTCAATGCAATGCGATTAATAAGAAAACAATAAGGTTAAAGGCTCAAAGGGGGTAACAAGGGAAAAATGACTTGGTGGGTCATTTAAGCTAAAGGTTAAAAGCAAAGAAGGCCTTTATCATGTCCATAAAGCATGTAACTAGCAGTATCAAACAGGTTCAGAGCAAGTTCTAAAGGTAATCCACATAGGGAAGCCTCACATACTATAAAGAAAATAAATGACTATGAGATGCAGTCATATAGCTCAAAAGCTCACATATGTTTAAACGAAAATCCATCAAAATTTCATACATTGCCTCATCACTCAGCATCAGTTATTGACTAAGTTTATGTAATTGACTACTTTAATTAATCCACATGGTTCACTATCCTCTCAAGCTACCTATTCCAAGTTCATGCATACAACTCAATTCTCCATCCTACTACTTTGACATAATTGTATGGTCAAATTCATCACAAATAGGACCCAAGTTAGTTATCAAAAGAGTCGCAACCATTCAAGTGTGTATCTCTCAACATCAACATTAATATCATAAGCATGCACATAAACTCAATCCCCCCCACACTTAATGTGAACATTGTCCATAATGTTCAAGTAGTTATCAATCAAACACAAAGAGGGGAAAGAAAAAGAAGAAATTTCCTTGAAAAAGAATCAGCCAAGAACTCTTTGTCACCAACCACTCAAACCTAAGGAAACTCAAAACAACTCAAAGAAATGCATTAAAAGAAACATAAAGGAAACAATGAAAAAGAAAGAAAAAAAACTACAGTCCTACTGGAAAACACGCACCGTGATCAAGGAGGTGAAGTTTCTTGAAGAGACAATCGCTCCTTAAAGTTATCCACAAACCTAGGCATATAAAATTTAGCTCGTTGTCCATTTACCTTAAATGAATTTTCATTTTCTTGTTTTACCTTAAGGACCCCAAAAGGAAGGACTTGGATTACCGTGAATGGACCATACCACCTCGACTTAAACTTCCTTGGAAAAAGACAAAGACAGGAGTTGTAGATCAATACCCGATCGCCTACCTTAAAGTCTTGGTAGAGAATCTTCTTGTCATGACACTTCTTCACACACTCCTTATACAGCTTCGAATTGTTATAAACATCCAAACAGAACTCTTCAAGCTCATGACGCTGAATAAGTCTCTTAGCACCTGCAGCAGACAAATCAAAGTTAAGACATTTAATAGCCCAGTATGCACGATGCTCTAACTCAACGGGAAGATGACAAGACTTCCCATATACTATCTTGAATGGTGACATGCCTATGGGTGTCTTAAATACGGTCTTATATGCCCAAAGTGCATCATCTAGCTTTAAAGACCAATCCCGCCTAGAAGCATTAACAGTTTTCTCTAGTATTTTCTTTAATTCCCTGTTTGAGACTTTAACTTGTCCACTAGTTTGGGGGTGGTATGGAGTAGCAACCTTATGGGTCACCCCATACTTAGCTAATAATGAATCAAAAAGTTTGTTGCAAAAATATGACCCACTATCACTAATGATAGCCCTAGGTGTGTCAAAACGTGTAAAAATATTCTTCTTCAAAAATTTAACAACACATCTAGACTCATTTGTGTGCAATGCTTCTGCTTCCACCCACTTACTAATATAATCAACAGCAACCAATATATATTGATTAGAGAAAGACTTAGGAAATGGTCCCATGAAGTCTATGCCCCAAACATCAAAAAATTCACAAACAAGAATGTTAGTCAATGACATGTCATGTCTCCTACTAATGTTCCCGACCCCTTTGACACCTATCAAAAGATTTGACAAATGCAAATGCATCCTTAAATAAGGTGGGCCAATAGAAACTACACTCTAAAACCTTATGAGCTATCCTAGATGCATCATAATGTCCCCCAGCCTCTGTAGAATGACAATGATGTAATATAGAGGACATTTCCTCTTCAGGAATGCGGCTCCTAATAATACCATCCACACAAATCTTGTAAAGCAAAGGATCATCCCAAAGATAGTATCTTACCTCAGACAAAATTTTTTTCTTTTGAGCATAAGAAAGATCAGGGGGATAGATATTACCAACAAGGTAGTTTATATAGTCTGCAAACCATGGAGTAACCGTCATAACCATCAGATGCTCATCAGGAAAAGTCTCCTAAATGTCCTTCTTTGATGCACTCTCCATGACAGCTTCATCTAACCTTGATAAGTGATCAGCTACAAAATTCTCAGCTCCCTTCTTATCCCTCAGCTCAATGTCAAATTTCTGTAAAAGTAACACCCAACGAATTAGTCTTAGTTTAGCGTCGGGTTTTGTCATCAAGTATTTCAAAGCTGCATGGTCAGTATACATAATCACTTTAGACAAAACCAAATATGAGTGAAACTTATCAAAAGCGAACACAACTGCCAACATCTCTTTCTCCGTGGTGGTGTAATGGTGTTGTGCGCTATTTAGTGTCCTACTTGTATAAAAAAATGGGATGAAAGATCTTATCTCGTCTTTGGCAAAAAAAGGCACCCACTGCATAATCACTTGCATCACACATTAATTCAAAAGGAAGAGACCAGTCAGGAGATATAAGAATAGGTGTAGTCACAAGCATATCCTTTAACAATTGAAAAGATGTCAAACATTTATCATCAAAATTAAACACAACATCTTTTTCAAGCAACTCAATCAAAGGTTTAGCAATTTTAAAAAAATCCTTAATAAACCTACAGTAAAAGCCAACATGGCCTAAGAAACTTCTAATGGATCTAACATTGTTTGGTGGTGGAGTTTCTTAATGACATCAATTTTTGCTGGGTCTACCTGTATACCTTTGCTAGAAATCTTGTGACCTAAAACAATGCACTCCTACACCATGAAATGATATTTTTCCCAATTAAGCACTAAATAGGTCTCTTCACACCTAATTAAGACTTTCTCTAAGTTATTTAAGCATGCTTCAAATGAAGTAATAAATACAGAGAAGTCATCCATCAAAATTTCAATGCAAGATTCAAGCATATCAGAAAAAATAGCCATCATGCATCTTTGAAATGTAGCTGGAGCATTGCATAACCTAAAGGGCATGCGCCTATAGGCAAATGTACCATAGGGACATGTAAAAGTTATTTTCTCTTAATCTTCTAGGGCTACTAGAATCTGTAAATATCCACTATATCCATCTAAGGCATAATAAAAGTCATGTTTAGCTAATTTCTCAATCATCTAATGAATGAAAGGTAAAGGAAAATGATCTTTCCTGGTGGCATCATTCAACTTCCTATAATCTATGAACATTCTCCACCCAGTTACCTTCCTAGTGGCTATTAATTCATGTTTCTCATTTTCAACCACAGTGGTGCCTCCTTTCTTTGGCACCACATGCACAGGATTAACCCAACCAGAATCAGAAATGGGATAGATAATACCTGCATCTAGAAGCTTTACTACCTTATCTTTCATTACCTCCTTCATATGTGGGTTAAGTCTCCTTAAGGGCTGCACTATTGCCTTGCTTACATCCTCTATGAAAATATGGTGTGTGCAAAAAGAAGGGCTTATACCTTTGATATCTGTAATGGACTACCTAATTGCCTTTTTGTGGTCCTGTAGTATCCTCAATAGCTGCTCTTCCATGGAACCTGACAAACAAGAAGAAATGATAACTAGTAAATGCTCAGGTGGGTTAAGAGAAACATACTTCAAATGAATCGGAAGAGGTTTAAGGTCAAGAGAAGGGGGCTCTTCAATTGAAGGCTTCAAAAATAGCTTGGTTGGACATTGGAGAGGCTCGTATGCTCTATAATGTGTCCAACATGCTGGCTCCAACTCAACTACAATATCCTCCAACTCTTCTTGCAATTCTTCCCCTAAGTCTTCGATCATTCCTTACACTTCCCCTTCTAACAAATCTGCACAAACAATAGAAGAATCATTAGTATCAGAAGAATAAATATCAATAAAATGGCAAGAGTCAAAAGTAGAATGATGCTTCGTAGCATTGAGCACATCAAACACTAGTTCTTCATCTTGAAGTCTCAAGATGAGCTTTCCACGTTGTACATCGATGATGCTAAGTGCAGTGTCCATGAAAGGTCTCCCAAGAATGATGGGGATGTCTATATCTTCCTTCTTATCATGGACTAAAAAATCCACCGGGAAGAAGAACTTCTCGACCTTGACCAATACATCCTTAATGATTCCCCTCGGATAAGTGATTGACCTATCTGCCAGCTGAAGCGAAATAGTTGTGGGTTTAGGCTCTACTAATCCTAATTTCCTGAAAACAAAAAGAGGCATTAAGTTAATGCTTGCACGTAAATCCATTAAAGCCTTATCTATATGTAAATCACGAATAACATAGAGAAAAGTAAAACTCCCTGGATCCTTAAGCTTCGATGGTAGCTTTCTCGACAATGTGGCTGAACATTCCTCATTCAACTTAACCGTGGCATACTCCTTAAGCCTCCTCTTATTAGACAAAATTCTTTGAAAAACTTAGCATAAGAAGGCATCTGCGCTATGGCCTCAACAAAAGGAATTTTTATATGCAACTTTTTAAATATCTCAAGAAAACAACCAAATTGCTTATCTAATTACGTACCTTTCAACCTTTGAGGATAAGGAATTTGAGGTCTTCTTGGATGTGTAATGGGGTCAACAAATAACCTTTGATGGTCCTCCTTTTCAGTTGGTGCTTTCACAGCCTCCTTGTCACTTTCCTAACTCTCATCTTCTTCACACTTTTCCACTTCTTTATCCTTTTGCTTCTCCTAAACTTCTTTAAGTTGTCAACCACTCCTTAGTAAAATTGCCTTTGCATGTTCTCTGGGGTTAGCCTTGGTAGTGCTAGGTAATGAACCCGAAGGTTTTTCCTTTAACAAACTTGCAATCTGGCTCATCTGATTCTCCAAATTTTTTATATAAGATTTTTTGTTCTACATCCTAACCTCGGTAGTGGAAATGTACTTTGAGAGTAGCTCTTCAAGATTAGATTTCTCTATTGGTGTAGGATTAGGAGCCTTGAAACCTGGAGGTGGAGGTGGTTGTCTCTTAACATTGGATGACTATGGTTGTGCCACCTGATCATTTCGCCAAGAGAAATTTGGATGATTCCTGCACCTTGGGTTTTAGGTATTAGAATATGGGTCCCCTCACTGTCTGTTATAATTTCCCACATAATGGGCCTCTTCTGACTCTTGAGAAAAAGGATTCTCGACTTGACACTCAGAAGATGCACGTGAATCTCCACCACAATGCTCGCAAATAGCACAACTCCTTAATGTAAAGCTAGCTCCTCCTCTCACACTGTGCATCAAATTATCAAATTTCTTCATCAAAACATCCATCTGAGCAGATAAAGCCACTGTATTGTCAACTACATGAGCTCCTGTAGGTCGTCGGGATGCCTTTCTGTATGATATTGAAAACTACTAGCAGCCATCTTGTCAATCAACTTATAGACTTGATCAGGCATTTTCCTCATTAAACTACCTCCCACGGTAGCGTCGATGGTACTCCGGGTCGATGGGTTCATTCTTATATAAAAAGTATTGACTTGCTGCCATGTAGAGAAGGCTTGACTAGGACATTGTGCCAACATATCCCGAAATCGCTCCCACGCTTCATATAAACTTTCATTTTCATATTAAGTGAAGGAAGTGATCTCATTCTCCATTTTTGCAACCTTGGAAGAAGGGGAAAATTTGGCCAAAAATAATCTCATCATCTCATCCCACGTAGTAATCGATCCCAACTGTAAACTAGCCAACCTTGCTCTGGCCTTCTCCCTGAAAGAAAATGGGAATAACCTTAATCTCACCGCATCTTCTGATACTCCATTATGCTTGAAAAAATCACATCCCGAAATTTCTACAAATGGATATTTGTATCCTCCAAAGGCAATCCTCCAAATTGAGATGCCCTCACCATAGATGTAATGCTATGAGGAATCTCAAAATTAGCAACTGTGATCGTTGCCCTTATAATGGGAGGCATGGGTCTATTGTTATGCCCCATAGTCAAATCCATCATTGTTAACTCCCTTCTCTCTTCATTATGTGGCATCAACTTCTCTTTGTGCTATTCCATCTCTAAAAATTGCTCTTCTCTGGTCCTTTCTGCTGTATTACTACTCCGAGCCAATCTAGTTTCCTTACGTAACCTACAAGCAGTTTTTTCAATCTTAATACCTAATAGCAAATTCTCAGGCTTTTGACCACGAGTGAGCATAAACAAAATGGAATAAATAAAAATTAAATAATAACAAAATTAAGAAGGCAAAATAAATGACACCGAAATAAAGCAATCAAGCAAACAACTAAAACACACAAATAAACAATGAAGCAAGAATTAAATCTGAGACAATTAACACCATCTAAGCTAATGACTCACAATAAGGAATTTACTCCCCAGCAACGGTGCCAAAAACTTGTTGCGGTCTAAACAAAACAATATGAATTAAATTTTATCTAGAGCCATTAGAGGCAAGCACACCCCGTCGACAAGTAATATAAATCGGTAAGAACCGGATATCATACCTAAGGGAAATTTTCCAACATATAAGACAATTAAATTAAACGATGAAAAATTACTTAAACGATTAAGAATTGATTGATTTGAAAATAAAATAAAATAAAGTAAGCAAATTAAGAAAATATGAAAAATGTAAGGTATGAATTAAAATTACTATATTTAATCAAATGACAAAAATTGGTTAAGGTATCAGATTTCAATTGGATTGGACGCTAAAAATAAAATTGTAACGGTGGATTTATTTAGGAAATACTTCACTTAAGCAAGTCGAACTCAATATTCATGGGTGTTCCCTTCTCTTCTAAATCTGAGTCACCACTTGGTCCATAGATAAATCAGAATAAAAGGCATTAAATACAAGAAACCTAAAATTAAGTTCGTTAATCCTAGGTATTCTCACACAAGATCCTAAGGTTAGTCTACACTTTAGTCTCAAGTATGTCACTTGATTAATTTTCTGACAAATTAAATCCCATTGGTTGTGGAATTCAATCATCTAAGGTCTTAATTTAGGTGATCAAGCTAAATTAGGACTAAATATGCATTCAATCAAGCAAAAATCAATACCATAAAAATTATCCTAATCCAATATCAATCTTAACCTTAACCGAAAAGAAAAACTTATTCACACATATTTATCAATGTAACATAAATCATGGTCATAATATATATTTGCATTGATTAAATCCACACAATTAAAATAAATAATAAAAATTAAATACACGCGATATATAATCTTCGAGAGAGACGGTTGTTGCTGTCCAAAAAGAAAATCTCTAAGGTTGACCTCTTCTACCACTGCCATTGATTCCACCTTTTGTTCATGCAAAACTATGACAGTGGACCCCTGAAACTCTCTTTGCTATTGCAACTGTCTCCCTCTTTTGTTACTGTTCATTGACATGATAATAAGGTTTGTGTCCACCTTATTCATGCACGTTCCTTCTCCATTGTTAGCTCCTTCTCTTCACGTTTTTTTTAAGGTCCAACAACAGACCAATAATGCACCTCTCCAGCTGCTTACACGTTGCCATCAGCTGCTTCACTCTTCTCCTTCAATGCAACTGCTCCATTTCTCAAGTCACCAAGGGTAACGTGTTCTCTATTATTGTGTAACATGGGTGATATGAATCCATGGAGTCTCCACGTAGCTGCTTCATTTTTATCTCCTAGCCACCATGTGCTTTTGATGTTTGAGTGGTTGTAACGTCTTGAAAGCTGGTCCAACATGAGTGATGGAGTTGGTCAATATATGTTCAGTTGGTGATGAAGTTGAGCTCCCTCGTTATTCATCCCAGCTATCAAAGTGTGTGTTGAGAGTGTATCTCCAGCCAAAATGTTCTTTCCTAAAAACAACTGCAATGTGTTTTTAATCCATACCCAATATTGTGTGAGTGGAGAGTGTTTTTGGGTGTGCGTGAGTAATCTCCAGCTAACGCGTATATTGTTCAGCTCCCGTATGTGAGTTTAGAGTGTATGTTTTATTGGTCTATGCTCTGTAACGTGAGTGGAGAATGGAGTGCATGAGTCTCCACCAGCTGTCTCCTTTTGTCTTTATGTCTTCATTTCCTCCTATCATTTTTGGTCCAACACCTTTTTCACGCCACTAATCTCTCCACCGACCAACTGATTTATTTTCTCTCCTTTCAGCAAGTCATCTTTTCACGCTTCTTTGTTTTTCTTCTTGTCTGCATCTGCTTTCTTTTTTTCATTGTCTGCATCGCCCCTCTCCTTTTGCTCTCTTCATTTTATATTATCTTGCCGCCACCAGCTGTTCCTATTTGTTTCTTTCCTATTCAATCTCCACGCCTCTCTATTTTGATTTATGTCTTGAGTAATTCCAGTCCCTCTCTTTTCTCATGCATAACTCTTCTTCTTATCTTTCAAAAACGTTAATGTTTTTATTCATCCAATATGTGCCTAAATTAAAAACAAATAACTCTAAATTAGTGTAATTTAAATATTAAATGGACAAGAGTTTAGCAAATTATGAATCTAAAATTAATATAAAAATGCCTGTTAACATTGAGGATACAACAACAAGGAGAGGATAGATTGACAAAGAAAAGGATTCAAAAGCAAAGGCTTTGGATACAAGAAGAAGGAGAGGATAACACCGCGAGGAATTAAAGTTGTAGAGGAGTCGGAAATATCACTATCTTATTTCTATTTAATATTATCCTTATATCATATCATGTATAGATTGGCATGATGATTTGGTTATATTACTTCAGCTACAAATAAGATTTCTAAAAAGTTTTGAAATCTACCAGTTCTCCAAATATTTCATGCTTTCTTTTCCCGATCTAATAGCATCTTCTTCTTCTCTTTCCTAATCTCTCATCACAACTTTTAGCCCTTTCATTAACCCTTTATTTCACTTCCATAACACATAAACAATCCCCAATTCCAGATTAGACATCTCGCCAATATTCAGTCACAAGTGTGAGACATTACGCATGCCTGTGCGTGCCTTACACATTTGTGTAAGTGCACGAGCTTCCACCATTTTTCTGTAACTTCCCACTGATTTATTCATTCCTAATTGTATATTCTATCTTTCTATTCCAATACAATCTCAAAACAATTTCAAATGCAAGCTTATATGGTATTTACCATCAAAATCAAAACTTACACAAGCTTTCTCTCACTACTGTAACTTTTTAACAATAGTAATCCATTAACCAAAATAGAACCTAAAGCCATACGGTTCTGCACCACATTTTTTGCTATGTCTACTTCACTAAGTTTCTCATTAAGCTACATGAAATTGGTATTACTCTTCCACCATACAATCCACTGTATAATATTATCAACTCATCTTTCTCACTGAAACTACTGGACTTACATAACTCATGAATGTGTTTATTTCCAACACTAGCACATCATCATGATCATTTACAAAAATCAGAAAGTTAGAAACATCACTTACTTCGTTTTTAGAAAATCACCATTAGTGAGAGTGAAAGGCAAGGTTCGGTGTTGATGAAGAGCAAAGCAAAACCAAAGAATAAACAAGGAGCTACAGAGTTTTTGTTGGATCGGAAAATGAGAGCATGCTATATTTGAAAAACTGGTAGATTTCAAAACTTTTTAGAAATCATATTTGCAGTGGAAGAAATATATCCAAATGATCATGCCAATCCATACATGATATGGTATAAGAATAATAATAAACATAAACAGGATGAAGAGTATTACCGACTCCTTTGCTACAGCTTTATTTCCTTGCTACGTTATCCTCTCTTTCTTCTTATATCCAAAGCCTTTGCTTTTGAATCTTTTCCTTTATCAATATATCTTCTCCTTGTTGTTGTATCCTCAACCAATTTGATTTACCTCTTGTTCTCCTAGGACAACTTGGTTAACAAAAT
>JANIJH010000007.1:37451526-37461573 GCA_024520975.1 Erythroxylum areolatum | reverse complement strand
AAAATTTTATTTTCATTTTGGTCCTTGGACTTTTGAAAATTATAATTAGGCCCCTCAACTTTATAAAATTACAAATTAGTCCTAAAAGAATTGAAAAATTACAATTAAGTCCTTAACTTTTACAAATTTTGCAATTACGTCCATATGTACACCAACTTCTCCAATTTAGCTTTCTAAACGTCTAATAAGCCTATAAATCATGTCTAATCACCTATAAGGCATTAGAATACATTTAATTTAACCACCACGGTCTTATCCATCCGAGGGACTCGGTTTTACACATTTAAAAACTTATGTGTCAGAAATTTCCAAGATTTCGCATACCGATGAGCATAATGTTATATATCAGTGGCATATGTACCGAAAGGATTCAATTACATATTTAAACTCATATACAACCATGTATATGACAATATACAGTAGTATCTCTAAATGCAGAACAACACAAAAGGCTCGAAAAATCCGGTGTTACAGAACTACCCTATATATAATCTTGAGCTTGCAGTGGTAGTGTTTGCTTTAAATTTTTGGTGGCACTACTTGTATCGTGAAAAGTGTAGGATCTTCACTGATTATAAGAGTTTGAAGTACCTGCTTACCCATAAAGAACTTAATCTGAGATAACAGCATTGGTTGGAATTGTTTAAAGATTATGACTGCATTGTGGATTACCATCCGGGTAAGGCTAATTTCATGGTTGATGCCTTAAGTTGGAAGACTATTTCAGCATTGTTAGTGCAACAGGGTGAATAGGGTCTTGTATCTGATGGAGCTTTAATAGCTCAGTTGAAAGCTTAAGCCTTCCTTGAAGTAAGAAATCTGTGATGCTCAAAGAGTTGATGATAAGTTGTGACAACTTATCTTGGCTACTCAGGAAGGCAAACAACCTAATTTTTCTATGAAAGTAGATGGTGATTTGTATTATAAAGATCGATTGTGTGCGCCAACAAATGATGAATTGAAGAGAAAGTTATTAGTTTGAGTCCCCTAATACTGATTTTTACTATGCATCTTGGTAGAAATAAGATGTATCAAGATTTGAAGTACATTAATGGTGGTCAGGTATGAAACGGGATGTTATACACTATGTGTCCAAATTTTTCATATGTCAGCAAGTTAAAACTAAGCACCAGGTTCCATCTAGTTTATTACATCCTATGTCTATTCCTCAATGAAAATGGGTAACATTTCCATGGATTTTGTCACTGGACTTCCTTTCACTCAAAGGAAGCTTGATGTTGTATAGATGATTGTGGATAAGTTCACTAAGGCTGCTCATTTTCTACCAATTTATCCTGATTATTCATTATATAGGTTAGTAGATATATAAGTGAATTAGATAGTGAGGTTATATGGGGTACCACTATCTATTATTTCTTATCGTGATCCTCGATTTACTTCGAGATTCTGAAAAAATCTATAAAAGGCTTTAGGTACTCAAGTCAAGTTAAGTGCCGCTTTCCATCCCCAGATAGATGGACGATCTGAATGGGTTATCCAAATATTAGAAGATATGCTTCAGGGTTGTGTGTTAGAATTTTTAAGAAGTTAGGATAATTATCTTGCCCTAATGGAGTTCGCTTACAACAACAATTATCAAACTAGCATTGGCATAGCACCATATAAAGATCTATATGGTAGGAAGTGTAGAACTCTTGTATTAGAAAGAATTAAGTGAAAATAAGATGATCGGGCCTGCTATTATGAAAGATACTGGAGAAAAAGTTCAAGTTATTCAACAAAAATCGAAAGTTACCAGTGATAGGTAGTAATCCTATACTAACTTAAAACAGAAAGATATTGAGTATCAATTAGGTGATAAGGTATTTTTGAAAGTATCACCATGGAAACAATTACTTCAATTTAGGAAGAAAGGTTAGCTCAGTCTATGATATATCGGTTCTTATGAGATTCTTAAGAGAGTTAAGCCAATAGCTTATCAATTAGCTCTTCCTGGAGAGTTGGCCAAGTTACATAATGTGTTTCATAATTTGATATTGAGAAGATATCGGTCAGATGATACACATAAGATTCCTATGTAAGAAATTAAAGTACACCCTGATTTGACTTATAAAGAAAGGCTTATGTCTATTTTAGCCAGAAAAGTCTGACAACTTAAGAATAATCAAATACCTTTGCTGAGAGTACTCTAGCAATACCATGGAATCGAGGAAGCAACATGAGAACCATAAGAGACCATGAAGACTCAGTATCCTTAACTATTTTGATTAGGTATGAATTTTAAGGATGAAATTCTTTTAAGGGGAAAAGAATTGTAAGGCCCCAAATTGTACCCTAGTTGGAACATTACCTATTCATGAAAGTACATGTATGATAGATGTTAAAAATTGTAATATGATTAAGAATTTCATATGACTTGAATTTTAGTTTGATGGATCATACTTAGTGATTTGGAATTAATTAACATCATTAGAGAATTGAGGTATTAAAATGTACATTTAGGCTAGGAAATTGTCAAATGGAAAGTCAATTTGGTACATGGAAAATTAGAATGACTAAGCCTATGAGTTAGTGACATTTGGTATGGCTAATGTATTGACATTTAACAGCATTGGTTAAGTGACAAGTGGCCTAATTAAGTTGTGGGATTTGGTAGCATGATAAGAAGACAAGTGACTCACTCCTATGTTTGCCATGTAGGTCACCCTATGGAAGGACATATGTCCCTTCAAAGTTAGGACACGTTGTAAAGCAAGAGCTGAATCACTCCAGCTCTTTTGATGTTTTTGCTTCCTTCTCCTCACCACCAAAACCCTCTCTTCACTCATATTTTTTGTATTTTTGCTTCAATTTAGATCATCATCACTTAGAGTTCTTGTAAGTTACTGCATCAAGAAGTAAGTCTTGCTATTTTCTGTGTTATTGTTTTGTTGGTGCTGAAATTTACACCTTGGTCTAGGAGCTATATATAGTTACTTAGAAGACTAATTGGCTGGCTTCTTTGGAGTTGTTCTTTGAAGTTAACAAGGTAAAGGAATTCTAAATTTGATAGCATATTGTGTTATGAATTATGTGATGTTTGACATGGATTGAATATGTATTGAATTGATGACAAATTAAGGTCTGGAACATGATAGTTACTTTTACTTTAGATTTTTATGCATGACATATTATGGATTCTGAGTTGCCTTATGAATGATTTTTTAATTGGTTTAGACCTGAATTTGATGAGGTATAGAAGCATTAATAAGGTAGAATTGAAGTGAAATTGATGGACTTTGGTGAAGGTGTGTCAAATGGAAGTGAAGAAGTCAAGTTTTAGAAACAAATTGGAGGCTATGGGTGAGGGAACCTTCGGCTTACTCATCCCACGATCATGGGATTTAGAAGGCTTATTCCTATGGTCGTGGGAAGTACTTAGGAAGTAGAAAATGTTGGTTTTATACAATTGTTGGACTAGATAAGGTTAAGATACTTAATAATTATTTAAATGGACTTAATTGAGCTTAAAAGTGAACCTAGATGATGTTAGATTAATTAAGTAATAGTTAATTAAAGGTTGAGTAAGATTTGGATTTTAATTAAAGTAATAATTTAAAGATGGTGTTATAACAAAGTATCTAATTTTGGAACTAATAAGTTATTAAAGAAATGAAGTATACTTAGGTAAGTGCATGTAAAGTGTAATTACTTAATGTATCCATTGGTACATTATTGCAAATGTTTATGTTTATAAAGCATGTAAGTTTGATTAAATATGAATGAAAATATTCAATACAAGTAAAATGGAATAAGTCATATGATATGCAATATATCTTTTACATAAGATTTCTAAAAGGTGACATGTATTGTTTTAAAATTTTTAAGTCCTAGTCGTGGATAAATAGGCATTCGTAGAAGGGTCTGCAACTGCTCCTATGAAACTAAGGTGTCTCCTGATATTGACACTTCATTGTCTCCTGATATCGGCACTTCAGTATCTCCTAATATTTGACACAATGGTGTCTTCTGATACTGAGATGTAAATCTCTCCTATTCTGAGATACCAATTATGGTATCTTCTGTTCTAGTCCCATTGCCTACTTCTGTAAAAAAGGATTAGCAGTCTAACTTGTTTGAAGTTCTAATATATGCTCAATTCTGATATAAGCTATGCTCAGTTCTAATACAACTAAATTTTGTTATGATATAATCAAGTTCTGTTCTGACACAATCAAATTCTGCTCTGATACTTTAAAGTTCTATTTTGATATTATGGTATTATATTCAGATACTAGTAAGTTTTGTTCTAAAGCAAGTTTATCCTGTTTTGATATGTTATATTTTGTTCTGATGTAAATAATGTGGGATTGTTGTTTAATTTGGACAATTAAAGGTTGTATGTGATTTGATAATGATTCAGTGCATGTGAATGCTAGACAACAGTTAGAAACAGTCGCTAGATTATATCTTGTTTATTTATCCCCCACTAAGCTATATGCTTAGCATGGTGGTTTTGCCTTTATGTAGGTTCTGATAAGAAAGTTTAAATACTAGGACAAAGACAACCATAGTTTTGTTCAAGTCTTTGTTTGTGTTTAATTTGAGGTGTATTTCAATCTAATGAGACATTTTATATATTTGTGGATAAGGTTTGTAATATCTTGTAAGGGATTTGTAATAACCTTTATACAAATTGTCTTTTGAAATTGTGACATGTATTTGGATAAGTTCAACACGTATGATATGTTCAGTTTATAAAATAACTTCTAATGATATGTAATGTATCTTTGCTTGAGTTTATGGGAATGCATTTAAGGGACTATCTGGCATGTTTTAGATTATTTTGGTTTTGTTTTGTGTGACATCTGCATATCCTCCCAAGGGGCATGTGGGTATTACAAACTATATATATACTGCATGACTATAAATGCTCAAGTCGATCGTCAATACCCAGACATTGCTAGATTGTCAAGGCAATAGCTTATTGGAGCATATTGTGAGTCTACCTAGATGTGTAAACTCAATTATATGTGTGCTTCTGTTTGAATTATATGTGTAATGAGTTAACCTAGATGTTTCTCACTATGGATGAATTGATTTTAATTAACTTTTAGTTATTGAATTGTTATTTATATGATGTGGTGATTCCAAACATTGATAGTCTAAGGAGCTTGATAGTCAGGAATGTATTAGAAGTGCTTTCCAATTATATGTGAAATGTGGAATGTGTGAATAAGTAGAATATGAATACCAGACTTAGAACTGAAGTAACCAATATATGACTTGTGTGCTTCAAATGAGGAATACTAAATATAAAATTGGTAAACTGTCACATCTCATTACATTGAAATGCGTGAATAGATAAAGGAGTTGTGACCGGAGTAGCCAATGTGTGAAAAAGAGCTTTATGCTTAGAAATGTGATAAAGAGCCTCAGGCTTAGATGTAATGAGCTCGGTATCCATAATGAATATGGGATAGAAATGTGCTTGGTATCCATGATGGGTACAAGATAGTATAGACGCTCGATCACTGCAAAGTGAAAATGAAGTAGAGTCACATGTGCATTTGCATATACATTCATGTGTATATTAAATGATCGATGTGATATGCCCTATTGAATTATTGAATTGACATGCCTTATTGAAATGAGGTGAAATATTGAATTACCTAAATTTGAAGAATGTGATGTGGTATGAATTACTTTATTATATGTCATGTTTAACGAATTGGACTTTATAATTATTGTTACGTTTTAACGTGAGTGAGCACCTCGATGATGATTCACTCACTAAGTTTGCAAACTCATCAAAATTATAACATAGTATTTCAAGTCTAAAGGAGTGCTAGCTCTTAAGTTGATAAAGTAAAGATATAGTACCGGCATTTTGGGGACAATATGGCTCAAAGATCTAGTCAGCTAACGCTAATGAGTCTAGTTAGGATATTTTGGTTTAGAAACCCATCATTTGACACACTTTGTACGGAGTTGTAGACTCTCATACGCTATGAATTGCAATGACAATGTATGTTTATGTTTGTTAATGGAATGGGAAAGTTCGATCTATGAGAATCTTGTGATATATGTGATCCCATAATTAAGATAATGTGATTTGTTCCAACATGTCATTCTCATAGCGTATGCACTCAGATATACTCTGGTATGCTGGGTAAATGCTCTATGAGAGTGATATGTTATATTGAGTCATAATAGAAGGGTCAGGTCAAGATTTTGTCACCACTGATAATAAAGACTTTAGGATTGGTAAAAAATAAGAAGAGCTTTTGATAAACACTAGATAGGATGACATAAAAGTTTTAAATATTTTTAGGCAGTAAAGTCTTTCAAAGAAGTCTCTAAAAGTACTAAATTGATCCATACACCAAAATTTCAAAGTCAATAAAAACTGTTAGACAACTAAAAGCCCAGAAAATTAAAAAAATCTAGGGTCCAAAGAAGGAAGGCTTTCTTTATCCTTAAGCTTAGGAAAATAAGAAAAGTCCAAAACCACACAAACCATACACATTGAATTAGGTTTTTTAAATGAAGATTAGAAAGACATCTCCTTATATTTCTATATAAAAACCCCAAGAAAAGAAATTCTAAGGAAAAAAACTTACCATAAGTTATTTCCTTACAAAATGAAAGCAATTTTAAGATAGGTTTATGTTGGAGTCATGTAAATATAGTGCCCTGGAAAGCAAAGGTATTTACTTATAACTTAATTTTCTTCCAGTTACTTTTCTAATGAAAATATTTATTATAAATAAAACAAAAGAGTTTGGTTTTATTTGTATAAGCATTATATATCTAGTCATAAGGTACTGAGATTCTTTTGTAAGTAATATACATATACATAGAGATGTATGGGAAATACATATATTATTAGAATCTAAAATAATTGATTCACAGTTGAATAATCAAGTTGGTAGCTTGATTATGGTTTGGACTGTAGTGTTGCAATTTATCTTCATGTAAGTAAAAGAGTTTACTTCAAGGGAATGATGAGTTTCATATCATGATAGTAGTTGGCTGTCGATAATGGCACTATTAAATGAATATAGAATCAGGCCATTATTTTATTCTTAAAATATACATTTAAGCATTCATTTATTATGGGCTACAATCTTGATGAGTGGTGAATTCATATATATTTCATTATAATTTTGATGAGTGGTGAATTCATATGTATTTCATTATAATTTTTGATATAATCAGAATGAATTTTTACAAAGTATTAATCTAGTGTTTGTATGTTGGAATTATTGATTAAAACATGTATCAGGGAACATTCACTCAAATAAAGAGTTTATAGTGATATCATCACTTCTAGATGTTTTACGGAGATTGGTGATTAAACTGGTGCCAGTAGTTTGATGGACTAACTACCCATCAAGTCTTAACACCAAGATGAGATCTTGTGCGTTAATCACCATATAGAGTAAAACGGGATATCTAGAAGGAAAACCAACATAAGGGAAAAATGGTAATTTTATCTTTTATTGTCCGGATGGCTATAACATGGTTCATAATAAAGTTTGCAAATGGACATCTTATTTGAAACATATACTCTTATAATATTTAGTAATTCAAGAGTTCAAATTGTCTTTAGTGGAATGATATTTGTTTATAAGCTGGAATTAATTCTAATGAGATTAAATTAATTCCGGACTTAGAGCCCATGATTGAATAATTCTAATGAGATTATATTGAATTATATAAGTCCAATTAGATTCTGTATTTATCTTCTAGGAAGGTTATTAAGCAAAGTAAGAAATATTAAATAGAGGTTTTAGAGCCCATGATTGAATATTGGGCTTATCTTAATTAGAAGCCCAAATGAACATTTAATATTGCATTTGACTTTGGTTTGATTTGATTAATTAGATTAATTAAATTGAAACAAAGCTATGAAAGAAAGAAGGAGGGCATATTTCGGTTTTTTATACCTAAGCATTGAATTGCTAAATTAAATATGATTTTTATCATGGTTTATCGTTATTAAATGGAGTAATGATCTTATCATTAAAAAGTTTAATGGTTGTCTTTTAATGATGGCATGTCATGTAATCTTTTAGCATTCATTTGATTAAAGAAAGGAAGAGGCGTATTTGATGTACTCACTTCCTTCTTTCATCCATAACCGAAAATGAGAAGGTCTCATTTAGGTTATTGATCTTTTCATATAGCCATCTTAAATAAATGAGAAGAACCTCATTTATTGTCTTCTTTATGATTAATTAAAGAATGAAGTGAAGCATTGGATGCATAAGACTGTTTTCTTTTCATGATAACCGAAATTGAAAAGGAGTGTAAGAAGTATTCTTGCATTTTTGACTCACTCTCTCCTATCTTGCATGAGTTAACCGAAAATTGTATGAGAGGTGGCTCATCTTTGGCTTCTTTCTTCTAAGGCAAAATCTCTTCAAGTTTTCTTCTCTTTTCCCACCGAAGGATCTTGTTAACCAAGTTGTCTAAGGAGAATAAGTGATAAATCAGATTGGTCAAGGATACAAGAAGAGGATATATTACCTAGAAGATAATACATTGCCAACGATAGGATAGTAAGCGAGGAGTTAAAGCTGTAACGAAGGAGTCAATATAATTTTTATCTTTTTTTATGTAAACTATTTTCCTTATACCGGCCTATTGATTTGGTTATCTTGCTTCTGCTGCATTTTTTATTTCTAAAAAAGTTTTGAAATCTACTATTTTAACTAAATCATGCATGCTTAATTTTTCGATCCAACAGTTTCTTATTAGCAAGACAAAAGACTAATTGGTTTAGAAGAACACAAAATGAATTTCATATGTTCTTCTTCAAATACAAGAGTTATCAAAAAAGCATAGTTGCTTATTATTCTAGAACAATAACATTTTAAAATGTAAAAATCTAAATTAGGAATTTCTTTAACCAAGCAAACAAAGTCCGATCAAGTGATAAGCTATCCAATTAAGAAAAAATTGTCTTCCAAAGAAATAGAAACATAACTAAAAGGGAAGACAAATGAATTATGTAAGGAATCCAAAATTTCAAAATTACAGCCACAAAATTAAGCTGATACTGAATAGGATTCTTGGAAAAAACTATCAGCTAAAGAAGGCTTTGCCTCTTTTAGGTCGAATAATATGATGGGTATAATCTATCTACCTATTTAACCCATTGGTCTATATTCCTAGGTCATGGTTTTAAGGATTCAGGATTCTAAAACAAAGTGAATTCTAGGAAGAAAGTTGACTTACTTATTTATCAAAAATAAGGGAGCAATAAATGAAAACCATCCATAGGTGGGGGAGTACTAATAGTAAGAGAAATTCCATATTCATTGTCAAAGTGTGGACATACTTCAACAATGCTGAAACTAAGAATTCAAATGTTGTAATTTATGGGTTAAAAGGAACATTAAAGCGTAAGAATTCTTTACTTGATTCTTATGAAAGATGGAAAGGGGTCAAATGGAATGAATACCACTTTAAGTTTAACAACTTACAAAAGAAATGAAATTAAGAGAAATTATAAGAGAATTTGGATAATGATGAAATTAGACACATTCATCAGCGGCATTTAGCTGAGTAAAATCTATTGAGGAGGAAAAGAGGCATGGTAAGAAGAAGCCATAATTGCAAAAGTCATAAGAGAAGAATGTGGAAGTTAGAAAAGAGAATAAAATACTATTTAAATTTGGCCTATTTGGCCCATGAGTTAATAAAATAAATAACATGAACAACAACTATTGGATCGGAAAATGAAAGCATGCTATATTTGGAGAACCGGTAGATTTCAAAACTTTTTAGAAATCACCTTTGCAGCGGAAGCAATATATCCAAATCATCATGCCAATCCATACATGATATGGTATAGGATAATAATAAACATAAACAAGATGAAGAGTATTATCGACTCCTTTGCTACAGCTTTAATTTCTCATTGCGTTATCCTCTCCTTCTTCTTGTATCCAAAGCCTTGACTTTTGAATCCTTTCCTTTGTCAATCTATCCTCTCCTTGTTGTTGTATTCTCAACCAACTTGATCTACCACTTGTTCTTCTTAGACAACTTGGTTAACAAGATCCTTTGGTGGGAAAGGAGAAGAAATGTTTGGAG
>JANIJH010000007.1:37435601-37449061 GCA_024520975.1 Erythroxylum areolatum | reverse complement strand
TAACTGAAGAAGATAAAGTTACATGTAAATACACTTGCTTTCCAGGGCACTATATTTACATAACTCCAACAATTTCCCACTTGCCCTAAAACAAGTTTGGCATATACCTCATTCCCATCCCTTCTAGGTGACCCTCAAAACTCTTTTGAGTCAATGTCTTTGTGAACGGATCAACAAGGTTTTGCTCTGTGGGAATCTTTACTACATCTACCTCTTCACATTGTATTATCTCCCTTTTGAGATGATACTTTTGCTCAATATGTTTGGCAAGTTTGTGGTTTCAAGGTTCTTTAGAATTAGCCACTGCCCCACTATTATCACAATAAAGTGTGATAGCTTTTTCTTCCTCTGGAACTACCTCCAAATTATTTAGGAATTTCCAGAGCTAGACCGCTTCCTTTGCTACTTGTTACTCAGCCTCCATAGTCAAATCAGCAATACAAGATTGAGAGTGACTTGTCTTGACAACAAGCCATAACACCTATTTACACAATAAAACTTGTCCTAAAATAGCAACTAAAAAGAAATTAAAGAGTAAGAGTCCAAGAGCCAGTGTCCAGTAGACAAACGAGCATTCAGTGATCGTATTGCTAAAGACTGACAATGGCGAGAGGGGGAGCAAGATGGCATTGAGACAAGAAGCTTGCGAGTTTCCTATGGAGGTGGTATTGCACTATAGATTAACTATTAAGTGAACATTATTTTTACTAAGCTTCTATGATTGAAGGGTTTTCGAAAATTGTCTAAAGGCAAAGGCATTTAAGGCATCTTTAGGAGGCTCTGCCTCAATGAAAGGCCATACACAAGGCCCGCATTACTCAAATGGAGAAAGGGTGTTAGCTTCTTTAAATGTTTTATTTAGGGATGATTTTTCAAAGCTCTCTTGAGAAGCTTTAGAGGTTAAAAAAGGTTAATCTTCAGCTCAGCCTCTTGAAAGTGATAAGAATAAGTCTCCTTTAATGCAACCTGTTAAGAATTCTCCTTCTTAATTACTGGACCTTGGAAAAACAAATTAAATATACAACATTATAAGGGCCAATTAAAACACTTTCATAATATTATGCAAAATGGATTATTGACCCTCCCATTAAGTTGCTAAAAGTTGGAGCAAATGCTTGACCTTCAACCTTGGTTAGGTTCTTTTAGATCCAAAGACCAACCTTCCTTATGGTTCAAGCTTAGGCTACAGTAAGATGGGGAAAAAAGGAATTGAAATAACTGTACTAATGGAAGATTGTTACTTTCTATTCAAGTTCAATGCTAATTCATGTTTGAATGAAATTTAGCGGGTCTATGGCATATAGGTGGTCTGGCCATGTTTGAGAAAAGATGGAAATTAGGAATATAATGTGATAAAGGTAATATTAACTCTTTTCTAGTATGGATTAACTTTCATAATTTGTCATTAGAGTTGCAACACCCATATACCCCCTGGGATGATAGGTAGATGCCACAAAAACTAAACCAAGATAATCTAGAACATAACAATTTGTCCCTTACATGCATTCCTAGAAACTCAAGTAACATACATTTCATTTCATAAGTTGGGTCATAATCAGAACATAACATACACATGGTACTTATCATATACAAGCCTTAAATCAAAATCCAACTTGTATTAGGGTTATTACAAACCATCAAACAAAATACAAATTCCAATTTCTCTCATTACATTAAATTCAACTTAAAAAACAAATTAAACATTTCCAAAATGAAACACAATCTCCTTAGGAACTTCGGTTGTCTTTACCCCAATCTTTAAACCTTCTTATCAGAACCTACACAGAGGCAAAACCATCATGCTAAGCATAAAACTTAATGGGGAAATAACTAAACAAGATATAATTTGGTGACTGTTTTTAACAATCATCAAACATTCACATTTAAAGAATCAGATCACATTTCAAGCAATCTTTAATCGCTTATTTTAAAGTGCAATCCAAACAATATATATCTCATAACATAATATAACATATCAAAATAGGATATATTTTCTTCAGAGAAAAGCTTACAAGTATCATAACAAAATGCCATTATATTTAAAGTACTATAATAGAACTTAACTGTATCAAAACAGAATTTGATTATATCAGAACAGATCTTAGTTATTTCAGAACAAAGCTTGAATATATTAGAACTGAGTATGTAACAGAATACAAAACACATTGACCTACTAATCATTTTTACAGAAGTGGGTAACAGGACTAGAACAGAAGATACCTGTGATTGGTATCTAAAATAGAAGAGACTTAAGTCTCTGAAACAGAAGACATAGAAGTGTCTAAAATTAGAAGACACCAAAATGTTTGGCACAGAAGACACCTTAGTGTCTGGTTATAGAAGCAACTGCAGGCCCTTCTAGATATGCCTATTTACCCATAACTAGGACTTGGCAGTTTTAAAACTAACTATTTCAATTTTTATAATCTCATGTGAAAGATGTAGTGTATAACATATGTCTTTATTCCATTTTTCTCAAATTGAACATATACTTGCACATCCAAACAAACTTAACATACCTTATGAGCATAAACATTTTAAATAATGTACCATTTAATACATTATGTATTTATGCATTACATATAATTACACAAAATCCCAATTCATAAACAATCATATTCAATCCACTTCATATAAATCCTTTGAAACACATTTGTGTTCATAAGGACACATTCATCCTTGAACACACTATACATTTCAACATTAGACACATTATTTAGTAACCACACATTCCTTAAGAAATTACCTCAATTAACAATCCATAACTAAATTTTACTCAATTAATCTATCCTCAATTTAAGTTCATTTCACACCCTAAACAAGTCCAATTAAGTCCTAATGTACCAAATAAAAAGACCCAACCTTATATAATTCAACAATTGCACAAAACCAACTTTTTCACCTTCCTAACCATTTCCCATGACCATAAGAATGTGCCTTATTGTTAAGTCAAGAAGACTTCACGCCTATTAATTTTGGTGACAATCAAATAATAATAATATTAGAAATAAATGAACTGTTTTGATAAGTGTGTTAAGCATGCAAAAAAATAGAAATATCATATAGTCATCCTAGACGAAGAAGCAAAACACAGAAGAAGCAAAACACAGATGACACACCAGCATAGAAGAAGCAAAAACACAGACAACATGTCAACATAGAAGAAACAAAACACAAAAGAAGCAAAAACACAGATGACACGTCAGCACAAAAGAAGCAAAACACAGAAGAAGCAAAACACAAAAGAAGCAAAAACACAGACGACATGTCAGCATAGAAGAAACAAAACACAGAAGAAGCAAAAACATAGATGACGTCAACACAGAAGAAGCAAAACACAGAAGAAGCAAAAAACACAGAAGAAGCGAAAAATACAAAAGAAGCAAAAACACAGAAGACACGTCAGCACAGAATAAACAAAAGCACAGAAGAAGTAAAAAACACAAAAGAAGCAGAAACATAGACGACACGTCAGCACAGAAGAAGTAAAAGACAGAAGAAGTGAAAAACACAGAAGAAGCAAAAACACAAACGACATGTCAGCACAGAAGAAACAAAACACAGAAGAAGCAAAAAATACAGAAGAAGTGAAAAACACAGAAAAAGCAAAACAAGAACGATACAGAGATGAAGATACTCTAGTACGTAGGACAGTTAGTTAGTTGGAGTTAGTTACAGAACTCAACTAAGTAATGGTTTCTACAAGAATCAAGAAGCAATTATCAAGAAGTAGTTGGAGACTTAGACTATAAATACTAGTCATAGTCGAAGACTAAACAACTTTCAGCTTTGGGCTTTCAAGTTTTATATACTTAGAAAAATTTTATATTCAAAGTACGATACAAGAGAGCAAACTCTACTGTAACAAAAAGCTCACAATATCTTTCTAGTGAGAGAAAGAAAAGACTAAGAGCCTGAAGAGGCTAAGATAGCATAAAGAATACTTTGTGTAAGAGACCTGAAGAGCCTCTGGTAGGGAAGAAAGAATACTTTTAAAATTGAAGAAGTATAGTGAAATCTCAGACGAACTTTGAGGATTGGGTGTAGCTCAAGGTTTGGGGTGAACCAGTATAAAATCGTGGCGTCTATCTTCTAACCTTACACTTTAATTTTTCTTGTTATTAGACAAGTAAATAGAACTTATTTGCGATTCAAATACGTAGTTGCTTTAGCATAATATCTTTGGTATTCATTTTATAGTTGAAAAAGTTTTTTAACAGAAATATCAAAGGTTTTTGTATTCTCAAAAAGATTACACAATTCAACCCCCTTCTTGTGTATTTCGTATACTTTACGTGAATTCTATATTTACAAGTGATTTACTTAACTTATAAATCCCATGATCGTGGAATGAGTGAATCGAAGGTTCACTCATCACAACCTTCAATTTGTTTCCAAAACTTAACTTCTTGACTTCAATTCGACACACCTTCACCAAAGTCCATCAATTTCACTTCAATTCTACCTTATTCATGCTTCAATAACTCATCAAATTCATGTCCAAACCAATTCAAAAAGTATTCATTAAGCATCTCATAATCCATGATCTTTTAGGTATCAACATCTAAAGCAAAAGCTATCAAACAAGTATCATAGTCTAGACCTCAAGTGATCATCAATTTAATACATATTATATCCAATTTAAGCTTCCAATATTTCATATTATAGCATGCAATCAAGTTTAGCACTCCCTTACCTTCTTAACTTCAAACAAACCTTCATGCAATCGACACAATTCCAAGATCAAGATGGAAATATTAGCACCAAGAAGATAGCATAGAAGATAACATAATCTACTTACTGGATGCAATATTTGGATAAGAATTTAGAGTGGTAATGCATAGATTTGCAGCAAATTTTCAAAGCTGAAGAAGAGGGATAGTTTCGATGGTGATTGAGCAAGAAGAGAAAGAATAACTGGTATAAACACTTCTGCCTTAGTTGAACTCATTTGATGCTAGGTGTCACACCCACCATAAGGCATATGTCTCCTTTGCATGTATCACATATGTCCTGCATTTAAGCTACCAATTGTCACACTTCCATTACGCCATCTTTCACTTAATAAATATTACCAAATGTTATTCAATTATACTGCCATTTGTACCTTATTTACTTATGCCAAATGTCACTAAATGTATAGGCTTAGTCATCCAATTTTCATAACCAACTTGTCTTGTCACTTGACATTTTCCTTGTCCAAATGTACATTTTAATACATCAATTTTGTAATGGTATCAATTAATTCCAAATCACTAAGTATGATCCATTAAACTAAAATTCAAGATCAAACCAAAATTCAAAACATATACAACTTACAATCAATGTCACAATTTAACACCTATTACATATTCCTTTATGAACATGTAACATTTCAACTAGGATATAATTTGGGGTAAGAGTTCTTGGCTGTTGAAGGCTTGAGTTATTTGACTAGATCATTTGAGAGGAACTGCTATGCTAAAGTTTTTGTTGAAGTAGATGATGAACTTCCTAAAAGTATTTCAATCCTCAAGCTCAAAGAGGATAGTGATATGGTGTGTTATGAAATTGTAATTACTTACCCTTAAGAGCCTAATAATGGATCTAAGAAGTGTAAACCTACAGGTAAGGTTTTCAAGACTAATTAGCATGATGAACTGCTAGGGTTGGATAAATCTGATATTATTCCACTATACAGAAAACATTATTGTTAATGTTGACAATGTTGAAGTTATGAAATTAAATCAGAAACACTTGTTATTAATGTTATAGTTAGAGATATTCTAATTGAAAAGCCCTAGATGAAACCTAAATTGGATGAGGAAATTCCACTTAAACCATTTAAAATCCTTTTACACAAGGAAATTGTTAAAGAATCAATAACTAGCACAAGAAGGAGACCAGTAAGGAAAAAAGGAAGATAAAATAATAGCTGCCCTTATCCCTGATGACAATTATAGTGTGGAATGTTAGAGGTCTTAGTTACCCTCTGAAAAAAAATCTTTTGTTAAGGAGTTCATAGTTGACAAGAAACCTTACTTAGTGGGCCTTCTTGAAACAAAAATAAAATCCACTTATTTGCAATATGACCTCAACTTTTTAGGTGCAAAATGGAAGCTTTTTTCAAATCTCTTATGCCACTATAATTGCAGGATTATCTATTGTTATAATTCAAACCTAATTGAAGTTTAAGTAACTTGTGAAAGTGAGCATCTTATGCATTTATAGTGGTAGATGATTGGTGTGCATTCAATATTTAAGATAATTGTAATTTATGCTTCCAATTTCTCTTGTTAGAGGCAAACATTTTAGGAGGATTTCCTTTCTATTTATTCTAGTAATTCAAATCCTTGGCTATTGGCAAGTGATTTCAATTACATTCTTTCATCACATGAAGCTAAAGAGGGTAGAAAAAGCAACCTAGGAATATGTAGGGAGTTATCTAATATGCTTCATAGAGCTAATTTAGGGGATCTAAGCTTTACAAGCAGATTTTACACTTGGTCTAATAAATAGTTAGGTGAATTGTTTAATAGGGAAAAGTTTAATCAAGCCTTGGTTAATCATGCTTGGTTACCTCAAATCACTCAATCTTATGCACATTTTGGGAAAAATGCTTACTCTAATAACTCTTTTGTCCTTATACAAAACATTATTCCTACTGTAAATATTAGTTCTCCCTTTAAATTTTTCAATAGCCTAGCTCACAATGAGGGGTTTATGGAAATTGTTTTGAATTGTCAGAATCATCCTGTTATAAGATATAGGGTTTTGCTAATTGATGTAGAAACTCAAATTGGTTAAGCAAGCCCTTAAGATTTTTGTTAGGAATCAAAACTCTAGTGTTTATGGCTCAAAATCATATTGTAGGAGACTCAAGAGAAATGCTATAAATATCCATAAAACGTACCTTAAGAGTAATTAAAAATCACAAAAACTCCTTGAAGCACTTAGACTGTAGAACTTTATTCTTAAGCAAAAAGATAAAGTGAATTGGATAGGTGAAGGGGATGCTAATATTAAATTCTTCCACTCTACTCTTTTATCAAGAAGAAATAGAAATAAGATCACTAAGCTAAAGAATGATAAAGGGGTCTCTTATACTTAGCTGGAAGATCTCCAACTAATAAATAATTTTCTTTTAATTCCAAAAAAATCTTAGTAGAAGCCCCGTTGAGGCGCAGAGCCTAGGGAAGTCTTCAAAATACACAATCTTCAAAATTTACAGTCTTACCTCTAAATAAAGAGTTGTTTTTTATAAACCCACAAAAAAGGAAAGTTTTCGAGAACTATTTGTAGAAAACAAAAGTTAAAAATTGTATAAAAAATAAGAGCAAAAAAATAAGAATAAAAAAATTTATAAAATAATAAAAACATTAAAAAGTAAGAAAATTAAACATAAACATAAAAAAAATAAAAAAGTTCACACCCTCCTTTATCTCTAAAAGTAGGATGTCCTACCATTTTGAGCTGAGCAGATCTACCAATTCTTTGATTCTAGATAGTAAGAGGGATCTTGAATCTTTTAATTTCTTATTTTACTATATTCAACAATGGTCAAAGCAAACCCTTTCATTCTTAATTCATAAATAAAAAGGATAAGAATAAAAATAATAATAAAATATAATAAATACTTAAAATTAAATATAAAAATATAAATATATATAAGTAATAAAACAAAGATAAAAAGGTAAGAAATAAAAGATAAAAGATAAAAAAGTAAATAAATAATTGAAAAAAAAAGAAGAAAAACAAATAAAACAAATAAGCAATTGAAGAAAAATTTTTAAGTTAAATAATTAAGGGAAAGTACTATAAGTAAAATATTTAGGCTAAATACAAATTTAGCCCACAAATGAAAGAGGCCTAAATTTAAAAGTCTTGAAATCCATTTGGCCAAATTATTCATACATATAAGAATCAATATAAGAAGTTCAAGATTCAAGAATTCCATACAATTAATACATAGTTGGCATATGCTTTAAAGAAAAATAACACATATTGGAAGTTAATCACTAAAGTATAATGTGGAAGTTGACAAAATGATGGAAAGTAGTTAACAAAAATGTGGTTGAGTAGGTTGGAAGTTAAGCAATTACAACATGCAGAATTCTGGAACATGAAAGTTAAAGAGATATTGGCAGGTAGTTAACTAAAATATAAGAAATTGAGAAGTTATAGCATGAAACTAGTTGAGGATAAGAACACTATAAATTCACTAGCACCACGACACTTAAGGGAGGACACAACACAATCTATGGACAAATATAATACAACACAATCACTCTAAAAAAAGATCAATCAACCTTTTCCAAAAGCATTTTATTATTTTCTAACTTTGTTTACTTTACAAATTCACCTTTATTATATCAAATTCTCTATATAGTAAGTGATTCTTTTTTGCATCAATTACTTTCTTTTTTTAAGATTTCATTTTAACATATCTTAGTATTTTGGTAGTTTAGTACTCTACTCTTTAAGTTTTCCTAAGCCCACTTATATCATTGATAGAAGTCAAGTACAAATTGTTGGAAGATTCCTCCCTAGCACATGCACATTCCAAATTAATGCCAAACAAATGAATAAGAAGAATCAAGAAAATGTACTTATTCATATGGTCCATCTTCATCAAATCAAAGGTATTGGGAGGGGTTGGTATTGTATATGCCTATGTTAGCAATCAAGCTTTTCTTATGAAGTTGGTATGGAACTTACTTCTAGATAATGAGAGTCCCCGAAAAAGATTCTTAATAGTGAATATATTAATTAAAATAGCTTCCTAAAATGTTCTCCACATGGAAACCATATAGGTATTTAAATTAAAAGTAAGGACTAAGCAAATGAGGAATATCAAATGGTGTATAAGCAATAGTGAAACAATGAGTTTTGGTTTGATGACTATCTTCTTGATCACTTGATACATTCATTAATACTTCAAGTTCTAATTAAGAAAAAGAATGTTTCTCTAATTTAATATTGAAAAGTGAGGATAATATCACTATGCATAAACAGACAGAGAAGCTTCCTCTTTATAGTGTCTCAAAGATAAAGAGATTCGAATATTAACTAGATAACAGAAGCAAACTTATTAAACTGAATGTAACAACTACTTACATGTCTAGTTTGTAAGATGTTCTTTTAAAACTCATCTTTAACTTCTTTAAGGAATTGAGATTTTACTAATTAAAACTCATATTGTAACTGCATTAATTAAAGGCAATGTTTTAAAAACTAGATTGGAAATTAATCTGATAAGACAAGAAGTTTAAGGTTTAAAATGTTTAACATATACTAGACCATGATAAATGTGGTTGATATTGAATAAATTTAAAGAATTTCAAAATGATTAAAGAAGACTATCTTGCTTATCAAAAAAAAAAAAAGTTTAATTGAAAGAGAAGATTGTTAAATGAAAATTAATTAGTTTATTTTGATTTCTAGAAACTAATTAGTTTATGAAAAATAGTTGTTTAATTAATAAACTGATTAATTTTAACAAGAAAGATTATTAAATTAAATTGATATGCAAAGTTCAAAACCAAAATGAAAAGTTAGTTGGTTCAAAATTTTCATTATTAAACCGACCAAACCAATTCTATTTTTAAAACATTGATTAAAGGATTATTTGAGGGATAACACCTTATGTGGAAGCTCGAATGTCACACGAATAATGAACCTAATTTCAATCTAAGAGCAATCTTAAAAGAATTCCTTGCATTCAATGATCAACTCACAAAATTTTATGTTATTTAAATATCCAAAATATCCTAATAAATTTTAAGAAATGTTCTTAGTTTATAATTAAAAATAGCTTTTAAATTTTAATTCTTTATAGTCATCACCCTTTTAAAAATGTATCTAATCTTCACCTTTTAGAAACTGTATATAGTTTCTTTCATTTATGCTCAGAACAATGCATATTAGAGAACTTTGTGGAATCAACTCGGAATGGTGGCTAACAATTCTTCTCCCTTGGATTATAGCTAGGGATTTTAATGCTTTTCTGAGCACAAATGAAGTAGATGGGATTAGATCAAATGGCAATCTATGCTTAGATCTAAGACAATGCCTAGTTGATATTTAGCTTATTGACATTCCATCTAGTGGATGCTTTTACACTTGGTGCAACAAGAAAAGTATAGTTAATTTGATCAGGAAGCTTGACAGGAGTTTAGGGGATTATGCTTAGTTCTCTACCTTCCTAACAGCTTCTCCTACTTCATAAATTATAGTCTTTCATATCACTCTGCCATTATGACTCACTTATCTATTGGCAACTCTTTACACCCATATAGATTTAACAACTTCCTCGCTGATGTATTTTGAATGCCTTAAACACTAACATCAGGGGTTTTCATCAATATATATATATTGTAGGAAAATTGCGCTTTTAAAGTAGGAATTAAAGATCCTCTATCACTCTAATGTAGGAAATACTCATCTTCTCAAGACTTCCAGAGATGCTTCAGAAAATATCCAAATTGAGCTTCAAGTAAATCCCTCTTCAGAATCACTCCTAATCAAAGAAAGGATAGCTATGCAACACTTTGCTAAGGCTCTCTTATTTGATCACTCACTTATAAGAAAAAGGTCAAGATTACAATGGATGAAGTTTGGTGAACAAAACACTACCTGTTTTCATAGAGTTGTGGTTTCCAAGAGGAGTAACAACAAGATTGTCTCCTTGCAACATAATAATCAGAATTAAGATATTTAATCCTTATTATAGCAAGGTGCTCATGACTACTTCTCTAACTTAATAAATACTCTTATAAATGCTAATTCCTCTTGCAAACTATTAAAAGAAATCATAAGAGAGTGAATTACTCCACAGGAAGTTGATTCTCTTTACAGACCTATCACCATACAAGACATTAAGAGTTCTTTATGATCACTCAATCCCCACAAATCTCCTAGACCTGATGGCTTAATTCGTGCTTCTTCCATAAGTCTTGGAATCTCACCAAGCATCTAGTCAACAATGTTGTACTTGAATTCTTTAATAAAGGCAAGCTTTTATTAGAGATTAACAGCACCCTCATAACTCTCATTCCTAAGACTAGTAAGTTGTCTTCCTTATCTAATTATCAACCTATCTCTTACTACGACACTATGTAGAAGACTATTATAAAGATATTGGCTAAAAAACTAAAATTGGTTCACCACAAACACATTGATGTGTCACAAGGGGCTTACATTCTATGTAGGATCATGATGGATAACATATTGCTACTTTAAGAATTGGTTAAAACTTATGCTCGAAAGAGGAGTAGCAAGAATTGCCTACTAAAAGTGGACTTTAAAATGCCTATGATAGTGTGGATTGGAATTTAATTTTAAACACTTCACATGCTTTAGAATTTCCTAATTTATTTATACAGTGGATCTCATAATGCATTTCTACTCCTTCCTTTAAATTTATGGTGAATGGATAACCTTGTAAGTCGTGTAAGAGTTATGGATTCGTCAAGGCAATCCAATCTCACACTAACACTTTGCTCTGATAATGGAGTTGTTTGAAATGACTCTTGTCAAGTCAAGAGGATTTCACTTCTATTAATTTTTATGCCAATCAAATAATAATAATCTTAGAAATGTATGAACTGTTTTGATGAGTTTGTTAAGTGTGCAGATAAATTTAAGTAACACTTAGGAAGTATAAGACGAAGTCGAAGCATAAGACGAAGTCGAAACATAAGACGAAGTGCAACATAAGATGAAGCACGACATAAGACACAACAACGCGACATAAGATGAAGCACAGCATAAGATGAAGCGGAATAACAGATGAAATGGAGAAACAAAAGAAAAGTTAATCCAAATAATACAAAAAAGAAGATATGCTAGAACGTCAATCAGTTAATTAGTTGGAGTTAGTTACAGGACTCAACTAATAACTGTTTCTAGAAAATTCAAGAAGTGGTTATCAAGAAGACAGTTGGAGACTTAGGCTATAAATATTAGTTCAAGTCAAAAGCGACAGATATAAAGAAAAAGAGATATACGGATACATACAAATAGATAGAGAATTACCCGTGAATGTTTTGAGATTAGCAAAAATTATGTATTCAGAGTGCAAAAGAAGTGAGCAAACACATCTGTAGCGTGAAAGCTCAAAAATACTTTTCTTAGAGAGAGAAAGGAAGGCTAGAACCTAGAGAGGCTAACATAGCTGATAAAGAATACTTTGTGAGAGAGACTTGAAGTGTTGGGCACCGTTTTCAGAATCCAACTCTTTCTTTGATACCATACAATGTTGGATCCCATTTTCGAAGCCCAACATTCGGAGACCATTCATAAACGTGAGCGTATTAACCTGTAGGGTTACTTCATTTAACCCTCATTAGCCATCATCGGTTCATCGTCATTTTCATAACATCTCAAGCCACAAAGGTGAGCTCACACAATGGAATCACAATAACCACAATTGAATTCTTCAAAACAATTGTGGCTCTATGTCTCTAGTTTATTTTGGAGCAAGAACCAACTGAATCGGAGCTCTATAGATCAAGACATGGTTAAAAACCCAAAGTATATCCATAACCTAGTTATGCTTTTCCAACCGATCTCTCATTTTATTTCCATCAATCTCTTTGAATTCATCACCAATGGCTATCAATTTTAGTGGAAAGGTAGAAAAACGTGTTAGGAATCTATCGCTTCAAGAATAACCTCAATCAAAGTTCAAACGATGAAGTTATGGCCAAACGAATCCAATATGTTCATGTCCTTACTCATATTGTACATGCCTTGGCGCAATTGCTATAACTCTCACTACAGATGTCGAATTGACTTCATTTTTTGACGGTTTGAAAGAAGACTTCTAGATCTACAACTTTTGTGAAGACTCATAGTGAAATTATGTCATTTGGACAAAGCACAGTGAATTTACACGGTCAGACCGTGTGACTTTCGGGTCTAGCAGTTTTTCAGCATCAGAAATTACACGGCCCGTGTGATTTTACATGGGCAGACCCTGTAACTTTTAGGGAAACGAAATTTTCACCCTCTAAGACCCCTCCAAAGGATCCTAAACCCATCCTATCATCTCTTTTTCTCATAATTTTCCCAAATTCAACTCTTTCTAGTGCGATATCACTCCAAATACTCTAATTGTTCAACATACACATCCTCGACGACATCCTAACTTGTAATGATCATAACTCCTAACTCTGATATCCAAAAATTGCATACTTTATATCTTTGGAAAGCTATAAAGATGAACTACAACTTTAATGAAGGAAACTTTGGCTAATTCTACCTAGATCGATTCAATTTTTCCTTAGAATTTATAATACACATGTTACCCTCATGAAAAACTTGGAATTTTCCCAACTTCACTTCCTCTATTACAATATCATTCATAATGATTCAACTACCAATTGGAATTCATCAAACTCGCAACCTCAATTTATTTGACTCTTCATATTCAACAACATCTCATGATTCTTAACATTCCTATCTTTCTTTTCCATAGT
>JANIJH010000007.1:37364919-37390173 GCA_024520975.1 Erythroxylum areolatum | reverse complement strand
TACTGCAGATGTCAGTAGTAGACATGTAAACTATTTTTATCTTATCTGAAAGAAAGTCATTTCATCTTAGTTCTTCTTCTAACCGATGATTATTTCATTACATTTTTATATTATTTTTTATTTAACTGTCATATTAAATTTTACCTTGCGTATAAATTTACTGGGCACTTTTACTGCGCATTTGCGCAGTATTAACCTGCTAGTTCATTGCTCGTGACATGACAGACCTGTGACTACCATCTATGGATGTGTATAGCCATGCGACGCAATCTCCATGTCTACTGATATCGAGATTCTCGTGATTTTGAAATTGCCACTCTGATCTCTTTATTGCTTTTCCTTCCTTGGTATTATAATGACTCTATGACCAAGCTACATACATACTTAAAAAACCTAGCAAAGCTTAATTGTTAGTATCAAAACAAAACGTCGCTTGATACTTTTCTGAAAGATGTCGAAGTGGTCAACGTTTGTCGATGTTTTGTTTTAACTATACCTTTTTCGTGTACTGTATCGCCATAAAAATTTTCAGTGAAGACATTTAACTATTAAACTACAATCTTAAAAAAAGAATGTAACATTTGTACTGAGGTAAATATAAAATAAATGTTGTTTCGCACTAGCTTCTACTAAAATTTGAATATTATGCATCCTTTATAAAACATTGTATAAATTTTAACATTATTCTTTGGCATAAGTATATATACGCATGACAAGATGCATTAAATTATATAAATGCCTTGGCAATCAATAATCTACATTGGGTGCGAAAACAAACGTGAAAAGCTAATGTTTCAAGATAATCTCAAACATAAAACTAGTGTATATAACAATGAATGTTATTAATATGATCTACTAAATCATATTACTATCGATATCATAAAATTTTGTGATATAAGGCGACAATACTGATCGTCCTTATTTTTATTCTTACTTTACCCGCATCTAAGATCACAATGTTTTGTGTACAATCATGTAACATTTTTGTCTTGATTCAGAAAACAAAATGATTGAGTTGAGATCGTGCGTCTCGCTGTTATTAAGTTTGCAGCTACATTTATTACTTTGAAAAGTATTATGAACATAAGCAACTAATTCAAAATTTAGTGACGAGCAAACACTTTTCAAGTAATAAATTATCAAAGAGTGAGGAAAATAAGTTTATACTATTATTCTAAATAATAAATTTTAGGACGCTTGCTTAATCATTGTAAAAATTGTGGCTATTTTTATATATTCTTATAAATCTTACTTTTTATTTATTATATATCGATTTTATAATAATTTATTACCGATTAAATATTTAAATTTTAAAATTTTCTTTTGACCAGATTTATATTCGGTTTAATTTTTAAAACATTGATAATAAAAACTATGTTTTAGAGCTGTAGACTCCTGCGGTGCTCTATGTACCTGTGTACATTGTGCCTTTTATGGATTAATTTTTACCTTTTTCTTTAAAAAAATAGTTTTCAGACCTCACACCGTTAAAGAATTTCCTCTTTGTGATCATAAATGATCGTATTATAGATTTATACCTGTGTACATCATAAACATCCATCTTCTTAAGCCGCTTTTATAAATTACTTAATTAACTTCGCAAAACCCATCGAAATAAGCTAAAATATTGCAAGAAGGACCAAACCAAGTAGAAGAGAAATAAAACCCGAAACTAGAACTGAACTTCGTAGTCGGCGAAGTAGCACAGTGAAATTACTCGAAAGAAAAAAAAAATTGAAAACGAAATTTAATTTTATATCAAATCGGTCCTCGCCTCGGCTCGATAGTGGTGTTTATTCGATATGATCTGAGGTAAATTTATTTATTTTTTCTTTTAAATTTCGAGGATTTTTACTAAATTTGACAGCCTTAGACTTGTTCTTTCTTCATCTGTTATTTTGCTGATCCTCTGCTTTAAGCTCGGCGTTATTGTTTTTTATTTTGTTGAATTTGCGAAACTGGGATCTGCATGTCCAAACTATGGGTAGCTACTACCTGAATATAAGTAAATGGTAAAGAATAGTAACATGAAAAAAGCTTTAACCTTTCCTCTTTTTTCTTTCATTATATCGTTAATGCGGGTCCAAAAATATATTCAAAGTGGATGTGTGGGCTTTTCTTTCTTTTGAAGACAAATTTTCTGTTAAATTTCAAGCTCGGTGAATGTCCTGGACCATTTAGTGTTTCAAATCCCAGGATTTGGTTATTTCAGGTGATGGAAGGGGACTTTTACAGGCGAATAGAAAGGAAAATTTGGGGTTTGAAATGGGTAACAAAAATTTTTGGCTTAGGAAATCTGATGTGGGAGCCGACTGAAAAGATTATAGCTGTTAGCAGCTTTCAATTTGGGGCTTGTTTTCATATGTTTGGTGCTTTAATTTTCCATTCGTTTTCTGTAAGAATGATTGACGTAACTGCTTTCTACTTTTTCACCTAGTTGATGTGATTAGTTAAAAACTGGTCATGCGCGTTCAGTTAACTGGTTTATCAGTTCTAGTTCTTTGGCTTACTTGAACAGAATTTTAATTGTACTTGTTTAAATTGTAAACTGTATAATATATGATTCTGTTGATTGGTTTTGGGCTTCTTCCACGGACAAATGCATCATGTCACATTGACATTTCACTGTCCACAAATGTCAGTTAACATAATGAGGTTGCATTACCTCCTCTCATTGACTGGATTATGATCATTGATTCATCACCACTTTTGGAGTCATATATAATAGAACCATCATACATTGGCATGGATCTTGCTTTTCAAACTGTATTTGCCACAACAATTTTCAACCAATCTGCTGTAACATAGCAGGAGAGGAAAAGATGGAAAGCATAGGTTATGAAAAGGGAGATAAAATTTATGCCAAGAACAGATACTCAAGCAGTCTCTTTTGGGGTAGTGGTGTTGGATGGACAGTGACTTTAACTGGATAAGTTTTGGGGGTTTACTGGTGAAATGACCAGTCTTTGTTTGAGTTGGTAAAGGTATCAATGGAAATTTACTAGAAAACTAGAGGAGAGAGAGGGTAGGGAGTTAAAACCAAAAAAACTTCCATAAGAAGGAAAAAAGTATGGACAAAATAGATGCTGGCTAATTTTTAGTTGTTTGATGTAATGAGGTAACGGATGGAGAGGTATAAAAATGTTGTACTCTTAACAATTTGTGTATGCACTAATGAGGTACAAACTGGTAAATTTGTGTTTCACTTCCAACCTAAACCCTTACCTGTTTTCCTAATTCAGTGCCATTGGCACATGATGAATTTTTCATTATCTAGTTGCAAAAAAAATTTGGATTTCATTTTCGTTAATAGATGAATCCATTTTACTTTATATCTATATGCATGTCCTCTATGCATGTAGTTTGTTATCTTCTTGTTTATATGTATGGTCTTAATGTGATGTGTGATTTTGGCAGAAATATATGCGCAAAGTTTGATGACAACATGGTTTCAGAAACAATTCAAATAAATATATCCTCTAATGGTGAGGTTGAGAAGAGTCTTCAAAAACGTAGTCATGTCTTTCCACATAATGGCACAGATCATCATTCAAAGTTAGGTTCCAAGGAAACTGTTGCTAATCCTATTGGCGATGGAACTTCAACTGGAGAAGATATTCATGCAATTTGTACAGGAGATAGAGATGACAGCTTTGATAAGGAGGCATTGTCTGATGTTGTATCTGTAAGGCTGTTCCTTTTTAAATATTAGCTGTATGTTGGATTGTAAATATTAAAGATTTTAGCATTTCTTTCTTATGTGACTTCCTAGCAGAAGAAAGCAAGACTGAAAGATCTGAGTTTTCAAGATTTGTACAACAAAGACATTTTTGATGACGATGAAGATGAAGATGATAGTGACTGGGAACCATTACAGAAGCATGTGGAGATTATTAAGTGGTTTTGCACTAACTGCACTATGATTAATCTTGGTGACGCTGTTCACTGTGATGTATGATTAAATTCTTTATTGCCTTTTATTTGATCTCAGTTTCAAAGTGGTTGCTTTTTCAGGTTGAAACTTCTTGTTATGAATAACACTTGCAACAATGGGTTTTGTGTGGGACAATGTACCAGTAGATAATATGGTGATATGTCTTTACGCAGGTATGTGGGGAACACATGGAATCTGGTATCCTGAGGCATGGGTATTTTGCATCTCCTTTGTTACAAGATACAGATCTTACTGAGGGTGAGTATGGGGGATGTATCGAGACATTAAAGAGGTTTCTTTTTTTTTTTGGGAAATTCATTAAGTGGTTTCTTGAGATATCTCCATCCCCTATGTGTATAGAAATTTATTTTTTCAGGGATGCTTAATGATCATAGTCTCTGTTTGGCATTGTGATTGCATTTACTAAACCTACAATCCCAGACAGACACAACTGCACAAGTGTTTGGTAAAAGGAAAAAGCTGCATTTCCATATGAAGGTTTTGGAGATCCAGCTATTTTAGTGCTAATGAAACCTGCATTTGAAATTTTATTTTATGATAAAATTTTCAACATAAAAAGATAAAAATAACTAAAATTTGAATATAGTCTTATTAAAATTTATTAAGATAAGCAATCTTTTATTAAACACTAAACACACTGTAAACAGTAGGTTTGTACACTGTACCTTTGTAAATCCAACTGCAATATCAAACAGACTATGACCACTTTTGGCTTATCATTTTTAGAAATATGAATATCTTGAACTTATAAACTAGTACTGGATTTAGTAGGTACTAGAAGAAGTCTGCAGTAGAAAAAGATCTTGTTGTCTTCTTTTCCTTTTTGGCCAATAATCAAATGATAATGAAATGTATGAGTATATCCAGAAAAATAAGAGAAATGTCAAAATCATATGATGAGGCTTGTACAGATATAATTTTAGGAAGTATACTAAATGGCTAAGGGTGTGCTTTAGAAAAAATCAATCATTGATGTTTCTTTATGGTATAGCTTCTTTATCCAAACGACAAATTTCTTGGTGTGATAAACATAAAAGTATTTGTCTTGGTGTGATAAACATAAAAGTTTTGAGTACGACACATTTGTCTCATTAAACTTTCTTAATTTATAGGTTAGAAAAGTCAACTTATTGCATATATTTGTCTGTTTAGTTTTTTATTATATAAAACAAATTAACAACCTTGATTTTGTTTAGAAAATGATGGATAATCTAAATTGTTTGGAAAGCAGTAGACATCATTTTGGTGGCTTTGTGCGGGCTTTGGTTTTTGTTGTACTATAATATTTGGAGAACCGGAACAAGATTGTACATAGAAATTCAATTTATGATTTAATTAACTGCTTTTTTAACTGGTGACACAAGTTTGGAAAAGTCTCAAAATGTTATCAATGTATCTTGTGCAGTTGAGTTGGCCAAGCCTCTATTTCACTTGTATGTTTTCATTGACTAATTAGCTATTTCTTAGACATGCCTTAGTACTATGTCTTGGATGTGAAAGAAAATATTTTGTTTTTGGTACTATCCTATTTTCTGAGTATACTTTCTTATATGGATAGTAATAAATCTTTGATTACTTGTGAATGACATGAACAAGTTTAGTATCTGCAGTGTCATATACTTCTTTACGTGAACTTATACACTGAAGGTAACCTTTGATCAGCCTCATTTTTTATTAAGGAAGTTTGATTATACATGTACTTTTTCTCTCGTGTTTGTAGACATCTGCCTGCAACATTCAGCTGCAATGGGTTCCACGGCCATCGGTTTTGATGAAAGGATGTTGCTACACTCAGAAGTATGTATCTTTTATTCAACTCTTTATCTATCAATCTTTCTGCAATGAAGTTTAGAAGGTGATGCTTTTGGGCCCATTGATAATTTTATCCATCCATTTGTGGCTTATTTGTTTATGTTGCTTCTTGGCTTTGGATATTCATTTTTTTCCTTTTCAGTAAGATTGTTAACGATTTTTCCTTTTGGATTTTGTTGGTAGTTTGCAAGTGATATATGATGAAAGTTGAAGATAATTTGTATTGCATGATTTTGTGTACATAGGAACAAGGGTTTATATACAAAATTCCTAGGAGTATTTACGAAGTAATCTAGCTATTAACTCTATGAAATCTCTCAATTATATGAGAAATTATAGGTGTAATTATAACAATATCAATGCTAATAATCTCTGGTCAATACTCACCTTCAAGTTGGTGCATAGATATCACACATGCCTAACTTGCAAACGAGGTTATGAAATTGTTTGTTGTAGAGTCCTTTAGTGAAGACATCTTCCGGTTGTTCATTTGACCTCGCATGGAATAATTGCAGAGAGCCATTGACAAGTTTTTCCTTCACAAAGTGTCGGTCAATTCCTATGTGTTTTGTTCTATCATGCTGAACATGATTGTGAACTATACTAATAGCAGCTTGGTTATCACAATATCCGTCAGTTGTAATCCATTCATTGGCATCATTACCCACAATAGTTCGCACACACTTTGAGCCATAGCTCTATATTCGGCTTCCGCACTAGATCTAGCAACTACATTCTATTTCTTGTTTCCCAGGTGACTAGATTTCTTCCTATGAGCGTACAATAACTAGTAGTTGACCTCTTATCATCTGGAGATCCAGCCCAATCAGCATCTATAAATGCTTCTATCTTAAGATGACCATTGTTAGTGAACATAAGGCCTTTTCCTACAGCAGACTTTAGATAGTGCAAAATGTGGAATACAGCTTGTAAGTGTGGTTCTTGTGGATCATGTATGTTGTTGAATGTATTGAATGTTGAAAAATAATCTATATTCCAATACTTTGTGTACATAGGAACGAGGTTTATATACAAAATTCCTAGGACTATTTAGGAAGTAATCTTGCTATTAACTATAGAAAATCTCTCAATTGTAGGAGTAATTATAACAATATCAATAAAAGATCAATGATAATAATCCTTGGTCAACCCTCCCCCTCAAGTTGGTGCATAGATATCGCACATGCCCAACTTGCAAACGAGGTTATGAAACTATTGTTGTAGAGTCCTTTGGTGAAGACATCTGCCAATTGTTCATTTGACCCCACATGGAATAATTGTAGAGAGTCATTCACAAGTTTCTCCTTCACGAAATGTCGGTCAATTTCTATGTGTTTTGTTTGATCATGCTGAATAGGATTGTGAGCTATACTAATAGCAGCTTTGTTATCACAGTAGAGAGATGAACTTCCTTCATCTGTCAGTTGTAATTCATTCATCAGCTTCCTTACCCACAATAGTTCGCACACACCTTGAACCATAGCTCTATATTCGGCTTCTACACTGGATCTAGCAACTACATTCTGTTTCTTGCTTCTTCAAGTGACTAGATTTCCTTCTATGACCGTACAATAACCAGTGGTTGACCTCCTATCATCTGGAGATCCAGCCCAATCATCATTTGTAAATGCTTCTATCTTAAGGTGACCATTGTTAGTGAACATAAGGCCTTTTCCTAGAGCAGACTTTAGATAGCGCAAAATGCAAAACACAACTTGTAAGTGTGGTTTTCGTGGATCATGCATGCATTGACTTACCAGACTAACTGCAAATGCTATGTCTGGCCTAGTGTGAGAAAGATAGATTAGTCTCCCAACTAACCTCTGATATCTTCTCATGTCCACTGATGTACCTGTTCCTGCTTGTAGTTTGTGATTGCTTTCGATAGGAGATTCAGTTGGTTTACAACCCATCATACCGGTGTCTGCTAATAAGTTTAGCACATATTTTCTTTGGGAGATAAAGATTCCTCTTCTTGATCTAGTGACTTCAATTCCCAAGAAATATTGCAATTTTCCTAGGTCCTTAATTTCAAATTCTTGAGCAAGTAGTTTCTTCAGCCTAGCCATCTCTTTTGTATCACTTCCAGTTACAATAATGTTATCAACATAGACAATAAGAAGCGTGATCTTACCTTGGGAGTGGTTGATAAATAGGGCATGATCCTCATTACTCTATTGATAACCAAAGGTGATCATAGCCTGATTGAACTTTTCAAACTATGCTCGTGGTGATTGTTTCAGCCCATACAAGGCCTTTTTTCGCCTACAAACATTCCCTTGTGTCTTCTCATCTTCAAACCCTAGAGGAATCTCCATATACACCTCCTCCTCCAGATCTCCATGAAGAATTGCATTTTTAACATCGAATTGTTGCAAGTCCCAATCCAAGTTAGCTGCACATGAGAGTAAAATTTTGATTGTATTCATCTTAGCGACCGGAGCAAAGGTTTCTTGATAGTCCACTCCATATGTTTGAGTAAAGCCTTTAGCCACCAATCTCGCCTTGTACCTCTCAATGGACCCATTTGACTTATGCTTCACTGTGAATACCCATTTGCAGCCAACCATCCGTGTTCCTTCTGGAGCACTGACAAGTTCCCAAGTCTCATTTTTTGCTAAGGCCTTCATTTCTTTGATCATAGCTTCTTTCCATTGGACAATTTTCATTGCTTCTCTCCAATCTTGTGGAATAAACACAGAAGAAACAAACAAGACAAAGGCTCTATAGGCAGGAGATAATGAGTCATATGTAACAAAGTTAGAAAATGGTTGTTTGGTGCAACTTCTAACACCTTTTCGAAGAGTAATTGGCTTATCTAAATCATCAGATAAATCATATTCTAGTTCACCAGTGTTTTCGAGGGAAGAGGACGGCATTGACACAGATTGCATGATGGCTTTTTCTGTCTTATCTTGCCTTGGGTATGTCTTTAAGTCTGTTCTATCTAAGCGCCGACTTTGATCCTCTTGAACAAATCTAGCTGTCTCCCCCTGAATTGCTCTTTCTCCTTGAATCACATTATCTCTAGAGTCAAGCAACACTTCTTCTTCAATCTCATTCTCCCCTTGAAGAAGGGTTGCGGGTGTGGTGAAGTAGAACTCATACTCCAGAAAAGTGACCTCCATACCTACAATGTATTTCTTAGATTGGGGGTGATAACACTTGTATTCCTTTTGTGTGGGAGAATATCAATCAAAAACACATTTCAAAGCTCTTGGCTCCAACTTGCCAACATTCCGAGCATGAATAAAGCAAACACACCCAAAGACTCTCGGAGGTACAATGTAAGAGTTTGTACCTTGTAATATTTCAACAGGGCTTTTAAAATCTTAAGTTTGAAGTAGCGTTCTGTTGATAAGATGGGCAGTTGAAAGGATTGTATCACCCCAATATCCCTTTGGAAGATTCATTGTGAACATGAGTGATCGTGCAACTTCCAGAATGTGTTTGTTCTTCCTTTCCGCAACTCCATTCTATTCACTAGTATAGGCACAACTAGTTTGATGTACTATTCCATTAAAATCCAGATAAGCACGAAATTTGCCATCCATATACTCCATTCCATTATCTGACCGTAAGATCTTGACTCTAGCATCATGTTGAGTACAAATAATTTTGTGAAAAGATTGGAAGCATGAAAAAACTTCACTCTTGTTTTTCATCAGATAAATCCATGTCAATTGGGTGTAACAATCAATAAATGTCACAAACTATCTATGGCCAGAAAGAGACGGAGTTTGAGTAGGACCCCAAACATTGGAGTGAATAGTCATAAAAGGAACATAACTCTTATTACTTGATAAATGAAAAGAACTTCTAGTATGTTTAGCAAGTTCACATGCTTCACAAAACAAAGAATTAAAAGAAGTTCGTTTAAACAAGTTTGGATAAAGTTTTGCTAGAACAAAAAATGAGGGATGTCCTAACTGCCTATGCCACTGTGGAATTTCCTTATTAATCACATCGTTTCCAAAAGACGCTTGATGTGCAATTGTCAGGCGCTCTTCTTCCAAGACATATAAGCCATTCTGCAGTCTACTAGTTCCAATCCTTTGCCCTGTATGAAGATCCTGAAGAACACAATAGTCAGGAAAAAATTCAACTTTGCAATTAAGGTCCTTAGTGATGGAACTGACACAGAGACGATTAATAGGAAAACGGGGTACATGAAGTACTAAGGATAGGGTAATATTGGGATTATAGTTAACAGAACCTGTACCAGATGCAGAAGTAAAAGATCCATATGCTATTCTAACATTATCCCTGTTGTTTCCATGAGAGTATGTTAAAAATTTCTTTTGAGAGCTTGTCATATGTCTGTTAGCTCCAGAGTCTATAATCCAAGGATTATCTTTAGAATTGTAGTGCTCAATACCTGATTTGGCAAGGTTTGATGCACCAATTGTGGAAGCAGAGTCTGTTTTTGAGAGAAGCTATCTTAAGGCCTGAAGTTCCTCATTGCATAATCCCCCAGCTAATGATGTTTCGGACACTTCATTTCCATCAGCCAAGTGAGCCTAACCCCTTACCACTAAGCCACCTCTTTTTCCACGACTCTGATTAGGCCTTCCATGCAATTTCCAACAGGTTTCTCGAGTATGTCTTAATTTTCCATGGTAATCACAATGTAAGTGATCCTTATTAGATGAGGTATTTGCAGGTTTCGCCTTTTCGGTAGAACTTGCTACTAATCCTGCTTTTTCAATGATAGGTGTATGTAGCATAACATTTCCCCTACTTTCTTCTTGTTGTACTAGAGAATGTGCGAGTTGAACGAAAGGGAAAGGATCTTTTCCAAGTATTGTTCCTTGTATATTATCATACTCAGGGTTAAGACCTGCTAAAAAATCAAATATCTTATCATCTTCTATCATTTTCTGGAATCTAGTAGCGTCTTTTGAGCATTCTGCTTGAAAGTCCTAATAATAGTCTAATTCCTGCCACAACCCACATAACTCTGCAAAATATTGTGATACAGTCATATCTCCTTGCTTCATGTTGTCCAATTTGTTACAAAGATCAAAAATTTTGAGCTTTACTACCTATTTGAGAATAGGTCAGAGAAGTAGCTTTCATTATCTTTGCTATTATGTCAAGTAGCAAGTGTGTCTGAGCAATCTTCGGTTTCATTGAATTTATGAGCCAAGACACGACGAGAGAATTCTTGGACTCCCACTGATTATAATCAGAATTATTGACGTCGAGTCTCTTACTGTCATCAGTAATGTAACCCTGCAATCCTCTAGCTTTGATGAACAACAAACAGGATCTTGACCAAGCAAGATAATTAGTTATATCAAGTTTTATGGGACTGATTTGAAGTGAAAGATTATTGGAACTCGACATAATTACTTTCTTTCCCTCCATTTTCTCCAGTATTAATCAGGATTTCCAACAAAAAATATGCCTATAGAGTTAATAGAATATGCCCAAGGAAAAGCTTTTGTATGGGCAAAAAAATACCAGGAACAAAAAAAGAACCGAAGGAAGGCAAGAGAGCAAGGGTACTGGCAAAAGGTTGGAGGTTGCGTCTAACACCCCCATAGGAGAAGCAAGAGGCCGACGACACCAGTGGAGAAAGAACGACGGCACTGGCCGGAGGGTGGCGTGTGGTACTCATGTGCGGCGACGACAGAGAGACTTCGACGGCACATGGCGTGCAGTCGATGTTAGGTCTTTCACGGTGAGGTTCGCCGGTCACAGCTGAAGCAGTCTACGTGGGTGGTGAGAAGAAAAACACAGTTATTTTAGGGCGAGTATACTGAGCCAAGTGTTCGGTCCTTATTTGGACGAACAACCAAAAGAAAAAAAGGTTGCCCTAAATTAGATAGAGCTCTGATACTATGTTGAATGTGTTGAATGTTGAAAAATAAGCTATATTCTAATACTTTGTGTACATAGGAACAAGGTTTATATACAAAATTCCTAGGACTATTTAGGAAGTAATCCAGCTATTAACTATAGGAAATCTGTCAATTGTAGGAGAGATTATAGGAGTAATTATAACAATATCAATACAAGATCAATGATAATATTCCCTGGTCAACACATGTATTGACTTACTAGCCTAATTGTAAATGCTATATCTGGCCTCGTGTGAGAAAGATAGATGAATCTTCCAACTAACCTTTAATATCTTCTCATGTTTACTGATGTACCTGTTCTTGCTTGTAGTTTGTGGTTACTCTCGATAGGAGATTTAGCTGGTTTACAATCCATCATACCGATTTCTTCTAATAAGTCTAGGACATATTTTCTCTAGGAGATAAAGATTCCTCTTCTTGATCTAGGGACTTCAACTCCCAAGAAATATTGCAATTTTCCTAGTTCCTTAATTTCAAATTCTTGAGCAAGTAGTTTCTTCAGCCTAGCCATCTCTTCTGTATCACTTCCAGTTATAATAATTTCATCAACATAGACAATAAGAAGCGTGATCTTACCTTGGGAGTGGTTGATAAATAGGGTATGATCTGTATTACTTTGTTGATAACCAAAGGAGATCATAACCCAATTGAACTTTTCAAACCATGCTCGTGGTGATTGTTTCAGCTCGTACAAGGCCTTTTTGAACCTACAAACCTTCCCTTGTGTCTTCTCATCTTCAAACCTTGGAGGAATCTCCATGTACACCTTCTCCTCCAGATCTCCATGAAGAAATTCATTTTTAACTTCGAATTGCTGTAAGTCCCAATCCAAGTTAGCTGCATACGATAGTAAAACTCTGATTGTATTCATCTTAGCAACAGGAGCAAAGGTTTCTTGATAGTCTACTCCATATGCTTGAGTAAAGCCTTTAACCACCAATCTCGCCTTGAATCTCTCAATGGATCCATTTGGCTTATGCTTCATTGTGAATACCCATTTGCAGCCAACCATCTGTGTTCCTTTTGGAGCAGTGACAAGTTCCCAAGTCTCATTTTTTGCCAGGGCCTTCATTTCTTCAATCATAGCTTCTTTCCATTAGACAGTTTTCATTGCTTCTCTCCAATCTTGTGGACACAGAAGAAACAAACAAGACAAAGGCTCTATAGGCAAAAGATAGAGTCGTATGTAACAAAGAAATTGGATGCTTGGTGCAACTGCTAACAGCTTTTCGAAGAGCAATCGACTTATCTAAATCATTAGATAAATGATATTCTAGCTCACCATTATTTTCAAGGGAATAGGATGGTATTGGCATAGACTGCATGATGACTTTTTCTGTCTTATCTCACCTTGAGTGTGGCTTTAAGTCTGATGTATCTAAGAGCTGACTTTGATCCTCTTGAACCAAACTAGTTATCTCCTCCTGAATTGTTCTTCCTTCTTGGATCACATTAGTAATAGAGTCAAGCAACACTTTGTCTTCAATCTCATTCTCCCCTTGAAAAGGAGTTAGGATGTGGTGAAACTCATACTGCAAAAAAGTAACATTCATACTTACAATGTATTTCTTAGACGAGGGGTGATAACACTTATATTTTTTTTGTGTGGGAGAATATCCAACATACACGCATTTCAAAGCTCTTGGCTTCAACTTGCCAACATTCTGGAACAAAGCAAACACACCCAAAGACTCTTGGAGGTACAGTGTAAGAGTTAGTACCTTGTAATATTTCATCAGGGCTTTTAAAATCTAAAATTCGAAGTGGCATTCTGTTGATAAGATAAGCGAATGAAAGGACTGCATCACGCCAATATCCCTTTGGAAGATTGATTGTGAACATGAGTGATCGCGCAACCTCCCGAATGTGTCTATTTTTCCTTTTCGCAACTTCGTTCTCTTCACTAGTATAGGCACAACTAGTTTGATGTACAATTCCGTTAGAATCTAGATAAGCACAAAATTTGTCATCCATATACTTCATTCCATTATTTGACCATAAGATCTTAACTCTAGCATCATGTTGAGTACAAATCATTTTGTGAAAAGATTGGAAGCATGAAAAAGCTTCATTATTAGTTTTCATCAGATAAACCCACGTCAATCAGGGGAAACAATCAATAAAAATCACAAACCATCTATGGCCAAAAACAGAGGGAGTTTGAGTAGGTCCCCAAACATCGGAGTGAATGGTCATAAAAGGAGCATAACTCTTATTATTTGATAAATGATAAGAACTTCTAGTGTGTTTAGCAAGTTCACTTGCTTCAAAAAACAAAGAATTAAAAGAATTTATTTTAAACAAGTTTGGATAAAGTTTTGCTAGAACAAAAAAATGAGGGATGTCCTAACCGCCTATGCCATTGTAGAATTTCCTTATTAATTACATTATTTCCTAAAGACACTTGATGTGCAACTGTCAAGCGCCCTTCTTCCAAGACATATAAGCCATCCTGTAGTCTACCAATTCCAATCTTCTACCCTATGTGAAGGTCCTGAAGAACACAATAGTTGGGAAAAAATTCATCTTTGCAATTAAGGTCCTTATTGATAGAACTAACAGAGAGAAAATTAATAGGAAAACAGAGTATGCGAAGTATTGAGGATAGGGTAATATTGGAAGTACAGTTAACAGAACTTGTACCAGATATGGAAGTAAAAGACTCATATGCTATTCTAACATTATCCTTGTTGTTTCCGTGAGAGTATGTTAAAAACTTCTTTTGAGAGCCTGTCATATGTCTGTTAGCTCCAGAGTCTATAATCCAAGGATTATCTTTAGAATTGTAGTACTCATTACCCGATTTGGCAAGGTTTGATGTACCAATTGTGGAAGCAAAGTTTGTTTTTGAGAGAAGTTAAGGCCTGAAGTTCCTCATTGGCTAATCCCCCAGCTAACGATGTTTCAGACACTTCATTTCCATTAACCAAGTGGGCCTGGCCATTGAGCCGTCTCATTTTCCACGACTCTGATTAGGCCTTCCATGCAATTTCCAACAGGTTTTCGGGTATGTCTTGATTTTCCACAGTAATCACAGTGTAAGTGATCCTTATTAGATGAGGTATTTGTAGGTTTTAGCTTTTCAGTAGAACTTGCTATTAATCCTGCTTTTTCAATGATAGGTGTATGTTGCATAACATTTCGCCTACTTTGTTCTTGCTGTACTAGAGAATGTGCGAGTTGAATGGAAGGGAAAGGATCTTTTCCAAGTATTGTACCTCGTATAAGATCATACTTTGGGTTAAGACCCACTAAAAGAATCAAATAGCCGATCTTCTTCTATCATTTTCTGGAATCTAGCAGTGTCTTTTGAGCATTCTGCTTGAAAGTCCTGATAATAGTCTAACTCCTACCACAACCCTCATAACTCCGCAAAATATTGTGATACAGTCATATCTGCTTGCTTCTTGTTGTGCAATTTATTATGAAGATCAAAATTTTGAGCTTTACTATCTATTTGAGAATAGGTCAGAGAAGCAGCTTTCCATATCTTTGTTGCTATGTCAAGTAGCAAGTATGTCCGAGCAATCTCTGGTTTCATTGAATTTATGAGCCAAGATATGACAAGAGAATTCTCAAACTCCCACTGATTATAATTAGAATTATTGACGTCGAGTCTCTTACTGTCATAAGTAATGTAACCCTGTAGTCCTCTAGCTTTGATGAACAACAAACAGGATCTTGACCAAGCAAGATAATTAGTTATATCAAGTTTTATGGGACTGATTTGAAGTGAAGGATTATCGAAACTCGACATAATTACCTTCTTTCCCTCCATCTTCTCCAGTATTAATCAGGATTTCCAACAAAAAATACGCCGATAGAGTAAATAGAAGCTGTTCAAAAATGTGCTTCTAGTGTATGGGCAAAAAAATTACCAGACGGACCTAGAGATTAAAAAGCAGACCGAGGAGAGGCAAGGAAGTAAGGGCATTGGTAGAAGGTAAGAGGTATGTCTGACACCACTGGAGGAGAGGCAAGAGGCCGGCGACCATAGAGGAGAAAGAACTGAGGGGAAACACTGGCCGAAGGGTGGTGGTGCTCACGTGCAGCGACGGTAGAGAGACTTTAACGGCGCGTGGCAGTGCAGTTGATGTCACGTCACAGCTGAAGCAATCTAGGTGGGTGGTGAGAAGAAAAACACGTTGCTTTTTGAGCGAGTACACACTCAGCTAGTGTTCTTCCCTATTTGGAATGAACAGCCGGAAAAAAACAGCCCCTAAATCAGATAGTGCTTTGATAACATGATGAAAGTTGAAGATAATTTGTATCATATGATTTTGTGTACATAGGAACAAGGGTTTATATACAAAATTCCTAGGGCTATTTAGGAAATAATCTAGCTATTAACTCTATGAAATCTCTTAATTATATAGGTGAAATTATAACAATATCAAAGCTAATAATCTCTGTTCAACAATATCACACTGCAATAAGTAGTTTTTTTTTTTGAGGCCTTATACCTTTTTTTTTAGGCCTTATATTGACCCTATATTAGTTGGAGGCACTGGTCGGGTTGTTATATATCACTTTCATGTCAGGACATTCAACATACCATCTTGTTTTGCTAGTTGCTACATATGGAGACTGTTGTGAGGAGTTTTGACAATTTGGATTTCCAAAGAATACCCGTGTTCTAATTTTATGATAATAATCTTCATATGATTATGTACATGTGTGAAAACATCTACGTCTGGAAAATTGAAGGAATGCCTAGTTGTTTTGGCAAAGTCAATTTCACTATAGTTATCTCCTTGGACGAGAAGATATGATACCGAAGATTTTTTTTTCCCGATTGTAGACAGTGTAATCTTCTAATTCATGCATTTTCACCATGTCATTTCAAGCATTATAGTACTTCTTTGAATGCTTCATAAGCTCTGTATTTCAGTTGATTTTGGTTTGGAAACTAACTTCTGGTTGTTGATGCAATATGGCTACATTGGTGATTCTTATGTTAAAGTAGGTTGAAATGAAGTCACATCCACACCCAGAGAGAGCTGATCGGCTTCGAGCTATTGCAGCTAGCCTTGCTACTGCAGGTATAATACCTTTGCTATTCCATCTTATCACTGCTTCCTTAAATTAAGAGTTTCTACTTTCTGATAATCATTTTTTAGTCTCAGTAATGTTGGAATGTGCCATAAAATTTTCCAAAGGCTACCAGCTGCTTGATTCCAACTTTTAAAATTTTCAGGTATATTTCCTGGAAGATGCTTTCCAATTGCTGCAAGAGAGATTACCCAGGAAGAACTCCAGATGGTGAGTATTGAGTTTACCTTTATAATTGGGTGTTTAATATTTAATGCCAACTTTTTACTGTTATCCTTCAAAGAGTTTGTGTAAAGACAAGGAGGAAATTCTTCTTTCCATCTTTGCTTTTGCAATGTTTTATCAGTGTGGTTAAGATGATTTTTTTTTATTAGTATATCGGAAATAATTAGGTTGAATTACTGCTTACTGCCACAATTCCTGAAGCTTCATCAATCTACTTTTCATGGATACTTTTTGATAAAGCATTTCATGTATGGTGGTGCTACAACAAAATTACTTTGGGGCTTAACTCACTAATTTTTCCTTTTCTTTTATTGAAAATATTATTAATCATCGTTTAAAGCATTTGTTGATGTCCTTGGTGATTTATCCTTTTAAATTTAAGGTGCATTCATTGGAGCATATTCAAGCAGTAGATCTTACAAGCCATATTTATTCTAGGTACGCAAAGATATTTCCATTTTCAAGTGTGTATGCATTCTTGCTTTTGTCAACTTGTATGTTCCTTTGTGTATGTGTGGACATTTTTCTGTATGCTTTTTTTTTTTTCGGTATACTTATATCTTACATCTTATTTGATGTGCGTGGGTGTAAAGATAGAAGAGATGCTCTTAGTGCTTCAAACAGTTGATCAAATGCAAATGACTTTAAAACTGCTCATGGAAGTGAGATATAGATTATGCTTTGGATTCAACTTGGACTAAGTTAAGCTTTATGTTGATCTTGGAGTTGAACTCATACAATCCTGTTAATATGCAAACCTAAAGTACTTGTTTTATCCAAACCTGCAAACCAAGGTTGTTACAAGATTTCTTTTCAAAAGCTTGCTGGGTTTATATGGGTCATTTAATCTAAATATTAAAAAGGAATTAAAGGGTGTATTCATGTCTATACAAAGGAACAATCATAGTATTCGCTAGGCTTCTTTATCTAAGCATAATTGCTTTGTTGGTCTATTGTTCATTGGTTTCATTAAATTAGGTTCTACTGTCTCAAGCATTGCTCACTAGAGTCCTTAACTTATCATTCATTGTTACATCTGTATTAATGACTAACCAAGCTATCCTCTTTGTCAGTTACATCCTCAACTGCAAGCACAGTGAAAATTGGTATAATAGTAGAAATCATGTTGAAGAGATTGCTAAGGGAATTTTTGTTTAGCCACAAAATTAGCTTCTACTTATACATCTCTTGGAATCTTCACTATTTTCAGCTTCTCGTGGTCTACCATATGTGTCATAAAGAAATTTCTGATTGAAAGAGTCAAGATACAACTTCAAGTGTTTTACTTCTAAATTTTAGCTTTTGGAGAAAACTATTCTTTCGAGTATTTCATGTTTATGGGTTTAGAGATATCATCCTGTGCATAGACCCAATACTTCAATGGATGCTTATTTAGGTCCAGGATTATCTTTTTTATGTTCAAAGAACCCCACCTCGTCTCCCCATTCTCGCTAAGACCCCTTTGTTTGTTCTGAAAAGGAATACGAACTTTTGTTCCACATTTGGCATCTAACAAATAGACATGGAGACAACTATATAATGGTTGAAGATGAGGTGATAACTTTTTCTAGTGGTCATTGGCATGAGATAATGTTAAGGTTGATCCCTTTTTTGTATGATTTGCTATTTGCAGTTATTTCACTCCCGACACATATGCCAATGAACATTCAGCACGTGCTGCTCGACTTGCAGCAGGTTTATGTGCTGATCTTGCTGCAGCAATTTATTCTGGACGTGCAAAAAATGGTTTTGCTCTGGTATTCATCATCATATATTTGAAGATTCTGGACAAAATATAATGAATCACTATATGGGGTCTTCATGTGTTTTCAATTTCTGAATCAGGTCCGGCCTCCTGGTCATCATGCTGGTGTGCGGCAGGCCATGGGGTTCTGCCTACACAACAATGCTGCAATTGCTGCAGTAGCTGCTCAGGTTGCTGGTGCCAAAAAGGTGTTGATAGTCGATTGGGTAATGTCCTTGCCAATTTCCCTGCAATTGCTTCCCCAATCATTTCCATGCCTTGTTCGCTGGTGTTTCTCATTGTTTCTGGCATTCATTGTTTCTGTAGGATGTTCATCATGGAAACGGAACACAGGAAATTTTTGAGCAAAACAAATCGGTGAGCTTAAGAAAGATAAATTACCCCCACATTTTTATCTTCTGAAATCTACTGATTGTCAGTGAAGCACTTATTTAGGAGGTTGTATGATACTGGATATGTTACCTTACAACTTGTAGAATTTTTTGAAAATTTGGAATGACTAGCCTTGCAGAAGTTACCTCAAATGATTTCTTCAGTGACAAATCATTGATGAAATTGTTAAAAGAACGTGAGCTGAAGTTTTAACTATCAGAAGTTTGCAATGGGCTCTCCTCTTCCCTCTTTTATTGCATTTAGCTTAGTTGTTTAATTGGTGCAATTGTCACCAATTATCTGTTCAGTGTAAATATTTATTGGTTTGTACTGTATCTGCCCATAGGTTTTGTATGTATCCTTGCATAGACACGAGGGTGGGAGGTTCTATCCTGGCACTGGGGCCGCTGTTGAGGTGCTTGACTTGCTATATTTTTTATATCAACGTGGATTTACATCTTTTTCAAGCTTTTTATACTTTGAATTTTGTGCCTTCATATAAATGAAGAACTACTACGCTTTTCAGATGGATCTTGGAATGTATTTATTTATATTTCTTATCCTTTTTGCAGGTTGGTACTCATGGTGCTGAAGGATATTGTGTGAATATTCCATGGAGTCGTGGGGGAGTTGGTGATGATGACTATATTTTTGCTTTTCAGCATGTTGTGCTACCTATAGGTTGATAAAACTTCTTTTTTTCATGCATTTACTTCCATTTTAACGTCTATGTCATTTTGGTGAAGTTAATATGTCATATTTCCAATTTCATACTGATGAGACTGTAATTTAATGATGAGTCTACTATCTTACAGTAATATTGCTTTAATATTTGTAATCATAGTTAAAGAAGAAATTGCTGGAAAATGTATCTTATCATGTGAATTCAAATATATCATTTCTAACCAAGTTCATGAAGTAAGAACCTAAAGATGAATGCTGAGGTTTGTTCCTCACTTTTTCTCTCTCACTAATGTTCGAACTCTTAAAAGACTGTAGCAATGACAATCAGGACTCTAGATATATCATGTTCCCATCCGATAAGTCAAAATGTACAAGTACCTAGAATTAGCAGTATGCATAATGTTGGGGGAGTCATTGAGGTATAGAGCTAAGTATACTGAATGAGGTGCAAGTATTGGCCTGGGTTCACTAGGTTTGATTAAGCATACAAGATGTTCTCTACTTGTAAGGTATTTATACTGTTTTAGCATCTAATTGAACTTGATGCTAATGTTTGAAGTGTTGTCAAAATTTTCTTGGTGTATTCAGCTTTGTTATTCTCCACCACATTTGTGTTTCTGCTGTGGGTTAGCAGTTCACCTGGATTCCTTTATTTCTGCTACTTTTTGTTTGTTAAAGGATGTATCTTTTATAGTTGAATTACATGACAATGCTTAGATCACATTTTGCAGCTGCTGAGTTTGCTCCTGATTTCACCATCATATCAGCAGGATTTGATGCCGCACGTGGTGATCCTTTGGGATGCTGTGATGTGAGCATCTCTTGCTGTTTTCCTTTTGGGTTATTTTAAGGTTGCATTTTGCAGAGTTGTGAGATGAATTTAAGTGATGTATGAAGAACACAATATTTTTGGAAGTTGCATCAAACAATGAGTTTCCTTACCTTCTGTTTCTTTATATATTTTGATATACCTCTTGATGTGCTTTACGCAACATGCATTTGTGATAGTTTGTTGTTAAGGGTTGACATCTCTGCGATGCTGTTGTTACAGGTAACTCCTGTTGGCTATGCTCGGATGACAGATATGTTGTGTACCCTCTTTGGTGGAAAGCTGCTTGTGATTCTTGAGGGCGGGTGTGCACACTGTTTTAATTAACAGAGTTTTATTATCTTTGAATAGTTTTAGTTTTATTATTGGTTAATAGTTTTATTATCATTATCATCTTTCACAAGGGGCTGAATAACCAAGTGAGATTTTTTTTTCTTCCTGTAGCTACAATCTACGTTCAATTTCGTCTTCCGCAACTGCTGTAATCAAGGTGAATCCTGAAACATAAAAACTTTACATATGAGTACTTCCACACATGTGGGTCTTATTCCGTAAAAAACACGAATTATGCAATGAAAAATCTGTTTTTATTTTTAATTTTGTTAATTTCTTTTCAATTTTGTTTTTCGTGCAATTTGCTGTCAACAAAATTCTTTTTGCATTCTTAAATCTCCTCCTGCCTGGCTTCACATATAAAGGCTTTACTGGGTGAAAGTCTTGGATCTAAACTGGACAACATTGTACCCACCAAGGCGGGCATACAAACTGTTATGGAGGTCCTGAAAATTCAGATGAACTACTGGCCTTCTCTCGGACCTAGCTTTGAAAAATTGCAGTCACAATGGGAAATTCAGTGTTTTGAAAGTAAAAGTAAGGGGCTCTTCTCCTTCAATGAATTTTCTTTTCATTTGCAGTTGGTATTCAAAATTAGATTACTAATTTGGACTAGTAAATGAAACTGAATTGCAGTCAAGATTATGCCCAGATATGAAACTAATTGTTGGCCTGTATTTGCAGAGAAACCAGTTAAGAAGAGACGTCGAGTTGATTTGCCTAGATGGTGGAAATGGGGAAGAAAGCAGTTATTGTATCACCTTCTCAGCGGGCACATTCATGTAAGATCGAAAAGGTTGTCAAGCAAATAAACACATAAGTGAGAAGAGGTTCTTAAATTTACTTCTGCTCTTCATCCCTAATTATTGTCTAGGTAACATGCAAGTAGGCTCAAGTGTAGGTTGTTTTACCTGACTGCTACCTTAGTGATATTGTGTCTTAATCGTAGATTGTGGAACAGAAGTTTTTGTTTTGCTGTCTGTACCTTCTTTTAGTTTCATGAAAGAGCAGCTTTTGTTTAAATTGTGAATCCTCAAAGTCCACAGAATCTGAATGAGGCTGCTGCACAAGTTTAGCCTGCCGTGGGTATATTTTTGGTATTCCACTCATTCGAGTTTGTTACAGAAAACAAGGACTAATACCTGCGGCTGTGTTCAGTCAATTTTGCCTTATTCTTTCATATTATACTCGAGACCAAAAGAACAATTTAGTCCCCACTGTTTACACTGAAATCTGAGTTAAACCTTAACATTTCGGAATCTTCAAAACGATCCCTAACGTTTGCAAAACGTTCAAAATAAATAAATCGTAACGTGCTCAATTTGAAGCTTTTCTCTCTGCCTCTCTCGCAAGTGATAGCAACTTCAGAGATCTCGCATGGATAGCTGTTGAAAATTAGCATATCATATAGTTCTTTGATCTAGAGTCAATTAAGTAGATACCTCAAACGTGTGCAGTAATCTCGATTCTTCTCTGTTGATAGTGGATAATTCATTCATCTCTTAATTTGTTGATAAATTTCCTCATCTCTTCTTTTATCTAATGCAAAGGGAGTTACACAACAGAGAAGCAAAGAGCTCATAATGCTGAAAAAAGATACGCTAAAGCACTAGAATTAAGTGAGAAGAAACAGAAAGAAGAGTTTATCAACTTCAGGCTTCTTTGAACAGGTAGTGGCCGTGCGAAAGACTTGAAATCACTTGTATCATGTTTCAATTTAAAACTGGGGGCAAATTATATATTTCAACACTGCATCTATGAATATATATATATATATATATATATGCATGAAGTAACATGCTGACAATAGGCAAGCGTACTTATGTATGACTAATACTATGTCTGGTCTATTGTATTCCATGTCAGACCAATTTACCGAGCTAAAGACAATCATAAGTATGTCATCAAGCTCGACTTCTTCTAGATTTATTGCTCTGACTCTGAGGGTGCAAATTACCACATTCAAGTGAGCTTGTTAATTAGATACTCCATTCATTGGAACTGACTCACTGAGATTCTCGAAATTTTACACTTATAGGAAATTTTCACGAGTCCATGATATTGTAGTTCCCGTTTTCGTATAATTAAGATTGTAATATTTATTCTTTTATGAGGATTTGTTTTGATAGATGATAATTTTCTTTCTTTTGATTGCTTCTTTTTTAATTTTGGGTCTTGTCGATTGCATTATGCAGGTTTAATTTTAAGGAGTGGGATAGTGATAAAGGAGCATTTGATGATTACTTATGAGGCAACTTCTTGTAGTAACTTGACCTCCTAACATAGAGCATTTAACATAAGTAGAAATCTACCTGTTAGGCTTATCAAGTGGACACCAACAATTAGTCGTTAAACACGAGAGCATGCATGACAAGATTTTCTCTCAAGATTTGTCAGGCCAATTTTATTTTATTTTTTTGTTGCTCACCAAGTGTTTTAGGCCAGTTTTAACTATAGGAAAATACCTTTAAGCCATTCACATCCAGACTAATCCCTGCTCGAGCCGGGTAGATCCTTTACGGGAGACGGCTGTATACATGAGGAAGATTCTCACCTGCGATCTCACTTAAGCCAAAAAAACCCTTACTAACTCACCTACACCCTGAGGTTTTTGTCAGGACAATTATTAGTAAAGCTTTACTTCAATGAAATGTAAATTTAATGTTAGTTCACTAACGTTATCCAGGGATGAAGATAACATCTCACGTGGACCAGGTTTGAACCCCAGCTATTTCACAGCTGTGGTCGAGTTTGAAGATGGAGGCAGCGACCTTGCGATTGTGGCGTTGGAGGACGCTACGTCGTCGACCTAAACTAACAGTAAGCAATGAAGGGAACTGCAACAATCTTGGGGTGCAGTGTGGAAGTAGGAAGTTGCACAAACTGAAAAACTACCTTAAACCAAACCCTTAGCAGATGAAAATGGAAGATCAATGGAAGCTTATAAAGATTGGTGCTTGATGAATATATATGAATGAGATAGTCAGTCGCAGTCTGTCACAACTCTAGGTCAAGAAATACTAGAGACAGATGGAGAAAGAAAAGAAAATGGAAAGATGAGTAGGGAAGAAAATTTGTGTCTTATGTAAAAAGGTTAGTATAAAAGGAATTGAAGTTAAAATGTTGAGTGGGCCACACTTTTATAAAATTTTAAAATATTATATAACTAATGAACCATAACTCAGTTAATTTTTCTATCCCGTTAACCGTTGTTTTAAACATTTTTTAAATGTTATAATTCATTTTAAACGTTTTACAAATGTTGAGTTTTATTTTAAACGCTCAAAAACATTAGGTCTAACTCAAATTTTAGCCACTAAATTGTTCTTTTGGCTTTATACTTAACTACAAAAGTTGCTCGCATTGTCTCCTATAAATATGCAATATGAGAGGCAGTATATTTTCCTACAATTCGAAGGGAACGGGGACTCCTAGTGGATTTTATAGATTTGAATGGTAATGTGTATAGGCACGAAAAGATTCCGTGACCAATTCTGATTAATTGCCTGTTTAGTTGAATTTTTGAAGAGTAAGAAAGCACTTGTTTTCAATTATAAAAGCATTTTTTTTTAAAAAATGAGTGTTTAGCTGTAAAATAAAAAAACACTTTTAGTAAATATAACTATTTTGGCAACTAAAAAGATGGCTAAAATATAGTTTTTTAAGAAGATTAAATTTGGAGCTTCTAAAAAAAGCACTTTTTTAGATAGATTTTTCAGATCAATTAATGAGCCTATTTTTAGTCCCTTTTGTCCTTATGTTTTACATATAATTCTCACAATACCCACATGTTGGAACCCCTCCCTAGTGACTCACGGGTCCGACGTCCTATGTGACATCTGGACACGCTTCTTACAAGGGAGGAACTCCTCACCACAGAAGAAACTAAAAAACGAACTTATTTTAACTTACTCCTGAACGAATCTTGAAAATTTTATCCTAATCTCTTCAATAAAATTGATCTACTTAGGGCCCACAATTGAATCTAATTCTTGAGCTAAAATGAAATTCCATGTCTCTAGGTCAATTAGAATAAAAAATCTCCTTAATCGGATCTCTATAGATCGAAAAATCGCCCAAATACGGAATCATATTCAAAATCTCCATACCATTGACTCACTTTGATTTAATGAGTAAATTCCAAATAAAACCCAAAAGCTAATTTTACCAAAAAGGGGTAGAAAATTTTTTTAGAAAACCAATGATTCGAAAACCGACTAAATTGAAAATCAAACGAAAAAGTTACAAGCAAAACAGTAGGAGGAGGTTGAATTTGGAAAAAAGAAAATTAGAAAATAATTAACAAAAATTGCGGGTGCGAGCTAGCACTCGCGCCGCGAGCGCTTGCAATCGTGAGACG
>JANIJH010000007.1:37347163-37364819 GCA_024520975.1 Erythroxylum areolatum | reverse complement strand
TTAAAGAGACACCCACGAATTTCTCTTCTTGACTTTAATGGAGGATTAAACCTTCCTCTTCCCTTATCCTTCTTAAAGAAACTCTTAAAATCCCTTCTTTAAAGCAAGAAAATCACAAAGCCCTAACTCTTCTTCTTCTTCTTCTTCTTCTCTCCACTTAGCCGAAACTCTCCCTCTTTTCTTTCCCTTGTAATTTTCGTAAGCTTCTATCAAATGACTTAGTTAATTTGCTTCTTAACTTAAAACCTAAGCCTAAACTACGTAGTTTCATCTAATCATCTCTTTATACATGAAATTTTTGGCCTCTTCTCCTCACCATACGGCTACACTTCACTTGCTTCTTTTCTTTTTGTTTTAATAGGCTCTACAAAGACTAAAATACCCTTCCTTCTTTGCCTTAAACTTTAAGAAACTAAGTGAACTTCCTAAATTACCCCCAAACCTTCTTATTCATTTTAATTTCTAACAACATACAAAACTCTAATTTAAACTAATCCCTCCATTTAATTTTTATTAACCTAAGCAAATAAAACCCTCAAATTATTTACTAAAAGGAAATTAGACAAACTAAACCTCAAAAATAATTAAACATGCTTATTTACTAAGAAAAAGAAATCGGGGCCCAACACCACAAACACATCTTCACGTTTATTTTGATATTTATATAATATTATTTGATTTTTTATATGTTTTAATGTTTATTTTTTATATTAATTTACTTATTTTATAATCTATATAAAAGATGTGGTTAGATATATTTTCATTTATGTTGATTTAAAATTATATAATAATTAATATATTGTGTTTTTGATATTGTTTAATATATTTTAAATAATATTTATATGTATAAATAATTTTTATTACAAAATAAAATATAGTTAAAATAAAAAATGCGTTTTATTTTTTTTGTTGCTAAACAGTATATTGTATGAAGTTCTTAAAAAAAGCTCTTTTTTAAAAGACAATCAAACAGTCAACTGATTTATTAGGAAAGCTCTTCTAAAAAAAACTTTACTGACAAAAACTCTACTGATATAAGTTCATCCAAACCGGCACTGAGATCATAAAAATAAGTTATTTCAAATAATTTGATTTTTAGTATGGGCTCCAATTTTATAGGTTTGAATGGTATTGTTTGTAGGTGTGAAAAGCTTCCGTTACCAATCTTGATTTAGATCATAAAAATAAGTTATTTCAAATAATTTGATTTTTTAAAATGTTAAATATTTGTCGTTTTTAAATTTTTAACACTAAATATTATCGCCTATAAGAATGCATATAGGAAGTGAAATTTTATACCCATTTAGGAATGTAAGACAACTCATTCGGATGCATGTAATTCGTAACTTTTGTACATTGAAGGAGATGTGTATTCATATTAAATTTAATCCAACATCTCCTCCGCATTTGAAACACTAGAGTAAATCTCCAATTATTGAATTCTATTCGTTTTACCCTTTACTTTCGCTCCCATTGGGTTACCACGATTTGTTTTTAAGAATGTGGGTGGTCAATATTAGTATCATATTTTCTAGGTATGATTCTTTTAAGAATGATTATTAATTTATGCAAAGAATGCTAGGCCACTAAGAGACTCTTTCGCAAGTAGAAGTTTAAAAAGGCCTAAGAAGAGAAATTAGTGATGATGGATTCAGGACACTTGTTTATAGGTATGATTTATCTTCGTGTTTTTTAAAGGAAAAGGAGTAGTCCACTTAATAATCTACAAAAGGGTAAAACTTTTATCATGTTTTTTCAAAAATTAAAAATTTTCATTAATTTGATAAATATATAGTGGAGTCTTACACACGTGCAAAATCTACTTAAACACAAAACATCAGAGGACACCATAACACGATGACGTTCCATCCTTACCTAACTAAGACTGTTAGGGTTTAGCCCAACTTTATAAATATATAGTGGAGTCTTACACACGTGCAAAATCTACTTAAACACAAAACATCAGAGGACACCATAACACGATGACGTTCCATCCTTACCTAACTAAGACTGTTAGGGTTTAGCCCAACTTTCTCGATGCGGTGTCGGCTCCAAGGGCCACCAAGGTCTTCAATCTACTTCCAATTGACTCTTCTTCACAGGTAATCAACTCTCTCACAGTCATTGTTTAGATATTAGGGCTTCCTCTAAGAAATTTCTTCATTTCAGGGGTACTCTTCGTGGCTTTCAGGTGACTCCAAGGAACATTTTGTTCTCCAATCTACTTCCACCCGATTGTCCTTCACAGGTAAACATCTCCCCTTCATAGGTAAACATCTCCCTCTCGGTCATCTTTTAGAGATTAGGGTTTTTTATGAATCTCTAAGAAATTGCTTTATTTCCGGAGATGGAAGGGGATTCTTTGTGGGCTTAATTCTTTGGTGACAGTTTCAAGAGGAAGAAAAGGACCCAAGTCAGTTCCTTTCTCATGAATTAGTCTATTTCTTCTTCCATCTATCTCTTTTGTCAAATCTGCTATGCCTGATTTGATTTCTCTAGTATCGATTTGCTTTCCTATAAGATTATACAGACTTCAACATCTTTACCAAAAAGGGGATGGGATAACCCTATATAGGCATGTGTTTTATTGCTCTCATACTTCTCCTTTCTTTTCTTAGAGATGATCTTTGCTTGATTTAACACAGTACAAACTTATGAATTTGGGTTGTGTACCTCATACTGTGTTCATCCCTAAAAAGGGGAATAAATCCATTCTGTGTATTCCTTAATTTCCTTTTGTGAGTTGTGGATGTAATTAGTTTCTACATAGTTGATTGAGTGGATTGAGTAGCTACTTCTTTGGAATTGAACTAGATATGGCTATATCCTTCATACATAAGCCATTCTCCTACCACAGTATAAGTTAAACTGATTTATAATCAGTTGCTCCCGTATGTTGGTGGTAGTGAGCTCTATAAGAGAGATTATTGAAGTAGACTATGAAGTGAATCATACGTTAGTATATACGTAATATTTTATATACAAAACACATAAGAAGGGGGGGTTGAATTGTGTATCCGTTTTTTAATACAATCCCCTTTTAAACAAACTTCTTTTTAAAAAACACTTGCTTTCTCAAACGATTTAAAAACAGTATTATGAAATATTGCAATCTGCTTCTAAGTATTTGTATCAACAATAGACATTAAAAGTTGAGAGTTGAGAGTAATAATCGACACAACAGTTTTATACTGGTTCACCCCAAACCGTAGACTACGTCTAGTCCTCAGAATCCTTTATGAGATTTCACTATACTTCTTAAAGATACAAGTATTCTTTTCACCGAGCCTCTTCAGGTCTCTTACAACAAGTATTCTTTTCTGACTTAGCCTCTTCAGGCTATCAGCTTTTCTTCCTTCTACTGAAAGATATTTTGAGTTTTGTTACAGACAATAGTAGCTCTAAGTTTAACACAATGAATAAAATTTCTAGCTTTGGAATCTCTAGCCTTTTTGAAAATCACTAACTTTTTCAGTCTTTGACTCCGACTCGTATTTATAGCCTTCGTCTTCAACCGCTTCTTGATAACTGCTTTTTTCTTCTTGTTTCTTGATCTTTGAAGAAACAGTTATTCAGTTGAGTTCTGTAATTTACTCAAATTGATTGATCATCTGACGTGGTATCGGGTCTTCGTCTTCGATTCTTTCATCTCATTTTGCTTTCTGCTTTCGTCTCATTTTGTATCGTCTCATTTTGCTTTTTGCTTCCATCTCATTTCTATCGTCTCATTTTTCTTTCTGCTTCCGTCTCATTTTGTATCGTCTCATTTTGCTTTCTACTTCTGTCTCATTTTGTATCGTCTCATTTTGCTTTCTGCTTCCGGCTCATTTCTATCGTCTCATTTTGCTTTCTGCTTTCGTTTCATTTTGTATCGTCTCATTTTGCTTTCTGCTTCTGTCTCATTTCTATCGTTTCATTTTGTATCTGCATTATTATTTGGTCTTCATCACAATTATTAATCGTAAAGTCATTTTGACTTAACAGACTGGTCTTTGAACCTTCTGCTATTCCCCTTTTTTCATATTACTTGGAAACAAATAGCTACAGAAAGTAGAGTTATAACCTTATCGATTTTGAAATATTCATTTCAGGAAGCTCTTGTATGATGTCTGTGAATATGCAAACATTGAACCTAGGGGCACATAGAGTAGAGATTTTTGTCCATATTTCTTTGGAGAAGCCACACTCTAAGAAGAGGTGGTCCCTGGATTCATCCACTAGATTACATAAAATGCATAGTTTAGAGGAGGTTAGGAATTTCTATCTATCCATAATGTTTAGTTTGTCCCACATTGCCAACCATAGCAGAAAACTCACATCAGGTCTAAGGGTCTTATTGCATATCTAAACATCCCACCCTATTATATTTTTTTGCCTTCCCCTCAACTTCCTTACTTTTTTTGCAGTAATCCCCGAGATAGGGATACCCTTCCACAAGTAATTATCTCTCTCCCTATGTCCTCTGAGTTAAGGAATGTGTAGAAATGTAATCTCATCTGAAGATCGGAACCATTCTCCATTCCTTATTATTGCTTGGAGTTTAGTATCCTTGGGGAATCGATTCAATAGGAAATTGGCCATCTGGTTTTGTATTAAGAGTCCATTTCCTGACCAGTTATCATGCCATAAAGAGAGTCTATCACATTCCCCTATCCGACAGGTAATGTGCTGGTAGATCTCATCCCTCATTCCCAGAATTTGGTTAAAAAACTAGGTGTAACTGACCTTGATTTTTAGAGCCCAAAAACTCCTTCCTCTTAGTATATAAGAATGAATCCACTTGGTCCATATGGATTCCTTATCACTAAGGAGTCTCCAAATCCTCTTTGACATAAGAAATCTATTTTTAGTAGAAATTGATTCAATTCTTAACCCCCTTCATCTTTCGGTTGGCATATTGTCTTCCAACTTACTTTGGCTATTCCTTTCCTTCCATTCCTTTTCCCTCATAGAAATTATTTCATCAATTTTTCTACTATTTTAATCAGAAAAGGTATGGACACCAATAAGTGTTCACGGATAAGATTACTGATTTCAGTAACTGAAGTTTACCCCCATAGGAAAGAGCTCTATTGGTTTAAGATCCCAATTTTTTCTGGATCTTTTCTATCAATGGAAGACATTCACAGAATCTAAGCCACCTAGATGAGATAGGAATCCCCAAGTAATGTAGAGGAGAAGCTTTAGTTTCCATACCCGTAGCTTGAGCTAAAACATTTGGGAGGTGAGAAGCACTCTTGGAGAGTATGATAAAGCTCTTGTGAAGATTTACGCATAAACCCGACATTTCTTTAAATTGATTGAGAGTTTTCATTAGAAGAGAGACTGACTGAACATTTACCTTGCTTAAAAGAATAAGATCATCTGCAAAACATAAACTGGTTAGAGAAATTTCCTTACATTTAGAGTGATATCTGAATTTTGGTTCAGTCGAGGTATTGTGTTTGAGCAGCTGAGTGAGGACTTTCGTACAAATTAGGAATTGGTAGGGGAGAGAGAATCCCCTTGCCTAGGCCCTTTTTTCCCCTTAAACAATCCCATGGGACACCCATTAATCATTATCCCATAAGAAGCGGTAGATATACGTTGTTGGATCCAATTGATAAAGGTTAAGAGAAAATTCATTATCTCTAATGTTTTTAGTAAAAAACCTCAATTCACACTATCGAAAGCTTTCTGTAGATCAACTTTAATAGTGCAATTTTGGGGGCTTCTACTGCAATTATACCCTTTTAGTAGTTCTTGAACAATCAGAATATTTTCCCCTATATTTCAACTTGTCATAAAAGCCCTTTGATTCTCACTAATGAAAAATTTTAGGACCTACTTCAACCTATTTGTCAATATCTTAGCAATGATCTTGTATAGGAAGTTTGTACACGAAATAGGTCTGTAGTCATTCCAAGTTTCTGGGTCGGAGTTTTTAGGGACTAGGCATAGGAAAGCCTTGTTTATTTCTTTCAGTAACACCCCTTTTAGGAAGAACTCCTACATTACCTCTTTGACCAGTACACCCAAACTATTTTAAGTTTTCTGATAGAAAAAACCATTTAATCTATCCGAACCATGGGCTTTAGGTCCATTCATGCTAAAGACAACCTTATTTATTTCCTGATCTATAATAGATTAACTTCATGATCGGGAATTTTAGAGGTTACAAACTAGCTAAGGTTGCACTTCAACTCAGTTGGGAGAGAATCTGATCCAAGTAGCCTACTGTAGAAATTTATAGCTTCCTTTGCTAAATCTTCTTGTCCAAATACTTCCACTCTAGCTTCTGTTTTAATGGAGGTAATTCTGTTAGTATGCTTTTGGCCTAAGATAGAATTGAAGAAAAATTTTGTACATCTATCTCCCACCTTTAACCAGTTTATCCTAGCTCTTTGCTTCAGTAAAGAATGTTGATTTTCTACTACTTCCAAATAGTTTTTAAGAGCATCTTTGCTGTTGCTAGATCTTCCTCCAAGGGGTTTTCTTTTAATGCTTTTTGAATAGAAAATAGTTTATCCCTAGAGAATTCAATCTTCTTAGTAAGATTCTGTCCTCTCTTCTCGTTAAGAATCTTCAGCTCCTATTCCATGGCCTTGAGCTTTTAGATACAAGTGTATTGCTTAGTCCTATAACATCCATGCTCCAATCCTTTCTGTATAGCTTCTTGAAAACCCTCCATGTTAACTAGAAAATTATTAAATCTGAAAGGGTGTTGGACTCTATAGGAGGTGAACAAGTCTACTATCTTCATAGGAGTGTGATCCGAAATACCAAGGTCTAGGTATTTTGCGGAGCTTCTTGAGAAAGAATTTAGCCATTCCACATTTACCAAAACTCTGTCCAGTTTTTTCCTGATGTTCCAAATAGAAGTTTGTTTATTTGTCCAAATAAACTTATGACCTTCTGCTTTTAGATCAATAAGTTCCACCTCCTGCATATAGTCATACATATTTGGGGAGTAATTGAATAGGTTACAATTTCCTTCTGCCTCTGTCTTGTATAAAGTAATGTTAAAATCACCATATATCATCCAAGGGAGAGTTTACCGAAGGTTTGATCCTTTTTTAAGAAATTTTATAGGTCAATTCTTTGGAACACAATATTAAAACCATAGACAAAAGTAACTAAACTTATGAATTTTCTATTTTGAAATAAAGCATAGTGTGTATATACTGCTGAGTCTCACCTCAAGTTTCAAAAAGTTACCATCATAAGCTATAATGATCTTTCCATAAGCATGACTTTGATCGTTTGTAACAAACTTCCAGTTGCTCCCCAAACATCCCAACTTGTTAAGATTTCCTTCTCTAATTTTAGTTTCTAACATACAAAAAACCCATGACTTTTTTTTTATCACAAAATCCTTTAAAGCACAAAGCTTTGAAGGATTATTTATTCCTTTATCACAAAAACTTTTATCACGTTGTTTGATGTGTTTCATGACAACTTCTGTATTAAGAAAATTCCAAATGATTATATTAATAAAAGGGCTGTGTCTATCTCTGAAGAGAAGAGATATGGAGATACAAACACTACAAATGGTTGGTAAAAGAAGGAAAGATGATTAAATACCTAACAGTTTGGAAGACAAGGAATACAGTTAAGGTTGTGAGTTTTAGGTCGCCCAGTTGAGACTTGTATTCCCAGTCTCTTAAAAAAGAAATAAGAAAATGTGTTAAAACCAAGGAAGAGGATAGGGAAGTGAATAATTTTCCTAGTCTTATGTAATTACAAATTTGAATGCTGAATGCATGACTGTTCATGAATGAATCAGTTGGAAGGGTCCAAATAAGATATATCACCTTCGCAGTTGGGCCCAAGATGGTATTATCTTTCGGCCACCGATAAGAAAGAATATAAGTGGATCATCAGTTACTGGTGCAATGTCTGAGTCTGAGGCGGTGCGACTGGGTAAGCAACAGGAACAACATAAGGAGGATGAGGGTGGTGGTGCCCAGGAGGTGGAAGCATAACAGGAGTCCCAACAGCAGAAGCCATACGACCTGGAGGAGCAGCAACTGCAACTGGGTGTCCAACTGGTGCACCGTACATACCTAAACCAGGCATGTGTGGTTGGGCCCTGTGCTTCACCGCCGAGCCAATTCCGCCTGTACCTGTTGGGTTCGTGTTAGCCTGTTGGCCTGTAATTGGTGGCTGATGAGAGGACACATCTCCATTATCCACACTTGTAATGTCATGGATGCTAGACCTCCTTCTATCTCTGTTCATGGAGTTCAAGCGAATGAAGTATTTCTGAGCATGACTAGCCACTTGAGTAGGAGTCCTAGATATCACAAAGTTTCTTGATATGCTTCGCCAATCCCCTTTCCCGAATTTTTCAAGACCCAGTAAAAATAGCCTGGAAAATTATTTGGAAAAAAAAAAGGTCAGTCAGACATATTCCCAATTATGGTGTTAATGAAAAATGAGAAAAGGCGAACAAAGCGCTGTATTTTCCAAAGAAAGAATTGGTTGTTTTTTCAATTCATAAGCACAAGAAGGAACAAAAAGGTTAAGTTCAACTGTTAAAGGAAAGGCAGTCTTTAGTCTTTACACCTGCTGGATTAAATACAGTTTGAAGGCAAAGGATGTTGAGAATTTTGAGTGAGTTTCTAACCATCCATGCTTTAAAAGACTCAAAACTTCCTCAACTCCAGTAGCTAGACACAAAAAGGGGGTATTGGTCTGGAGTTACCTATGCTCTTCTTCTGTCCATGGAATCCCTTTTCTTCTTTCCTGGTCCGACCTTGCTCCTCCTTTTCCTCCATGTCTGAACGTGTCATGTTCTAACCCCAGAAAACTCCCATTCCCAAAACCACAATTGAGTCTCTTGTGAGAGTAATTAGCATGAGAATCCTCAGTTGAGGAAGAAGTTGGCTCCTCTCCTACGTAAATAGGAAGTGGTATTGTTCCTGCTTCTATTGCACCAACATCCTCTACTAGTTCTTGGTAATGGTGTTTCAATTCCTCAAGGCTTTTACTAGGAACCATAGAAGCAATCTTTCCCCAATGCTCTTCACTGGGGTCTCCATCAACCCAGTGCGTTGCAATTCCATTCTCGAAAGCTTTCTCTTCGTCTCTGCTCCAAGCAATTGAAGTTGGCAATGCCATGTTGGGTTTTGGGTTTACAATTGTTTCTTTAATCTTCTATGTTAAATGAGCTGCACTTGCACTAGAATTTTCGTGTGCACTGCATTGGATAAGAGAAAGACAAGGGGGTGCGTAGGATAAGGAGGAAAGTACGTAGGGGCCCACTTTAGGGTTGTATATTTTGGAGTACAGGAGTGAAAGAGTTAAAAGGCGCATCTCGTTATCAAATGTCAATTGATGAGGGAGGGACCACTTTGTAAATTGCAATGGGCAAATTTGTCGCAAGTCTTCCTGACGCTCCAAAAGTTGAGAGAGATAGAAAGCCTCTATATAAAATCCACATCACAATTTTTCTTTCTACTTTATTAAATAACAAGAAACCGAAGAAGCTGTCCACTAACTTGTAACGCTCAAGCTCTTATAACTCTGGTTTTATCTTACAGATTGTTTAATATATATCTTGTGAATATTGTGGTTTTGGTTTAGAGTATCACAGGAATTTAGAATTTGTAAGGATTAAAATATTAATTGATGTTCTCATACTTGAAAATATTTTTTATTGTATATTTTCATGCCAACACAAGTCTTTCTTTTAATCTCCTTGCAATTCTTTCTTTTGCTATTCTTACAGTCATACTCGGCAACAATTTCTAAAAATCGAAGATTTCAAAAATTCTAGTTATCTTTGAAATGAACTATTATTTTTATATTGAGAGAAACAAACATGGGACATGGTGCATTGAATTATGCGTTCAACTTCAACGAAGGTATGAGATTAGGATGTTGGACAATTTTTTCTTTTTTCATAAAATTGGATAGTTATTAATTGCATTTTTCAATTTTTCAATAACTTATCGTAATTTGATCCAGATAAAGATAATAAAGTGACCCAATAAATTATCTAAATCATTAGGTCAAAGTTCGTGTAAAAAATAGATCTCAATCAGTGTAGACTAGATATATATCGATCTTGTGATGGGGAAGCCTGATATGGATGCTATATATATAAATGTTAAGGTCTTCTGTAGTTGTTTATATCAATCGTAACTATAAAGATTCTCTAACTCATTAAGAGAGCTTACGTTTTAAGAAAATTGTAGAAAGACCTTATCTATGTCTCAGAGAGTAATTTTCGTGAAAGCGGCGATAGATTCGATTTCATTTTGGCTTCGAAAAACTCGTTTGAAGTTACGGAGATTGAAATCAAGTATTTTCACATTTCTTCACTTCTTGCCCTTTTACATTTGATCCGAGATACATAATTAAGGTATTGTTACGTATTATATGTGGTATCAGAGTGATGACATGATCGAGCAGTTAAAAACAAAGATTTTTCAATTTTCTCTCCATAAAATTTTCAGAGATTTAACTTTTGATTCTCAATTTTTCTTGCTTTTTTATTGCATAAAAGTAGTATACATAAGTTTAGTCTTGAGAAATGGGGTGAAAACAAGCCCGGGAGCTAGAAAAACTGACCTGAAACTCGCTAGAAATCTCCTTTTGTGTGCAACACGTTGAGCACTTATGTCAGTCGCACGATACTGATTGGACCTGTGTCTGACCTGTGTGACGCATGCGCTAGTGTTGATGGGGGCGTTTGTGGGTCGTTGTGCATGTCACACATCTAACGTGAGTGCATGCTCAACACGCGTTGCTAACGTCAGCTGTATGGAATTTGCTACAGTGTTTTTAAAAAAAAACACAAAAAATTTTATATATCTTGTAAAAGTGTCTCAAGATGTTTTGGGTCAGTTTTTGGGTTCGAAAAACTCATAAAGTAAAATTTTATATTTTCTGGATTTATTACATTACTAATAAATTAAATTTTAACTCTAGAAAAGGAATTAAGGCATTCTAAATCTGATTTCAAGTCAATTTTCATGCTTCGGACATCATATGAGGAGATACTTCAAGTTTGTGTGTCTCCAGTCTCATATTCAATGTTCGGGATCATATGATAATTACTCGAAAAAGGAATTAAGACATTCTGAAGCCATTTTTTAGTGAATTTTTGTGCAACGAACTTACCATAAGTGAGATATATGAGGTTCTCATGTTTCAGGTGATCGGTTTAGTATCCGGTGATGCACGATAGTCACTCTACTGAGATTTTTTCTTTACGAAAAGCTCAAATAAAGTTTTCAGAGAATATCTTCAGCACGAGTGTGTGACAATGAGATTGTGTATTCAAATTTTTGCATTTATTGATGTTACATTGCCACATATCATATACCTATAAAGAATGTGAGAATGACATAAAGATGTATCCCTTATGTTTTTAGATGTTTTGAGTGTTGATAAGAATGTAGTCATTACAGTGACCTTTCTAGTTAGTATGATGAATTGTTTTGTTTACACATTAGGGGATGTCTTTAATCTCATGTTTGGTTATTTTGCCCATAGGTATTGGTCTTACATGAGATTTTGAGATATGTATAAAGGCATTGAATAGAGGAAAGTCATTGCTTGAATGATCTATTCGCCCATAGGGTAGTGTCATGAGAGTTGATGGTTTGTACTCTGATCGCTTTTACGTGGAGGTCTAGTTACATATATTATGTACTCAGTCCACACGTGTTTCATAATATTTGTGTCGGTATTTTTAGTAAAAATACTATTTAATGGCTTTGAGTATAGTTGTTATCCTACATTTGTGCTGATTTAAATATTATCAATTTACAGTCAACTTTTTTATTAATAAAATCAGTGTCACCATTGAAACCCTGACCGGTTTCAATACGAAGAAGTGGACAGAGGATGTATTGGACGATATGGAGATAGCTAAGGTTGATATGACCATAAGGACGGATAGGTCATCTACTTAGTGGCCATAAGGATGGATAGCTTATAAAGCGGCCTATGAAGTCTAGAATCAGTCTAACAAATTAAGTCTTATGACCATTAAGAAATTCATTCCTAACCATCTACTTAGTGGACTTCCAAACATAGGCATAGTGAAGGAGTTTCTTGATAATGTCTCCCAGAGGTACACAATCTCACCTAATGTTAAGAAAAGTGTCTTGATGAAAGAATTATTCTCGATGAGATATAAAAGAGAAGGGGGAGTAATGGAGTATATATAAAAAATGATCCATCTTTATAATAGACTGAAGGTACTAAATATTCCTCTTCCTGTTGTCTTCATCATTCACTAGAATCTGAATACACTCCTTCCAGAGTTTAGTAATCTGGTGATGACATATTACTCGCTAGATGAGGAATGGGACTTCAATGCTTTGATTGTCCATTGCGTTGCTGAGAAGGAGAAACTCAAGTTTGCTACTCCTACAGCCCTTAAAGCAACTAAAGGGAAGGCAAAGATGAAGCCTGCTAAAATCAAAGATAGAAAGACTAAATCTTCTCCCCATGCTAATGCTGGTCAATACAGTGCTGGTAAAGGTTCGTATGACATAAAGAAACTAGTAGTATAAAGCCTAGAAGGAAAGACTGAGACCATCAGGTAACTCCTTGGCTTATCAATTTATAAATCTAATTTGCGATAGTTGCATTAAGTATTTGGTGGCTATTTAGTGGAACATCTTCTCACAATGCTTCCATAATGCAATAGTTCATATCTAGGATAAAGCCAAATACAAAAAAGAGGAACCGATGGTTCATAGCAATGAAGAAGTAGAAATAATATCTATAGGGAATGTATATACTGAATCTTGTAGTAAGGTTTATTTGAGTTTTACACGACACATTTTTGTATGTGATCATTTGATCAATTTTGGACAAAGAAGGTTAATGTTTTGTATTTAATGCTTTTGTTGTACAATTGTTGTTTAATGTAAAACATAATGGTACAGCTTTCTTATCATATGGTTTGTATAGAATGTGTCTTACCCCGAATGAGATATATGCTTCTTCATATCTTGCCAAACAATTTACGAAATAAAGAGTCCTGATGAATGAGAAGTCATACATAGTGTGGCATAAAAGTTTAAGCCACATTTCTAGAGCTAAGGTTAAGAGATTAACCAAGGAAAGCATTTCTCTATTCTAGATTATGATGATCTGGGAACATGTGCTAACTATTACAAGGGTAAGTTGACTAATAATGATATTGAGGTCAACTCATACTTTTAACTTGTTGAGTCTAATACATAAAGATATCGGTAAACCCTATATAGTTGTATTGTGCAATTATAAATGATTATGACATTTGTTGATGATTATTCCCATTACAGTTATGTGTTCTTACTTAAAAACTGTAGGTTAAGAACCAATTGGAAAAATACATCAAGATAGTTAGATTTGACCGTGGAGGAGAATATCATGGAAAACATGGTGTTTTAGAACTCGAAAAGATTCATTTTCCAAATATATGGAATTAGTTGGAATAGTGCTTTAATTCACTATACCGGGTAGTTCTGAGTAAAATGGTGTGTTATCGAAAGGTATAATTACACCCTAAAGGACTTGAAAAGGTTGATACAGAATATGGCTATTATGGCTCTTCTACCTTATTATCTAAGAGTGTGGAGACCCAGCTTTGCACACATTCATGTATGAGGATGCCCTACTGAGGTAGTATAATCCTTATAAAAAAATTACATGCTCGTTAAGTTCATTGTTATTTAATAAGATATCTCGACCACTTTAAAGCTATAGGTTTTCCTATAGAGAAGGAGGGATCAAAATAGTAGAATCACAAACAGCTAAGTTTTTGAAATACGGTGTCTATGATGATAGTGAGCTCGTTTGACCCTTCTGATGATAACAAGACGGATACTACAGTTATTATGTATCCACTACTCATATAGTTAGATTCGGTGGATATAGGTCTCTATATCATGCCTGTATAAGAACACGAATCCATACCTATTCACACAGTGGTTACTGGGGGTACAAGATCTAATGCAGTTATGTAAACCCACTAGAATGAGACGACCTGCTATCCTATCTAATTTTATGGTCTATTAGTTGAACAGGACTATGATATTAGACATGTTTTAAATCCAGTTACTTTTATAGAAACTATTTCTAGACCCAATGTAGATCTGTTGTGGGATGTAATGACTAATGAGATGCAAGTCATGGAGCATAGTAAGGTCTGGGAGCTAGTTGATTTGTAGTGGAACTGTAAACTCGTTAGTTGTAAATGAAGTTTTGGACATAAAAGATTTCAGGATAGAGTTCAGCAGTTTATGGGCTCGCTTAGTTGCCTAATAGTTCACTCAGGGAGAAAGGTTGACTTTATGTTACCTATTCTCTCAAGGAGGTTGACTTTATGTTACCTTTCCTCACTACAACAAAACTATAGTTTTAACGTCGTTTGAGAAGTAGACGTCGAGAATGAGCTAAGCTTTTAACGACGTCTACAAACACGTCATTAAAAGGTCCAATATTCTGAGACGTCGTGTTTAGACGTCGAAGAAAGTTGAAGTGTTTGACGTCGTTTCGGTCGAAAGACGTAGAAAAAAACAAGCAACGACGTCCTTGAGAAGTAAACGTCGGAGAAAGCCTTGTCCACGTAATTAGTTACCCGCCCACGTTTAATTTCATTCCGCCTCTGATTTCTGTCACTCTCCCCCCAGATTTTTCACTCTCCCCCCAGATTCAATCCCTCCTCCTCGAACCGCCCCAGATTGATTCTCCTCCTCGAACCAGATTTATCACTCTCCCCCCCAGATTCATTCCCTCCTCCTCGAACAGTGTCGCCCACGTTTCTGTCGCCTTCCGTCTGTCATTGTGGAGGTTGCTTCACCAGTTGACGGCCGTCTATCATCTACAGTCGGAGTGCGTGTGCGTCTTGGTTGAGGTAAGTCATTGAGTTTAGAAAGCTATCTTTGTTTGAACGAATACCCAAATTGTCTTGGCGTTTTCCTCTTATTATTCGTGTTCTGGGTTTGAGAAACTTATAACCAACATTTTTTTTGTTCTTGCAATTACTCAGTAAAAGTTTTGACTTGATTTTCCTTTACAAATTCTCCTGCATATTCTTCTGAACGCTTTAGGAACACATCTGGAGTAGCAGATAAATTACTAACTTTTGACATTTGAAAATGGCTTCCAATCTATATATGTATATGCTTTGGCATATATTTCCACCTTAATTAGCTTTCTTATTAGTAGCTATCTATATGCTTGGGCATACTATTATTTTGCAGTCATATTGTTGAAAATGTCTATCTAATTTCATGTTTTTGTGGCTCTGCTGTTTGTAGTTTTACAGACTTTGGACAGCAGAGCATCTGCTAAGAGAAACAATAGTCAAACTGGTCCTCGACAAGGTGAGCAGCTGTGCCTTGTCTTTAATCAATAGTATTGGATTTGTGCTTCTCTCCAATTATGTCTTCTATTTGCATTCATATTTATGATTTATTCTAAAAATAGTAGTACATCTATGTTTTATTACAGTTCTTGCATGAATCTGTCATAAATTTGCAGTGAGTTAAGGCTAGTTATAAATTAAATTTCATAACATGTATATGAAGGGATAGTATCTTCATAGATGCATATCGCAAATCCCCCTTAGCTTCATAACATATCGCAAATCCCCCTCAGCCAGAATATTCCATTATTCTTATTGATTGCAATGCTTGCTTGTGTGATACCTGGAAAAAGTGTATGGACTGACTTGTTATGGTTGTGGAGAATTTTTCGTCATGATTCCATTCATGAAAGCTATAATGTGAAAGACACTTTTGAGATTACTGCTTATACCATATTATTTTATGCCAGCAAACTTTTAGAACTTTTGTTCTGAGTACTTATTTGACTGTTGCTTCCTAAGAATTCACTTTCAATAATGATGTTAGTGAGAATTCTACAAATTCTTGTAATCTTAATGATGTTAGTGAAATCTAAAGTTTTATCATATTAATCTTCCTTCTTAGGTATATAGACATCATTCCATTTTAACTTGGCAATAGGAATACTGAACTATTCTCATCGGTTACATAAAAAGAAAAGTAGATTTAGTTTCTTATAGATTAGGTGACTTGCTGCTTTACTTTTTTTGCTGTTGTGAAAGAACTTAAGAACAAATGAAGTTATGAACAATTCAGTTATGCACTTAAGAACAAATTCAGTTGTGCAAGATAGTAAACCTAAACATCAATAGAACTAAACATGTAGAGGACTTCATAACCCTTCTTCTTCAACTTATCAATGCTATTATATGCAGATTTTCCTGTTATTTTTGTGTTTTCTATCAACAATCTTGGGGAAACTCCAGAATGTCAGCCAAGGCTAACTCCAGAAAATTGTTGAAAATCTGGTGAATTTAGGGAAATGATGGATGAATAGGATGTTGTCATAGTTGAGTTACATATACTAGGATAGTGTGCATCCATGAAAACTAGGAATTTATAGAAACATACAGCATATGTTCCTGTTATGAACTCAATTGCCAATACCAATAGATGACTGAAATTTTTTATTTGTATATATATATACATATATGTTGAGAGGAATGACGAGTGAGGAAATTTTTTACTGGTAAATAAGTTCATGAATAAACTTATGATTCTTTTCCCAATTGGTAAATGCTGCTTGTTTTGAATCAGAGTACAAGTTTGGGTGGAGATGGCATCTCATGACCTTAATCCATAGTTAAGAACAAATGCAGTTATGAACAATTCAGTTATGAACTTAAGAACAAATTTAGTTGTGCAAGATAGTATACCTAAACATCAATAGAACTAACCATGTAGAGGACTTCATAACCCTTCTTCTTCAACTTATCAATGCTATTATATTGATGTTTGTAACTTTAATGCAAGTCCTCCTTTTCTGTATAATTACGTTTTTAGCTATTTTGAATCAGAGTTTGATGACCCTTTAGTATTAAAATCATTTGGCCTTTTACTGCTGGGGAAAGAAATTAGGAGCAAAGATCATGAATTGGAGGATCAACTTGTTGGATTTGAGATACATTAAGATTGATGTTGGTAACCTTTTACAGTAAGCTACCTATGATCTGTAAAACTATGAAAACTATGAAATCTTAATGTTGGTAACCTTTTACATTAAGATTGATGTTGGCATCATTACTAAGAAAACTATGATCTGTTATGTTGGCCTGGAAACATACTTGTGTCACGGTTTCTACAGAATGAATTCTTCAAGGCAGGAAGAAACCTGTAGCTGTTGATGCCTACAGTATGACACAATTAACTAGATGAGTCTCCAATTTGTGGTTTTAGTCTTAGTTAGGTGAACCAGATGGAACTATTATGTAACATTCTGTTCTCTCAAGCATTAAATATCAGATTCAGCATAGGATTTTTACATCTAAGAGCTGCTTTTTTCACTATCTGATGAATCTAAAATCATTTCACAAGTTCAACAAGTAGCTCTATGTTGCCATGTCAGGTTGCTGAAATCTGTCGGGTATTGCGAAGTGGCGGAGTCTTTGTTGGAACCACTTTCCTTCGAACTAATTTGAACAGTCCTTGGATCATACGACCATTCCTTCAGGTAACCATCCTTAATAAATGGATCATTGTAAGACTTTTATATACTTTAATGCAAAATTTGACATCTATTTCAAGAGTAAAATTATAGGCCTATAAGACTTTTATATACTTTAATGCAAATTCTTTTTTCACAATATTTAGAACTCATA
>JANIJH010000007.1:37283284-37293378 GCA_024520975.1 Erythroxylum areolatum | reverse complement strand
AATGTTTTCTTTTAAATGATGGAAATAAATGATTTCAACTATTTCATGAACATACTTTATGACTCTTTGAATGCTTTGGGAATGTGTTATGTGTTTGGTATGGGCATATTGTGTTGATGAATTATGAAAAGATTGTGCAAATGATTTTTCTAAAAAGTTACTATGTTTGAGAAATCATGTTTTCAGAAATGATTTTCGAAATATCTCATGTTCATGAAAAAAATCAAGTTTCGAAAGTGTGTCATTTTGGGCAACAAGTTTACAAGTTATGTGGATTTGGTTTGGTCCCTTAAATATATCAAGTGCACTTTGACTAAAAGCTTTTGCCGCCTGTCCACTAGTGGAATGGAGCTCCTTCATGAGCTCCCATAAGTTCACGGCTACGCAAAACCATTTTGTGAGATTGCAATAGTACATTCTGTTTATGGCTACACACAACTCTTATGGGAAATGTGTAGTACGTACTGTTTTGGACATTCCAAACCATTTATATGTGTTTATGTGCTCATGATATGTTAACAAGATTGATGCATACCTGATTTACATTATTGAGAATTTGGTTGAGAATTTAAGAAATATGTGTTTGGTGATTCAATTGTGAATTTTTGTTACAATGGAAACAAGTGTTTCAATGGTTTTGCTTGTTACTGGTTATAAAATTGTTACCCACGAGCTTTAAGCTCATCCCTTATTCCTTCCTATCTCTAGGTGACGAGCAAGAGATCGAGTGAAAGAAAATCAAGACATTACTCTAAAATTTGCATCTTTTTGTGTCTTAAGCTAGATTTGTAGCTACAAGGCTTTAGTTGCATTTTGAACAAATTACTGTTCATGTATCTTTTTGTATTTTGACATTTTGAGATTTTTATGTATTGTGGTTGAAAATGCCCACTAAAGCTTTGTAAAAACTCTTATATTTTGATATTAATGAATTATGTTTGTGTTTTGCCAGTGATATTTCAAATTTATTCATTGCATTTTCAAGTTTTCCATAAGGGTGAGAATTTGTGTTCTGGCTTTGAGGGAAATACTGTATTGATCTAGACTAAATTAGATGAAGTTATCTTCTTAGAAGTTGTAGATTATTTTTCCAGCTTTCCAATGATATATAGTATGAAATTTTTGGAAATTGGAGTTGAGAGATATGATTATTAGAAGTTTGTGATGTTGCATAGGATGGGCTTTCGGGACAACTACCTTATTTTGAAAATTTGACCTTTATAGAGACAAAAGTTGTTTTTAAAATCTTCATGAAAGTTGTAGGTCTAGAAGTCCTCTTCGAAACAGTCTTTGAATAACCTTAATATGATATTTTTAGTGAAAGTTATGCCCCTTTTCTCTAGAATAGGTCTGAAGAAGTAGAGAAATGGGAGGAGGAGGTGCGTCGCGATCGCGACTCTGCTGAAGGATCGCGAAAGTCGTGATCGCCTGCGCGCGTAGGTCGCGATCATGCATATAGGTCCTCCCCCCTCCCAAGCCTAAACATCCTTCACTCTTTTGATCATAACTTTATCGTTCGACCTCCAAATGACCTAATTTTTGAAGCATTGGATTCCTAACAATGCTTTTGGTTTTAATACAAAAAAGATTGATTGAATCAAAGTAAGGGTATAAGTTGGAAGAGTATGAATTGAATATTTTACTAAACATGCTTCAGTTTTTTGAGGACATCTTGATCTTTAAAGCTTGAAATGAGATGATTCTTATTTCTAAATAAACTTGAGACTTAGAGCTACAACTCCTCAGAAGGGATTGAATTTTAATTCAGACTCTAAGACTTTCAATTTTTGGAAGGAAGTTGAGTATAATGAACTGTTTCAGTCTAATAACAGTCTGAAAGTGTGTGGGCTATAACTTTTAGATTTTTGCTCAACATTGAATGATTTTGGTGTCATTAGAAACTTAAGAGAATGGAGAACAAATTTTCTAAAGAAGCCAAATTGAAATTCCTTTTTGACGTTTCCCAAAATCTATTCGAAAATAGGTGAAATGAGTTCGTTTTTTATGTTTGACTGGTGTGGGAACACCACCCTTATGGGATGCACGTTCAAATGTCACTTAGGACATCGGTCGCGTGACTCGCAAGGGTGGGGTCCCAACACTTATGGTATCAAAGCCTCTAAGTTGAGGTCCAGGTGTAGGACCAAGTTTAGGAGTATCCTAAGCACAAAATGGGTATGTTGAGACATGAAATGTACATGCATTGTTTTAAATGAACTACTTGCATTATTTTAAATGAACTACTTGCATTGTTTTGAATTGTTTCACATGATTTGAAATTGTTTTATACGATTTGAACTGTTTTGCATACTTTGAAAATTGTTTTGCATGAGCTAAAGGTCTTTAATGGTTTTATATTAAAAGAGTGAAAATGCCATCTCGAAAAAGAGCTCAAGGAGCTATGACTTGATCTCACTCTCACCAATGGAGCACAGATAAATCCTATGTCCCACAAGATGCTGGGACAAATTCTGCTCTTGATTCGAAGGCACCTAGTGTGCAGTATGAAGTGTCACCGCCTCCACCTCCTATACCTCAAATAAACCCTCTAGATGCATAGTTCCTTCAAGCCTTTGCCCAGGCTTTCACTTATGCCATGGGCCAAGGGTTACAAGTGTCAGTTCCAGCTCCAGTGGAGAGGAGCGGGCAGTATGATAAGTTTCGCAAGTATGGGGCTGTAGACTTTAATGGTACTACAAATCCAGAGAAGGCTGAAGCATGGTTTAAGAGGACTGAGAGAGTCCTACTTTAGATGAAGTGCTCCGATGAAGAGAAGCTGGATTATGCAATTATTTTGCTGCAAGGGGACGCACTTCATTGGTGGGAATCAGTGCCCCATAGTTAGGTTATGCGTCCGGTGTTGTCATGGAGAGATTTTGTGAAAATGTTTAGGAAGAAGTACCTTTCTAGGGTTTATATACAAGAGAAGGTCAGGGAGTTTCTGAATCTGACACAGAGGGACATGAGTGTGAGTGAGTATGAACTGAAATTCACTCAACTTTCTCAATATGCGGCCAACATTGTGGTGAATGAGGAAGACAAGTGGCGTAAGTTTGAGGGAGGTCTCCATCTAGGGATCAAGGAGAAAGTCTTGATCCATAATTTCTGTGACTACCAGTAGTTCGTAGATGTCGCACTCCAAGCTGAGAAGCTGGAAAATATCAAGTATGAGGTGAGTAGGAAGAAGAAGAATCGAGAGCAGTTTTCCAAGAAAGGGGTGAGTGCTCCAATACCTGAAAGGGATGTGAAGAGCTCCCGCACACAGAGTGAGGTGGGAGGTAATGCCCTTGCTAGGAACAAGCAAGCAAGGGTAGTGTCAGTGCAAGCCTCAACAGTAGGAGGCAATAGCAGGGTGGAGAGGAGCAGGAACATGAACCCCCAATGTGAGCATTGTGGGAAGCTGCACAGGGGAGAGTGCTTCAAGTTACTGGGAGCATACTTTCGATGTAGAGAGAAGGGACATATGATCAGGGACTGTCCCCAAGTAATAAGGCAGGAGGGGTCACGGTTACAAGCCCTAAGGAGAGTTGAAACAGTGGGAATCTGACCAGTCACTGAAGTGGGCAGTTCTAGAGCTACAAAGAAGGCTATTCCTCCAAAAAGGCCAAGGGGTCAGGCACAGGCAAGAGTGTTTGCCATGACAAGGGAGGAAGCAGCAACCGCACCAAAGGTTGTCACGGATATGGCTCAGTTATTTGATTCAGCAATATATTTACGAATTGATTTTGGTTCTACGCATTCTTTTGTTTCTACAAGTATGATTTTGCATGGTGTGAATTCATTGCCTTTGAATAGTCCTTTACTTGTTAGTACACCTCTAGGGAGGAATGTGGTAATCAGTCAAGTATATAAAAGTTGTGAGCTCTTCAGTGATGGTGCTAGACTGGTAGTGGATTTACTAACTTTAGACATAAAAGGCTTAGATGTTATACTTGGAATGGATGTTATAGAAAAATATCAAGCGAAGTTGGATTGTGGCCTTAAGGAGGTGGAATTTGATCTGGGCAACAGTGAGAGGGTGATTTTCAGAGGGGACAAGAAAGCACTATCACTAAGAATTATTTATGCTTTACTAATTGACAGGATGATGAAGAAAGGGTGTGAAGTCTTCTTGGCGTATATTCTGGACACTGATGTGGAGGAAGGGAGGTTAGAGGATTTTTCGATTGTAAGGAATTTTCCTGATGTGTTCCCAGAGGACTTACCTAGTTTGTCATCGATAAGGGAAATTGAGTTTGCCATCGGTGAGAGAAATTGAGTTTGCTATCAACTCGATTCCTGAAACTGCACCCATTTCCATACCACCATGTAGGATGGCTTTAGCTGAATTGAAAGAGCTTAAGGAACAGTTGGAGGAACGATTACAGAAGGGGTATATAAGGCCGAATTCGTCACTTTGGGGAGCACTTGCTCTATTTTGTTAAGAAGAAGGATGGAATATAGCGGATGTGTATTGATTACCAGAGACTTAACAAGGTGACCATGAAAAATAAGTCTCCTCTGCCACGAATCGATGATCTGTTTGACTAGCTGTAGGGAGCAAGGGTCTTTTCCAAGATTGATCTCAGATAGAGCTATCATCAGCTTAGAATTAGAGAATCTGACGTAAATAAGATAGCCTTCAGGATATGGTATGGGCATTACTAGTTCCTAGTTATGCCTTTTGGTCTGACCAATGCTCCAGATGCATTCATGGATCTTATGAATATGGTCTTCAAAGAGTATCTGGATCAGTTTGTCATAGTATTTATAGATGACATTCTGGAGTATTCTAAGAGTGAAGGGAAACATGAGGAATATCTCAGGATAGTATTGCAGACACTGAGTGAGAGGGAACTTTATGCCAAATTCAACAAATGTAAATTTTGGCTCCATGAGGTGGTATTCCTTGGACATGTAATTTCTGAGAATGGGGTACATGTTGATCCGAAGAAAATTGAAGCAGTGGTGAAGTGGCATGCACCCAAGATAGTGACAGAAGTGAGGAGTTTTCTGGGTCTGGCAGGTTACTATAGGAGATTTGTGGAAGGATTCTCCATGATTTCTACTCCACTAACTAGGCTATTGAGGAAGAATCAGAAGTTTATCTAGAGTGATGAGTGCTAGAAGAGCTTCGAGGAGCTTAAGCATAGATTGACAAGTGCTTCAATTCTGAATTTGCCTATGGGAGATGAGGGTTATACAGTGTATAGTGATACCTTAAGAAAGGGCTTGGGTTGTGTATTGATGCAAAGAGACAAGGTAATAGCATATGCCTCGCGACAACTAATGCCTTATAAGTTAAATTATTTGACCCATGATTTGGAATTGGCAGTAGTGATTTTTGCCTTGAAGATTTGGAGACATTATCTGTATGGGGTTCAAACAAGGATCTTTACTGATCATAAAAGTCTTAAGTACTTATTTAGTCAAAAAGAGCAGAATTTGAGACAAAGAAGGTGGATTGAGTTGCTTAAGGATTATGATTTGTTGATTGAGTACCATCCAGGCAAGTCAAATGTTGTGGTGGATGCCTTGAGTAGGAAATCATCAATAGCCGATGTTTAGACAGTTTATCTACCGTTATTGGAAGAGATGGAGAAGCTTAGGATAAGTTTGAAGCAGGAGGAACCTGATTGTATTGTTGCTACCTTCAGAGTGAGATCGATACTCAGAAAGAAGGTTAGGGAGTTACAAGCATAGGATGCAGAATTGAGTAAGCTCTGAGAAGAAATTCAGAATGGAAAGAAGTCTGAAGTGGTAGTGATGGATGATGGACTCATGACTGTAGGGAATAGGCTTTGTATCCCAAATTTCAAGGAGGTGAAGGATGAGATATTGGATGAGGCACACAATACACCTTATGCCATGCACTCAGGTAGCACCAGGATGTATAGAGATCTAAAAAAGCATTTCTAGTGGAAAGGCATGAAGAGGGATTTAGCAGAATATGCAAGTAAGTGTCTAGTCTATCAACAAGTTAAGGTTGAACACTAGGCACCTTCAGGCAAGTTAAGGTCGTTGTCCATTCTTGAGTAGAAGTGGCAAAGGGTGACTATGGATTTTCTAATGGGTTTGCCTAAGACTCATAGGAAGAATGATGCCATATGAGTTATTGTGGATCGGTTGACGAAGTCAGCCCATTTTTTGACAATTAAACAGACTGATTCTTTACATATACTAGCAAAGAAGTATATTGACGAGATAGTGAGGCCGCATGGGATTCCAGACTCTATTGTTTCTGACAAAGATCCTCGATTTACTTCGAGATTATAGGGAAGCTTATAAGAGGCTCTAGGAACCAAGTTGAGTTTTAACACTACTTTCCACCCTCAGACAGATGGTCAATTTGAGAGGACCATTCAAACCCTTGAGGGAATGCTCAAGGCATGTGTAATGGATTTTAAAGGAGCTTGGGATGAGCATTTGCCATTGGTCAAATTTGTTTATAATAATTTGTACCATTCAAGCATTCAAATAGCTCCTTATGAAGCACTGTATGGGAGGAGATGTAGAACTCCTATATGCTGGGTTGAAGAAGGAGAAAGGAAGCTAATAGGACCAAAATTGATTCAGATGACAGTTGACGAGGTCATGTTAGTTAAGCAAAGGCTTAAAGTAGCTCAGGATAGAATGAAAAGCTCTACTGATGCACACTGAAAGGAAATGGAGTATAAAGTTAGTGAGAAAGTCATCCTTAAGACATCTCCTTGGAAAGGAGTCATGAGATTTGACAAGAAGAGCAAGTTGAGCCTAAGATATGTTGGTCCTTATGAAATTCTTAAGAAGATTGGACCATTAGCCTATAGGTTGGCACTACCACCAGAATTATTACAGATTCATGATTTTTTTCATGTTTCCATGTTGAGGAGATATAAATTAGATCCCTCTCACATCATTCAAACCACTGAGGTTCAGTTAAGAGATGATTTGACTTATGAGGAGACTTTAGTGGAGATTTTGGATACTAAAGAAAAGGTCCTCAGGAACAAGACAGTTTAGCTAATAAAAGTCTTGTGGAGAAACCATTCTATAGAAGAGGTCACGTGGGAACCCTTGGAAGCCATGAAGGAGAAATATCCATACCTCTTCAATGATTTAGGTAAGAATTTTGAGGACGAAATTCTTTTAAGAGGGAGAGAAATGTTGGCCCTCGAATGTTTTTTTTAGTTAAGCATGATTTAGATAATTATAAGGTTTGGATAAGTGAATTTTTGGAAGTTAAATTTCTTTAATTTCTATGTTAGTGAAATTTAGTTCATGGGTTAGTTGAAGTAAAGATTGTAAAAATGCATAAAGGAGTATTTTGGGTAGTTTACCTAAGGTTAAAAACACTAAGGCATTAAAGGAAAGGCAAGGTGGACTTTTCTTATTCATTAAAGGTAAAATGGGAAAGGGACAGTGTTGTCTTGTGCTTGAGAAGAAGAAAAAGAAAATTGGTGAAAGAAGAAGGGATATATGAAAATGACAAGGTGAGAAAGAGGGGTTTCGGTGAAGTTGAGAAAAGAATGGATTTTTGAGCTAGGTTTCATCTTTTCTTAATCTTAAAGAGAGAGTTTGAGGTTGCTCAAGAAGAAAAAAGAAAGAGGAAGGGAAGAGCTTTCTTTAGAGCCAATAATCTCATAAATTGATGAAGATTCAAGGTAAGTTTGATTTTTATACTTGGGTATATGAAAGGGGTTTTGGTTCATGAAGTTTAGGAAATACATGGGTTTAAGCAATCTAGAGTTAATTTCAATGAATATGCTTTACAAGTTCTTAATTTGAATTCCTATTGAATGAGAATTTTTTCATTTATGAAGGAAATCAAGGAGGGGATCAAGAGAGGCAAGAGGAGCAAGAGGAAAGACATCCTTAAGCCAATTTCTAAGCAAGGATTTTAAGGTGGGTTGTGGTTTTATAATTAAGTAATAGGCCATTAGTGTTTTATTTTAAATTATGGAAATAAATGATTTCAACTATTTCAAGAACGTACTTTATGACTCTTTGAATTCTTTGAGAATGTGTTATGTGTTTGGTATGAGCGTATTATGTTGACGAATTATGAAAAGATTGTGCAAATGATTTTTTTGAAAAGATACTATGTTTGAGAAATCATGTTTTCAGAAATGGTTTTCGAAATATCTCATATTCATTAAAAAAATCAAGTTTCAAAAGTGTGCCATTTTTTTGGGACCCCTCCCTTGCAAGTCATATGCCCGACGTCCTACGTGACATCTAGACGCTCATTCTATAAGGATGGCGTGCCCACACTAGTCAAACATCAACAACGAACTCATTTTTCCTATTTTCGAACAGATTTTGGAAACTTGAAACCTGAATTTCAAACTAATTTCTTTAGAACATTTGTTCCCCATTGTCTTAAGTTTCTAATGACACCAAAATCATGCAATTTGGAGCAAAAATGTAAAAGTTATAGCCCACATACTTTCAGACTATTATTAGACTGAAACAGTTCATTATACTCAACTTCCTTTCTGAAATTGAAAGTCTTAGAGTCTGAACTAAAATTCAATATCTTGGGAGGATTTGTAGCTATAAGTCGCTAGTTTATTTAGAAATAAGAATTATCTCATTTGGGGCTCTACAGGTCAAGATATCCTCAAAATACTAGAGCATGTTCAGTAAAATGTCCAATTTTTGCTCTTCCAATTGATACCCTTACTTTGATTCAATCAATATTTTTCGTATTAATACCAAAAGCTATAAATTTTTTTAGAGAGATGGAGAAACGTGTTAAGAATCCAATGCTTCAAAGATCAGGTTATTTGGAGGTCGCACGACAAAGTTATGGTCAAAAGAGTGAAAGATGTTCAGGCAGGAGGGATTGCGACTCTTAGGTGGTGCACGACTTCACGCATTGCGATCACGACTCTACGGTGATGCACGACTTCACGCATCGCGATCGCGACTTTCTCTTCCTGGTTTTCTTCTTTAGACTTGTTTTAGAAAAAAGGGCATAACTTTCACTACAAATATCAGATTAAGGCCATTCAAAGACTATTTTAAAGAAGACTTCTAGATCTACAACTTCTGTGAAGGACTTAAAAATAATTTTTGCCTTTATAAGGGTCAAACTTTAAAAATAAAGTAGCTGTCCCGAAAGCCCATCCTATGCAACATCAAAAACTTCTAATAATCATATCGCTCAACTCCAATGTCCAAAACTTTCATACTATATATCATTGGAAAGCTAGAAATTCCAAGAAGAAAACTTCATCTAATTCAGCCTATATCAATACAGTATTTCCCTTGAAGCTAGAACACAAATTCTCACCCTTATGGAAAACTTGAAAAATGCAATGAGTAAATTTGACATATCATCGGCAAAATACAAACATACTTCTTCAACATCAAAATATAAGAGTTTTTACAAAGCTTTGATGGGCATTTTCAGCTACAATACATCAATATCTCAAAAGGAAAAAATACAAAAAGATACATGAACAGTAATTTGCTCAAAATGCAACTAAAGTCTTGTGGTTTTAAATCAAATTTAAAACACAAAAAAATGCAAATTTTGGAGTGATGCCTCGATTCTCTTTCACTCGATCTCTTGCTCATCACCTAGAGATGGGAAGGAATGGGAGATGAGCTTAAAGCTTGTGGGTAACAAGTTTATAACAAATAACAAGCAAAACCATTTAAAATGTTCATTGTCATAGAAAATTCTTATTAAATCATAAAACAAATGGTTCTTAAATTTTCAACCAAATTCACAATAAAAAATTAGGTATGCATCAATCTTGTCAACATATCATGAACATATAAACACATCAGAATGGTTTGGGTAGGTCCAAAATGGAACGTACTACACATTTCCCATAAGGTTCCTGTGTAGCTGTGAACAAAATGTACTATTGCAATCCCACAAAATGGTTTTGCGTAGTCGTGAACTTATGGGAGTCTATAAAGGAGCTCCATGTCACTAGTGGGTAGGAGGGAGAAGCCTTTAGTCAAAGTGCATTTAACATACTTAAGGTGTAACACCCCACTCCCGAGTGACCCGAACCCAATATTATGGGTGATATCCGAGTTCGTGCCCCGCGAGGGTGGAGTACTACATCAGTCGGTAAAACTCGGTATACAAATTTTTTTTTTATAACATACATTGG
>JANIJH010000007.1:37269068-37283184 GCA_024520975.1 Erythroxylum areolatum | reverse complement strand
GGACCAATCCTATTATGCATGAACAGTCCTATGCACTCCAAATCTATTCCATCCTATGTCAAATTTACTATTTTACCGTTCCAATTGAGGGTGGGATGTTACATAAGGGATCTAACCAAACCGACATAACATGCATTTCATAACCTGTAAACATATTGCCCAAATGGCACATTTTCCAAACATGTCTTTCATGAACACGAAATATTTCATATGCACTTCCATCATCTTTTCACAATTAATCAACCCAATTAAAATATCAAGCATATTGCAATTTCTCAAATCAGTCCAAAGCAACAAATGCCACAATTATACAATAATGAAAAATCATTTTATTTTCTTGACTAAAAAGAAAACATAATAGCTCATTATACAATTATAAACATGAAACCCACCCTGAAATCCTTGCTTAGGAATTGGCTAAAGGATGTCTTTCCTCTTGCTCCCCTTGCCTCTTTTGATCCCCTCCTTGATTTCCTTTATAAATGACAAAATTCTCTTTCAATAGGGATTCAAATTAAGAACCCATAAAGCGCATTCACTAAAATTGACTCTAGATTGCTTAAACCAATGTATATCCTAAACTTTATGAACCAAAGCTCCCTTTATATACCCAAGTATAAAAATCGAACTTACCTTGAATCTTCACCAATTTATGAGATTATTAGCTCTAAAGAAAGCTCTTCCCTTCCTCTTTCTTTTTCCCTTATTGAGCAACCTCAAACTCTCTCTTTAAGAGTAAGAAAAGATGAAACCTAGCCCAAAACTCTATTCTTTTCTCAACTTCACCGAAACCTCTCTTCTCACTTTTGATTTTCGTATTTCACTTCTTCCTTCACCTATTCCATGTTTTTCTTCTTCTCAAGCACAAAACAACACGTTTCCTTTCCCATTTTACGCTTAATGAATGAGAAAAGTCCACCTTGCTCTTCCTTTAATACCTTAGTGCTTTTAACCTTAAGTAAACTACCCAAAATACCCTTTTATGAATTTTTACCACCTTTATTTGAACTAACCCATGAAATAAATTCCACTAAAATAGACATAAAAAAATTTAACTCTAAAAAATTCACTTATCCAAACCTTATAATTATCTAAATTATGCTTAACTAAAAAAAAATTCGTGGGCCAACACATTTTGGGCAATAAGTTTACAAGTTATGAAATGCATGTTATGTGGGTTTGGTTTGGTCCCTCAAGTATGTCAAGTGCACTTTGACTAAAGGCTTCTCCCGCCTACCCACTAGTGGCATGAAGCTCCTTCATGGACTCCCATAAGTTCACAGCTATGCAAAACCATTTTATAGGATTGCAATAGTGCGTTCTGTTCATGATTACATAGGACCTTTATAGAAAATGTGTAGTGCGTTCTGTTTTGGACCTTCCAAACAATTTAGATGTGTTTATGTGCTTATGATATGTTAACAAGATTGATGCAGACCTAATTTTCATTATTGAGAATTCGGTTGAGAATTTGAGAAATATGTGTTTGGTGATTCAATTGTGAATTTTTGTTACAATGGAAATAAGTGTTTCAATGGTTTTGCTTGTTATTGGTTATAAAATTGTTAACCATGAGCTTTAAGCTCACCCCTCATTCCTTTCCATCGTCAGGTAATGAGCAAGAGATCGAGTGAAAGAAAATCAAGACATCACTCCAAAATTTGCATCTTTTTGTGTCTTAAGCTAGATTTGTAACTACAAGGCTTTAGTTGCATTTTGAGCAAATTATTGTTCATGTATCTTTTTGTATTTTGACATTTTGAGATATTGATGTATTATGGCTGAAAATGCCCACTAAATCTTTGTAAAAACTCTTATATTTTGATGTTAATGAATTATGTTTGTGTTTTACCAATGATATTTCAAATTTATTCATTGTATTTTCAAGTTTTCCATAAGGGTGAGAATTTGTGTTTTGGCTTTGAGGGAAATATTGTATTGATCTAGGTTAAATTGGATGAAGTTGTCTTCTTAGAAGTTGTAGATTATTGTCCTAGCTTTCCAATGATATATAGTATGAAATTTTTGGACAATAGAGATGAGAGATATGATTATTAGAAGTTTGTGATGTTGCATAGGATGGGTTTTGGGGACAGCTACCTTATTTTGAAATTTTGATCCTTATAGATTCAAACATTGTTTTTGAGATCTTCATAGAAGTTGTAGGTCTACAAGTTCTCTTCGAAACGGTCTTTGAATGACCTTAATCAGATATTTGTAGTGAAAGTTATGCCCTTTTTTTTTTTCTAAAACAAGTATAAAGAAGTAGAGAAATGGGAGGAGGAGTGAACGCAACTTCACGGCCGCGCGCGCAGGTCGCGATCGTGCATAAGATCCTCCCTCGACCCCCCAAAAGCCTGAACATCCTTCACTCTTTGAGCATAGCTTTGTTGTCCGACCTCCAAATGATCTAATTTTTTCGGCATTAGATTCCTAACACATTTCTCTATCTCTCTATAAAAATTTATAGCTTTTGGTATTAATACGAAAAAGATTAATTGAATTAAAGTAAAGGTATCAGTTGGAAGAGTATGAATTAAAGTAAAGGTATCAGTATTTTTAGGATATCTTGATCTGTAGAGCTTGAAATGAGATGATTCTTATTTCTAAATAAATTAGAGATTAGAGCTACAACTTCTCTGAACGGATTGAATTTTAATTAAGACTCTAAAACTTTAAATTTCTGGAAGGAAGTTGAGTATAATGAACTATTTCAGTCTAATAATAGTCTTAAAGTGTGTGGGCTATAACTTTTAACTTTTTGTTTCAAATTGAATGATTTTAGTGTCATTAGAAACTTAAGATAATGGGGAACAAATTTTCTGAAGAAGCGAAATTGAAATTCCTTTTTGAGGTTTCCCAAAATTTGTTCAGAAATAGGTGAAATGAGTTCGTTTTTGATATTTGACTAGTGTGGGCACACCACCCTTATGGGCTGCATTTCTAGATGTCACTTAGGATGTCAGTCATGTGACTCGCAAGGGTGGGGTCCCAACATGCTTGCACCCATGTCTTTCAAACTTTCAAGACCACCTTTCTCGATGCTTTGGTCTTATGTTTTCTCCTTCTTTCTATTACCAACGACACACTCATATAATTTTCGTAACCTTTGAATTTTTGCCAAAATTTCGTAACCTTCACCTTGAAATTGAAACCCTTGTGTTCTCACCTTGTTCTTAGAGTATACCTTGTCCTTGCATATTTGGAGGGATAGCTAGCTTGAAGATTGAGGAGGTTTTGAACTGAACAAGTAAGTGATTTATTAAGCTGTCATGATATATGTAACATTCATAGTGATTGAGTTGAGACGAATTACATGTAGAGCTAATGATGAGATGTGTTTAAAATGTGGTGAATGAATTGGTTTTGTTCTTGATTTATAGAAACCCTAAATTATAGGTTGTTTTAGGAATAATTTTAGGTTGGGATTTTAAATTATAATGAAGGTGAATTTATGCTAAAGAAAGGTACTAGTATAGTGCTTTTGAAATGGGAAAGAACTAGGACTACACATGTTAAAGTGAATGATAGTTTCTGTTTTGATTTTTTTATGCTTAAAAGCCTGTAATTTATAAGTTGCCAATTGAATGAATTTGAGTTAGAATTGGAGATGAAGTTGATGAGGAAATGAAGTAGCTTTAAGGTAAAATGTAGGTTTAATCAATGGACTATTAAAATGGTGTTAGAATCTAGAAAAAGACTGATATTCAGGAATGGATTGGAAGTGTTTTATTGATGCACTCATATTTTCCTATCTTTTTATACTCTTACACTTAGATTTTATTCTCATTTGATGTCTAAATAATGTGACTTACATTGATTTTATCATTTAAGGTGTTTTAGGTATCTAGTGAGGAATATTATGCTAAGGAGGGAGAATTAGGACTTTTGGATGTCATTTTCATAATAAGGAGGTTGAAATACCCCAAGGTGACAAAAGTTACAAAAATCCTAATCCTATTAGGATTAGGATTCCTCAAATCCTAATGCAACTAGGATTTTCTATTATGGAGAACTCCAGCAAAATGAGAATTGGGAGCTAAACCTGGAAAGGGATGGTGAAATCCTAATCCCAAAACGATTAGGAATCCTACTCAAACAAGGAATCCTACTTCAACTAGGATTTCTACATTTTGGAAGATTCTTGTTTGCCACTGCAAGAAATGGATCGAGGAATAATCTAGATAGTCAGGGGACATATAGATTAGGAGAAATGAAGATCCCTACTTTTTAGGAGAGTTGATGAGTTGGCAGCACCTGGTTGATACACGTGGATGACACTTGGTGTTCGGTCAGCATTCCACATCACCTGCCACGTCAGCATCTTGGGACACACTGCGCCTACAAGCAAACACGGGTGGATAGCTACTTAAGCCCTAGGAAGCATGTTTGACCTAGAGGGAAGCTTCTAGAAGATCCTAATTCTATAAGGAAAGAAAGAAAACACTTACTTCTACTTAGAAAAGAAATCCTCTTCTACAATTAAAGAAAGACCTACTTCAACTTGGAAAAGAAGTCCTCTTCTATAAGGAAAGAAAGACCTACTTCTACTTGGAAAAGAAATCCTCTTCTACAAGGAAAGAAAGACTAAGAAAGACTTACTTCAACTTGGAAAAGAAAAAATCCTCTTCTACAAGGAAAGAAAGACCTACTTCAACTTGGAAAAGAAATCCTCTTCTACAAGGATTTGATGACCATTCCTCCTCCAATATAAATAGGGTCCTTTAGCATTAGTTTTTTAGGGGGGAAGGTGTGTTCACATTTTCTCTCTTTTCTTTGAACTTGAATCCCTCTTCTTCTGTTTCTCTCACCTATGTTCTCTCTTTCTCTCTTTAGGTAGAACCCTAGTTTTATTTTCTTCTCTTCTTCTTCTTCTTCTTCTTATACCCGAATTCTGCATTATGTTTTCTATGATGATTTTTAACTTTGTTTTAATTGAAATAATGAACTAATTTTTTTTCCAACTGTTGAGGCTAGTAACTAAATTCATGGTTGTTTTTATGAGAAGCATGCATATATAATTGATGAATCTATGAATGAAAATTTGTACTCTTGATTTGGACATGATTGCCGAATTATGCATGTGGATTTGAAGTTATGAATTCAAATTTTGCATGAATAATTTGTATGCTATCTAATTAATTTAATTGCTGGACAACAAATTGATTAGGTTAACTAGCAGTAACTAATTAAAAGCGAATCTTGTATGTAGGTTTTAATTAGTTGGATCAAGAAATAGGTTAATTTTATGCATGCTAGCTTTCTTGAAAATTAACTTAGGTTTGGCAAACTTGATTTTGATCTTAATGCTCTTGTTATTGTGTTGTTAAAGCTAGTTTTGGATTAATGCACTAACAAGAAAATTTTACATGTTATGCTTGCTTTGAATGCATCTATCTTTGCTTAATACCTAATTTTCCAATCTTAGAAATAATTCATTTTCAATGATTGAAAACAACCTAAGGATTTAGTGAAAATCTTTGCAATTGGTCTTTAATTAGTCTGAACTCTTTACTCAAATTTTCCTAGTAATTTCTCTCTTGAAAACTTTCAAATTTATTTTAATATTTTGAACTCAAATCACATCTTCCTCTTTCTTTTCTTGTTTACTTTTAACGCAAGCAAAAAAATCCCCCAATCTTGTCTTACTGTGTCACATAATCTAGCATTAGTTCATGCATAACATTCACGCATGCTTTGCTTGAAAATAAAAAAATCTTCCTTGTGTTTTGATCTCTGTGGGACGATAGCCTTGCTTCACTATACTACAAATCAACTTAAGTAGGGGATTAAATTTGTAGGCTAACGATAACCTATCAAATTTTTAGCATCGTTGTCGCGGATCAAAGTGTTGGGTTTTAGCTTTCTTTTATAGTTAGTGTGTTATTTTTCTGTCTTTTTCTGATTTGGTACGTTTAACCTTTTATTTTGAAGGTTGTATATCCTAATCATTCGGAGAGAAACTCTCATATCAAGAACAAGTCAACTTAGAGCAATTCTATACAGATTTCTTGATCAACTCCACATGAACACCTACCCATACACTGCTGCATGATCCCATCATCCTTGAGCAGCACCATTCTTTCAATCCACTGTTCCAACCAAAATTTAAGAAGGAGTTACCTTTCATACGTGCATAACCCACTTGCTCATCACCATCTAGCATCTACATTGATCCCAATGCTTCTGGTTCATCTTCATCTCCTATTCCTGACATCACTCACACTTACCATTATTAAGAAGACATGGTAGTTGCACAACAAAATACTTTGAAGGAGCTTGCCACTCCTGACTTGGAGAACCATCCTCTTTATATTAATGTTGAGAATGCTAAATTTGAGCTAAAACTTGGTTTTATCCATTTGCTTCCTTGTTTTAACGATCTTGCTAGTGAAGATCCACATGCTCATCTTAAAAAGTTCCACATGATTTGCAATGGAATGAAGCCGAATGGTATGGAGGAGGAGCAAGTCAAGCTGAAAGCTTTCCCTTTCTCTTTGAAAGGGGCGACAAAGGAGTGGCTATTCTCAATCCCATCTGGTTCTATAAGGACGTGGAATGACTTTAAAAGAATCTTTTTGGAGAAACACTTCTTAGCCTCAAGAGCCACCAACATTAGGAAGGAGATATGTGGGATAAGACAAACTCACGGTGAATCATTGTCTGAGTATTAGAAGAGGTTTGAGAAGTTTTACAATCAATGTCCCCACCATTAAATTTCTCACCAAATCCTTATTCAATATTTCTACAAGGGGTTAACTCCTTAAGATAGTAGTATTATTGATGCAGCTAGTCGTGGAGCTTTGGTGAACAAAACACCCGAGGTGGCAAGGAATTTAATCTCTGATATGGCTGCAAATTCCAAGTCAATTGGCACCCGAGCTAATCATAGACGCGTGAATGAGGTAAGTGTCTCTAACTTAGAGAATAAGGTTAATGAGCTTACTTCTATGATGCGATCCTTCATGAGTGGTGATATGCAAGCTATTGTCTGTTCTACTTATTCCATGCATGGTCATAATGCTAATAGATGTCTTACTATGCAAGATGATTCTATTGACCATATGAATGCAGTTGGTGGTGTTTTTAATGCTAACCCACAAAGAAAGTATGATCCCTACTCTCAGACCTACAATCCGAGATGGAGTGATTACCCCAACCTTCATTGTGGGAATCCTCAGCAACCACCTATGTCAAATGGAGCAAGAGCACCCAACCCCTTGGGTTTCAACCATAGCTGAATGTTCCCAAACTTGTGTTGCCACCTTCTAACCCTTCTTCTTCTTCTAATCCTTCTTTGAACGAGGTTATGGATATGATGAAAACTATGGCATCTAACACCTTATCCATGTAGCAAAATTTCATGTCTTTTTAATAAGACTATAAATATTTTCAGCAAGAGACAAGGTTGGGCATCCAAAACCTTGAGAGGCAAATGGGACCGTTGGCCTCTAACCTTCCAAAGATGGAGGCCCAAAATTTTGGAAAATTGTTATCTCAAGGGCTGCATGGCAAGGAAAGTGCTTTTGCACTTAAGCTAAGGGGCGGTGAGGAGATTGGAGACAAAGTGATTACTTTGGATGAGGAGGATGAGTTGGAGGCTAAAAATAACAACCCAAAATTAGTGGCACCACCCTTTGACCTAAAGGGTGTGGAACCTTCTTCTCAACCTAAATAACCATCTAACAGGCGAAAGAATGAGGAGAAGGAGAAAGAAATATTAAAGTTGATTAAAAAGGTGGAGATCAACATTCCTTTGCTGGAGGCAATCAGACATGTGCCTAAGTATGCCAAATTTCTTAAGGAGATGTGCACCACAAAGAGAGCCAACAAGATCAGAAAGGGCAACATGGTTGGCTTGGGAGATAATGTAAGTGGTATTCTCTAAAAGAAATTACCTATTAAGCTGATTGGTAATATGTGCTTTGATAAGGCTATGTGTGAATGAGGAGCTTCAATTAGTGTGATGCCAAAATCCATCTTTGATTCTCTTGATGTTGGTTCTTTGAAAAGCACTTCTGTTATCATTCTACTTGTTGATGGGTCTTTTGACTAGCCTTTGGTATTTTAGAAGATGTATTAGTACAAGTTGGTAGCTAGTTTTCCCTAGTGATTTCCATATCATTGAGACATGTGATGATCTCCCTCACACACATTCACCTCTTCTGCTTAGGAGACCATTTTTGAGGAATGCTAAGACTGTGATTAATTGTGATGATTTCACTTTGTCTATGAGGATTGATGATGAACATGTCTTGTTTAATTTTAATGAGGCAATGAAATATAATGATGATGTGAATGAACTACATAACTTGGATATCACTGCTCTATTGGTGGATGAATTTTGTGCTTGTGGTGGTGATGATGGCGTTAATATTGCTCTTAAGCATTCCTTCTTCTCATCTTTTGATGTTAACGCCAATGGTGCCATGATTTTTGAGCCTTATGTGATTGATGCTATTATGACATTGTAGTCTTCTTATATGGTGCCAAAATTGGATGTGTTTACTGATTTACCTCTTTCCCACAAAAAAGTCTTACCTTTTGTGTTGCATGCTCCTAAGTTAGAATTGAAACCTTTGCCTGATCATTTGAAGTATGTTTTTCTTAGATCTAATGATACTCTTATAGTGATTATTGCAAAGAATCCAATAGCTATACAAGAGGAAAGATTGTTGTGCGTCTTAAAGGACCACAAGACTACCATTAGATGGACTTTAGTTGACATCAAAGGGATTAGTCCTTCTATATGTATGCATCGCATACTCTTAGAGGATAATTCCAAGTCTTTGAGGGAGATACAGAGATGACTCAATCTGCTTATGATGGAGGTGGTGAAGGCTGAAATTTTGAAGCTTTTAGATGCAAGTGTCATATACCTTATTTTTGATAGAAATTGGGTAAGTCCTATCCATGTGGTTCCTAAAAAGATGGGCATTACTGTGGTGAAGAACGCTAAGAATTAGTTGGTGCCAACATATGTGCAAAATGGATGGCAAATGTGTATTGATTATAGGAAGTTGAACTTAGCGATGAAAAAAGACCATTTTCCTTTGCCTTTCAAGGACCAAATGCTTAAGTGCCTAGTTGGTAAGTCTTTCTATTGTTTCTTTGATGGCTATAATAGATATAATCAAATTGTTATTGCCCTTGAGGATCAAGAAAAGACTATCTTTACCTGTCCATTTAGTACATATGTTTATCGGAGAATGCCCTTTGGTTTATGCAATGCTCCTGCTACTTTTCAAAGATGAATGGTGAGCATATTTTCTGGTTATGTTGAGAGGATCATTGAAGTTTTTATGGATGATTTTACTATTTATGATGATTCCTTTGATCATTGTTTAGGAAACTTGTCTCTGATCTTGAAAAGTTGTATAGATACTAACCTTGTTTTGAATTATAAAAAATTTCATTTTATGGTGGAACAAGGGATAGTTTTAGGGCATGTAGTTTCTAAACATGGCTTAGAGGTTCATAAAGCTAAGGTAGATATTATCTTGTCCTTGCCTTACCCCTCCTTTGTGATGGATGTTCGATCTTTTCTTAGATATGCAAGTTTCTATCACAGGTTTATCAAGGATTTTAGCAAGGTAGCTATGCCTCTACGCAAGTTGCTAGCCAAGGATGCCGAGTTCATCTTCTCCCAAGAGTGCAAGGATGCATTTGAATTGTTGAAAAACAAGTTGGCAATGACACCCATCATCCAACCACCTAATTGGGAGCTTCTTGTTGAGATTATGTGTGATGCCAGTGACTATGCAATTGGAGCTATTCTTGGGCTGTAAATAGGGAAGTCTTTGCATGTGATTGCTTATGCTTCTAGGACATTGGATGAGGCTTAGTGCAATTACCATATAACTGAGAAGGAATTGTTTACTATTGTGTTTGTTCTTGAAAAGTTTTGGTCATACTTACTTGGTACAAAAGTTGTTGTTTTCACTGATCATGCCACTCTTAGGTATCTCTTGAAGAAAAAGGAATCTAAGCCATGTCTTATCAGATCGTTTTTGCTCCTACAAGAGTTTGACCTTCAGATTAAGGACAAGAAGGGAGCTGAGACCCTTTTTGATGATCACTTGAGCCAACTCAATGCCAAGGGAGTTGATGTTGTTCCTATCAAGGAGGCCTTTCTTGATGAATAGTTATATGCCATCGTCCATGCTACTTTTCGACCATGGTATGCTGATTTAGTTAACTTTTTGGTTACCAATGAGTTACCCTCAGGTATGTCTAAATCCCAAAGAGATAAATTCCATACTGATGCTAAGTATTATTATTGGGATAATCCATATTTGTGGAATTTCTGTGCTGATCAAGTTATTAGGAGATGTGTTCCACAAGATGAGTTTAATTCCATATTTGCTTTCTGTCATACTTATTCTTGTGGTGGTCATTTTGGTGCCAAGCATATAGCTTATAAGGTGATTGAATGTAATTTCTTTTGGCCTTCATTGCTTAAAGATACATTCCACTTCTATAAATCATGTGAAAGATGTCAAAGAACTGGTAACATAACTCAGAGAGATCAAATACTACAAACTAATTTGATTTTTTGTGAGATATTTAATATTTGGGATGTTAATTTCATGGATCATTTTCCCTCTTCTTATGGCTATCTTTATATCTTGCTTGTTGTGGATTATGTATGTAAATGGATTGAGGCTATTCCTACTAGAGCTGATGATGCTAAGGATGTTGTTGGATTTGTTAAGGCTAACATCTTTGATAAGTTTGGCATTCCCAAAGAAATAATCAGTGATAAGGCGACCCACTTTTACAACCGATGCTTTGAGGTCATGTTGAAGAAGTACCACGTTTTTCATAGAACTAGCACAACATACCATCCTCAAACAAATTGTGAAGTTGAAGTTTCTAACCGTGAGATCATGTTTATCTTGGAGAAGACAGTGCAACCTAAACAAAAGGATTGGAGTCTTAGATTGGGAGATGCATTATGGGCTTATAGAATAGCTTACAGGACCCCTTTAGGATGGTTTATGGGAAAGCTTGTCACCTTCTAGTAAAACTTATGCACAAAGTGTTTTGGGCCATTAAGCAATCTAACTTGAACTATGATGAGGTTGGAAATTTTAGGAAATTACAATTGCAAGAGTTGGAGGAGATAAGGAATGACACCTAAGAGAAAATGAAGATTTACAAGGAGAAGTCGAAGGCAGTCCATAACAAGATGATTAGTAGGAAGGAGTTTTATGTGGGTTAGAAAGTTCATCTCTACCAATCACGCCTTCACCTCTTCCCAGATAAACTTCGTTCTCATTGGATTGGACCTTTATTGTTAAGTATGTTTTTGATTATGGTGTAGTTGAGGTTGAGAGCATGGACACAAGTAAGAGGTTCATAGTCAATGGCCATAGGTTGAAGCCTTTCCCTGAAGGTTTTCAATCCACTTTAGAGGAGATGCACTTTGTCGAGCCTGTTTAAGAGGAGTGAGGAGCATTAACATAACGTCAAGCCAACGACGTTAAACAAAAGTGCTAAATGGGAGGTAAACTATCATACAAAAACCAAATTTGATTTCTCTTCCCCTTCTTTTTCTCTTCACGTTTTTCATCATCTTCTTCTTCTCAAAATTTCTTTCTTTTTGATGTGTTTTTGTTGTGTTTTTATCTTCTCTTCTTGCTTTGATCTCAACATTGAGGACAATATTGTGTTTAAGTGTTGGGGGGTGGGTGAGGATTTAGGTTAGTTTTTGCATTAAATTTTTAAGTTTTAGCTGGTTATTGGTTCGGATATTTTCTTGATTTTCTTGCTTTAATGTGCCACACCTATGCACTTGCTAGAACTTGAAGGTTTTCACTTGTACTTTCATGTTTTATTCCAAAAACCCATAAACATTGAAAAAAATTTGAAACAAATTCAAAAAGTTTTTCTATTTTTGCATGTTTTGCACCTTAAGTGTTTGGTTTTGTCTTTTTATCTCCTAATGTTAGATAAGAATATGAATTTTATGGATGATAATTAATCTGTGATTTTTAAATCATAAATTTGATGAATGTGTTTTTATGTAAGTTCCGAGCATGATGGTATTTGGAATGAACTTGAAACTAACACTATGTTGACTTAATAGATGATTGTCCTATGTGAGCTTTTGAACCTTCAACATGTCTCTTTGATGTGTGATTTCATTCAATGCTTTGTATCTTTAGAACTTGCTTCATATCTTGTTAAGACTAAATTTGTGCATGCATTACATAAACATAACAAAGGCCCCTAGGATTTTAAACCACTTAACCAAAAACCCAACCCAAAGCATGTTGTCCACTAGTTAGCCCACTTGAGTTTATTACCTGTTCTTTGCTTTACCCATGATTAACTTAGCCTGTTCTTATTTCACTTATCTTTTTACCCTTATCATAGTTAGTAGAGCATGCTTTTATTGAGTTAAACTTTAGGAGGTTGTGCATGTTTGGTTATTTGTGGTATATGACTTGTTTTGTGCTTAATTATTAAGGGGGAGTGTTCGGTAAAAAAAAAGAATTGGATTGAGGCTAAGAGTAAAAATAAAAGAAAAGGATTCCCCACATGATTTTCTTGTTCAATATTATTAGGATTGAAAGTTCAAATGAAAAGATGGGTTGTGCTTGATTGTTTGATGTCATGGATGGTGCGCGACATGTATGTCATTAATTATTTTTATGCTTTGCTTTCTTTGATATTTAACCTTTCTTTTACCTCACCCCTAGCCCAACCAAGTTACATCTTTGTTAGGACCTTTCGATTTGTGTTGTGCATGTATATTTAGTATTGTATTCAAGACTGAAGAGCAAGCATATGGTAGAGCATTGCATTGTTTGAATTTATGAGAGTTAAACACATATAAGCCCTAAACACTTTGAATGTTGAAGAGTATAACAATGAGAGGACCTATTATTTTGACATGATGTAGATTTCCTCTAAGTCTTATGTGCTATCTTGCTTGTTTCTTACATTTATATTAAGTTCATTAATTTTATGGATTGAATGTCACGGGTTCCTTTTTGTCTATGATGCTTGTGTTTCTTTGATGTTGTTGGGAGGTTGGGAGAAAAGCTATCACTTAAGAAAAGTTTCCCTGCATTTGCATACACATTTTCTTTACTTTTGCATCCACACTAGCTTTTTGCATGTCACGACTTTTCCTTAGTATATTTCTTTTGTCTTTCTTTCTTTTTCCTTACTCGAGGATGAGCAAAAGCTAAGTGTGGGAGAATTTGATGCACTCATATTTTTTTATCCTTTAATACTATTACACTTAGTTTTTATTCTCATTTGATGTCTAAATTACGTGACTTGCATTGATTTTATCATTTCAAGTGTTTTAGGTATCAAGTGAGGAAAATTATGTCAAGGAGGGAGATTTCGGTCTTTTAGATGTCATTTTCATAATAAGGAGGTTAAAATATCCCAAGGTGACTAAAGTTGCAGAAATCATAATCCTATTAGGATTAGGATTCCCCAAATCCTAATGCAATTAGGATTTCTTGTTTTGGAGAAAATCTAGCAAAATGAGAATCAGGAGCTAAACCTGGTAAGGGATGGTGAAATCCTAATCCCAAAAGGATTAGGAATCTTACTCAAACAAGGAATCCTACTTCAACTAGGATTTTTACATTTCGGAAGATTCTTGTTAGCCACTGCGAGATATGGATCTAGGAACAATCCAAATGGTCAGGGGACATGTAAAATGGGAGAAATGAAGATCCCTACTTTTTAGGAGAATTAATGACCTGGCAGTACTTGATTGGTACACGTGGATGACACTTGATGTCCGGTCAGCATGCCACATCAACATCTTGGGACACATAGCACCTACATGAAAGTAGGAATAGACTACAACTTAAGCCCTAGGAAGTGGGTTTGACCTAGAGGGAAGCTTTTAGAAGATCCTAATTCTATAAGGAAAGAAAAGACTTACTTCTACTCAGAAAAGAAATTCTCTTCTACAAGGAAAGAAAGACTTACTTCAACTTGGAAAAGAAATCCTCTTCTACAAGGAAAGAAAGACCTACTTCTACTTGGAAAAGAAATTCTATCCTATAAGGATTTGATGACCATACCTCCTCCAATATAAATAGGGTCCTTTAGCATTAGTTTTTTTTTGGGTGGGTGGGGC
>JANIJH010000007.1:37216217-37235120 GCA_024520975.1 Erythroxylum areolatum | reverse complement strand
TTAATAATAAATATTTTCATTACAAAACTGTAATTGAAGAAGATAAAGTTACATGTAAATACACTTGCTTTCCAGGGTAATATATTTACATAACTCCAACCGTCATTAATTGAATCAATAACTAATAGTGGAGAACTAATATGATTCGACTCAAAATAAAGTAGATATTAATTTTATACTCTGTGTCTAATCGAAACATTGTATGATGAAATGATTGAATTATATGAAAAAAATCATACACAAAAAGGTTAGTCGAATCTATTTTGACATTCCTAAATATTTAGGTAGTTATGATGCGTTGCTAAACGTCAATCTTGATATATGATTATAAAGTTTTTAATTAGAGAATTAAAGATAAATAAAAAGGAGTTTTAATTTATCTAATTCTAGTTATGAATAATAATTATAATTTATAATCATTGTCAACATATTTAGGAGCTTAATGAGTCTTTTATAAAAAAAGGGTTGAAAAGAGCAAAGATATTTTAATCATATTAGACTTGATTATAAAGTTTAAGAAACTTTATGATTGAATATAAAATATTTAACAAATAGAGATCAATACGAGATATTGGATCTTATTTGGGCATAATTGGTATTTACTTATAATCATTTGTAATTGTAATTAAAGTTTAATTAAAATTAGAATTTAAATTAAATTACTAAAATGTCTAAATCTTATTATAAATAGGTTTAAGCTTTAATGAAGATGTTACTTCTTGCTTAACCCTCTTTGTAAATGTTATAGAGTTTTCTTAACTTGTTCTATAGATACTGTTATTGGACACTTGTGTGATTACGGTAGTTGAGATGAGCTAATTTTGAAAACGACTTGAGGATACAAAAAAAAAGATCAAGCTTTATAATAAATTACAAATTAAGATTCATATTTTATTATGATTTGTGTATTAATCATTTCATAGAATTAAATTGAGAAATCAAAATATGAAAAAAATTTATAAATACTCTATTGCAGTCAAGATTGAATTCTGTCTCGATTTTCCAACACAATGGAATTTAGCATACTTAAAATTGTCAGTATATAAACAAATACTGTCTAATTTTTATTTAACTAAAATTACCCACGAACTTTTGAACTAAGTTTTCCAATCAAAGAATCCTAGTTTTATTCATTAATTGGAAGAAGAAAGAGGAGGCTTTTAGACTCTTTTCGTAGGACCCGAATGTTATAATTTTGATCCTAAAACGCAGGACAAATGGTTCACTAACAAACAATAATGGATAATGACTTGCTTAACTAATCAGACAAGGCAATTCTAACTCGATGGGACGTGTGGGAATTATCAGATATTCCAAGATTTAATATCACAAAATTTCAACCCTGTCAACCTCACCCATCTATTGCTCAGTTCGCAACTTGACAATTTTTTATTTGCATATTTGTCCAGTTTAAGGCTGGATATTTTCCTTTTCGACATCAACAGGATTGGTAAGTTTACTCATCCATTAGCAATCCCAAAGTTGGACAAGCTATTTGAAATTAATCGTATCGTCTAAAATTTTAATTGTTAGAAAATTAGGATGAAATCTGATTCTAGTCTTAAAGAAATAGTTAGGAAATATATTTCATAGTTAAATTTTCTAAATTAAAATCACTTGAATTTTATAACATAATGATACATAAAATGTAATAAAGTATAATCATAATTCATATTTTATTTTAAAAGTTGAGCATTTTCTTATCTTTTCTCTCAAATTATTTTTGAAATTGAATTATCTCAATCATTATAGTTGCACAAGTGTTCGACTTTTAATGATGTCGACAAAATGTGTAGAGAAAATTCTATAACTATTGAACAGAAAGAAAAATAAAAAGTAATAGTTTCCTTGAGTTAAGCCTATTTATAATAAATTTTAGATATTTTAGTAATTTAATTAAAAATTTTAATTTTAATACTACTTATATACAAATAAGATCCAATATCTCATATTAATTCTTATTTATTAAATATTTTATATTTAATCATAAAGTTTTTCAAATTTTACAATTAAGTCTAACTTTATTAAAACACATTTTCTCTCTTTAATAAGTTCTTTGTGTGTGATCCATTATATTATCAAATATGTTGACATTTGATATAATTATAACCAAAAATTATATTTAGGATTATATAAAATAACTTCTTTACAATTTATCTTTAATTTTCTACTCAAACAATTCATATCTGTAAATTAAAATTAACGTCTAGTATGTTTCATGCTTACCCATATATTGATCAGGAATATTAAAGTTGTTTTTTTATTACACATCATGCTTACATATATATTTAAGAATATTAAAGTGATTTTGACAAACCTTTTTGTTCATGATTTTTTTGTATAATTTAATCATTTTATCGTATAATATTCTGATTAGATATAGAGCATGAAATTAATATTTACTCTATTTGAATCTAATCATATTAGTTTTCCACCGTTAGTAATTTGTTTTATTAATGACATTTATAAACTACTTTATATAGTGTCATTCCATCTTTGCTAAGAATTTTTTATATCAATACAAATCGAGAACAACAAAGTTACATTTTCCCTAATTACTTTAGGGTGATGAATCTTATATTGACACTCAACTACATCTATATATTTCATGTTATATATTTAATGACTATCAATTAAACTACCCTTAACTATAATCTATTATAAGTGATATCAAAACATAACAATCCTTATATTAGATATCAAATTAAATGATCATTTATATAATCACCAAAATGAAAATTTTCATGGATATAAGTAATGATTTAAATAGATTTCTTATGATCAATTTATTGAACTCGTTCTCTAAGAAGCACTTATTTGTTTGTTTAAATATTTCTATATTTTACTCTATGAGATTAATTACTTTTTTTTATAAGAAAAACATAACACATGCTATTCTTTTTACACTATGTTAATGTTATGTATCAATAGAACAATGATCAAGAATAATTTAGAGATATCATATAATTGTAATATGAATAACATAACTATCATCTTTTTTTAATTTCATTTGTAACGTATATTTATTACATAAAGTTTATAATATATATCTAAATATGTATAAGATAAATAATATTTTTAAATAACTATGTCACTATACTGTTACCAACCGATTGACTAAATGTTGATCATAAATAGACATTAAGAACAAATAATAATAAGTCTATCTCATACTTCTAATAAAATATTTTAAAAAAATTAGTAACTCAGTCTATCCAGGGACTAAATCCAAGTATATAGTAATAGATTAAAAAACTTGAGCGCAGTACCTCTTTAATAATAAAAAGCAAATGCTATTACTTTTGTTAGAGGCACATTGATCGCGACCTTCATATATTTCTAAAGGTTCTTGTTTCAACGCGATTGCCAAGGACGAATGTAGACAATGACTCCCACGGGAGATGGTCACTGTCTCACTAGCCAGCTTATGTCAATACTGAAAAGAAAAAATAATGCAAGATCCTCTCAATCACTGTCTTCCTTTTTAATGCAATTTCTCAAGAATTATGAGTTGCAGTGATGGAGGTGAGGCATGGAAGATGACAAAGGAGGAGGTTTAAGGTTCAAGATAGTAAACCAAATCAAGTCATTAGCGGAGGATATTACTGATTCTGCAGTGGTCGATAAAGTTCTTATGAATTTTCTAGAACTTAAAATTTCATCTGTAAGCAAGTCTTTCAACACATTTTGACAGAATTGCTAAAAGCTGCTGAAGGTATTGAGATAAGAATATGCATTTGATCAACGCTTTTTGATAAAAAAAATAAGGATGCAGAAGTAAAAGCTAATGGAGTAAAGAAACAATTTGGTGAGGAAAAAGGTAAAGGAAAAAAGGGCATTCAGTACTTCGTAAGTGCTAGAAATAAAGGCTTGCTTAGGCTTTATTTATTCACATTATAAGAAAAGGAGCCACACTGAAATTTACTATTGGTTGAGACTTAAATGTCAAATGCAAGGCTTACATTCTGTTAGAATACATTGAAGAAGTGTGAAAATGAAGAAAAAGAGCAAAAGAAGCCAACAATAGTGGAAGAGGAGCTTTCACCACAATTGTAAATTTAACACATACTCTCTTCACTTACAGATAATGACTAATTATTCCCATAGCATAGCATAGCCAATAATGAAATGGTATTCAAATATCTTGACAAAATCTATACATTGAGAGCATAAATAAAAAAGAACTGTAATTACATGTAATTAAATTTAAAAATAAAAAACATATATGATGTGTTATTTAGGTCAAATGCTAGAGAAGTGATATTCAGTAAAACTTAAGGACCAGATATATATACTATCTTTAATCCTTTTTATTATGAAACAATGTCTGTTAAAACAAGTAGAAACAATGTGAAAAGCATGCCTACAATAATTCTAAAGGGAATTAAGTTTTATGACATTTTAACCTTACAATATGAATGGCAAGAGATTTTCTTATGGCTTCCTACTTCTGATTGAAATTATTGATATATGCGAAGATTTCTAGTTTGAAAAATAAACTAGATTAACACTTAGGTGTTATAAAACTCTTAGCTCATTAAAGTCATTATGTATTCCCTACTGTTGGTTTATTTTTGAAATAAAATTCAAAAGTTTTGATGAAAAATCTGATGAAAACTCAATGTCTTTATAGAAAAGCAGAATGAATGTTCAATCAAGGCAAGGTGAATAGCTATTGTTGTATGCAATTCCAACTGATAAGCCACCTTCCCCATCTTCTTAACAATCTAATTTTTAGCCCCAAAGAAGTGAAGCGAAAGTTTCTCATTTATCCTTTTAACCAAGGATTTTTGTCTATGTAGCCAGAGCTGGGACTCCGCCTCCGACCTCTTAAAGCTAGCCACCTCTTTTTTATGTAGTTTTGAGCAAGCAACAACTAATATTTCAACTCAGCTAGGATGGTATCCCTTTCATATAACATTTTCTCTAAATCAAAAGTAGATGTAGCAAATGAGTAATCATACTTGAACATGGAAGGTGGATCTCTTCCATACATTCCACAGAAAGGAGTGCATTTAAAAGCAATGTGGTAAGGAATATTGTACCAATACTTCTCCCAAGCTAGCCATTTAGACTATTCTTTTGTCTTTGTCTCACAAAATAGTAGAGATAAATCTCTAAGCGGCGATTTACTATTTCATTTTGACCATTGCTTTGAGGACGGTAGGCTGTGTTCTATATCAATAACATGTATCAATTGTGCTTGTTGTAACATGAAAAATTCCTCCCAAAAGTGGCTGATTGATTTATTTCTTAAGCTTATAAGAATTTATCAATGTTAAACCATATGGCATAGATAAAGCTAGCACAAGCAAGTATGAGTCAATCCATGAGGATTGTAAATACTAGTTTTACCCTTTTCCTATTATCTAACCATTGAATCATATTGTAAATTTAATTAAAAATTAAATTAAATAAACTAAAGTAGGATTGAAACAATACTGAATTTAGACAAAGGAAAATATTTGGAGAAGTTGATATCGAATAAATAGCACATAGGTGATAAATCCCCTAAGAATTTTTAAACATTAACTATTTATCATGCAATTATATTATTGATTATTGAAATATGGAAATTCCTATCTTATGTTAATACCATTTTCAAGACTATTACTAACTAATTCCTCAGTTGATTAACATAAATCTCTTTCTAGATAAAACTCCTAGGATTGCATTATTAATTCGCGAATTTCAGCCCTAATCTAGGGGATTTATGTTGACCTATCTTTAGGCTTGATAGCAACTCCTTTCAATTGTGGTAGATCTATTCACATAAAAGGATTTCTCAATCTCAACTATATAAAATCAAATTATGAATTAATATTCTGGACATATAAAAACAATAATGTAACGCATTATTGAATCTTAATAAATCAATTAATAAAATTGCATTAAATAAAAAATCAAATCATATCATTATCACACCTTAGAGTTCATCACATCTAGGCATTAAATAAATTAGTTCCTATTCATACAAAACAAAACTATAGACAGATATGCCAAAGAATAGCTAGAAAACAAAGAAATCATAATTCTAAATATCCCTTTTTCTTCTACAGGTTCTTCTTGCAAGTTAGATTGAATGTTATTATCTATCAAATCTTGTGACGTATTCTTCATGTATTTCTCATCCTCTGATTAGAACTATCACCTCTTTATGCTTCTCTAAAACTTGCCTCCTCCTGTTTTGCCTTCATTCACGTCCTTTTATTGTAAAAACTATAATTTTGGGATAGGCACGATCAATAAACACGATCATGTAATTGATAATGTATCTCCAAAAACAATTGAATTCACAATTTTACACAAGCGTAGAGACTTACATGGCAACAGATACACCATGTAATATCAACATACATAGATGTGAAACTCCACTCAACCAAAAACAATGTTCTTCAAATCTCCACACGTTTATAGAGACTTATACAGTCATTGTACACAATTTTATAGGTCCAAATTGTTTCAAATCTTCGTTTTTTGCCACAATTTCATTTGAATTCTTCTCCTTTTGATCCAAGAAGGCAGTTATCATTTACAAGTGCACTTGAAGCAAATCAAGTACAAAAATACTATAAAACTATTAAATAAAAAGAAAAACATATTAAATATGTGTATATAATTATACTCAAATAAGCATTTATCAAATGTCCCTATACTTAAGCTTTTGTTTGTCATCAAGCAAATCATAATCTAAAATTATCATTATTATAAACATTCATCCTTTATTAAGCTCAACCTATCCATCCACACTCTAAATCATGCCATATCAATTAAACTAACATATAATGAGATTCGAGTTCGAGTTATCCTAGAACTAACTTTCATAAGTCAATATCAATAAGTAAAAAGAGTTGTAGAGGTTGCATGATTTTCAAGAAAAAGTAGACCCAAAAATAGTAGGTGGCTGATGTTAAGAATTAAAAAGAATTGTAGAGCTTGCACAAGTTTGAAAAAGAAGACTTAAATAGGGTAAGATACCAATATTAATAATTAAAAGAGTTGTAAATGCTGCAAAAGGAGACCGAAATAGGGTAGGAGACCAATATTAATAATTAAAAGAGCTGTAAATGTTGCAGAAGGAGACTAGTGTTAAGAATTAAAACAGTTGTAAAGGTTACAGGAGGTTGAAGAAAAAGGAGACATAATAACAATAGGAGACATAATAACATAAGAACTTATATATTTTTCCTCTATTATATATCATTTTATCATAAATATTTTTAATTAAGAATATATTAATAATCTCTAAAGGAATAAAGTGACCTAAGCCATTATAAGTGTCAAAAAGTATCCCCAGGTCATTGCTTTAACAATCATTTACATTACCTAACTGGTGTCTATATCAAAATTTACCATTAATGTTGGCCCCTAATGATTTTCTTTGGCATTGATGTTAAATCATTACACCAAAACTGAATTTTACATCTAAAATGTTGCATCTAGCTATATTGCAGAACAAGCTCTATGCCATCTATTTTTAGAATCTCATCATAGTTGTCCATCTTCTCATATATAAACCTTTTGTTTCTTAAACAGGAAAGGAAAATCTTCACCCTAGCTCTTAGTCCCAATTGATCCATCTAGTTTTTTCTCCAAGACTATTTCTTTAACCATTACCCTACATCTTTCATTTGAAAAGTTCTCATCTCACTATTAACCCTTTGGTAACTGATCGAATGCACTTTCTGCTTCTTCTTAATTTTTATGCATGACTCTTTTACTTTGCTTACTATCGAGCTTTATTTATTTCTTCTTTAATCTTCTCCTTATCACAATTACTGATTGGAAGCATAGAAAGCAAAGTAATATAATTGATAGTACTCAATATATAAAATAGATAGTTGACAACACTATGGGCATAACCAGTCATCTTTCCCTTTCTTTCTATGAAATTTTGCAATGGGCCTATGGGCCCACATGAGAAGGAAAGTTAGTAGACCACACACAAGCCCAAGTGAGGTTCCATTCTAAAACCAATTAGTAATCAGTGGAGTAGCATACTAAGCTTATATGTTAGTCTTCTTTTCCCTCTTTTTCCAATATGGGACACTCACATGTGGGTATTATCAACATTCTCCCTCAAGTGCAACTGGGACTAGACATCTAGTTGTTACTTGAAATAAATACAGTGATAACTGGACTGAGTCATTGGGACTAGACATTCAGATGGACAACCAGAAAATTAATAATCTAAACCAATCGTGCTCTGATACCATGTGAAATTTTGTAATAGGCCTACAGGCTTACACAAAAAGGAAAGTTAGACCACACACAAGCTCAAGTGAGGTTCCATTCTAGAACCAATTGGGAATAGGTGGAGTAGCCCACTAGGCTTATATGTTAGTCTTTTTTTCCCTCTTTTTCCAATATGGGACACTCGTATATAGGTGTTATCATGACTTTTCTGTTAGATTGTTTTGATCTTTCGTGATCTTTATTTTGTTTTTAATCAAATTCAATCTTATTCTTCCTGTTAGATTATGACAAATGAAAAGAATTATTCCTTTTCTGTTGATGTTTATTTATTTCAATCCTTGAGTTTTTATGTCTCCATTAGATGACTTAAAAGTATTAAGATTCTATCACTATAAATTTAAGCTATTCATTTTAGGTAATTAATAATAATAATGACCTTAACTTTTTGTATGATGAGGATTGCTTAACTCTATAGATATCATTTATGCATTTAGGATCTTAGGTACTTATAATTTTTTAAATGCTCTATGTTCTTCCTTTGGAATAAACATAACCTAACTTTTTTGGATTATTGTTTTTTTGTAGCTTTAAATCTAGAAAATGGAGTTTGAATTTATTTGAAAATAATTAGATCTTAAGTTTCTATGAAAGTGGAGTGTTAAGGGTTGGTGTTCTTCATTAAATTGTCAGGGTTATTTCAATTAGAAACAAGCCCCTAAATTGTCATGGTTTAGGTTGTGTCACTTATTGCAATTGATCTTTCGAGAGCATATACTTACATATGAGTGCCAATTAGACCATGTTCCTTTGATAATTGTGAATTTCTTCATATTTTTACATGGAAATACCTTTAATTCTTAAATAATATCATCCTAAGGTCCAGTTTTCTCAATTCATTGAAAAATATTAAAACCAAGTAAAACAAGATAATTTACTATTAAAGTCAAGTAAAATATTGAAGAAAATATGTGCATTTTTTATACGTATATAATATCTCCACACTTAAACTTTTGCTTGTCACCAAGCAAATCCATTCCATCACTTTTAACTTAAATGTGTAGTAATTATAAGAAAGAATTTAACAAATTAGTTGGAGTAATCAAAAGTATCCATCATTCATTCAATTGCAATGTTTTTCAATTAATTAGGTATATAGAGACTTGCATAGGTATATAGAGACTTACGTTTATTCATAAATCAAATTAATTTGACCTAACAATCCTTTAAACATCAATTTAATCTATAAAACTCAACCTAAAGCATAAAATAGACATACACAAGCAAGATGCTTGAAATTTCAAATATTTAAATAACTTAAATTAATAAAAATTGAAACACCAAGCTTTGAATCAACGAAGGTTCATTTAGAGGCTTATTTGAAAAGTGACCTAATCTTTTGATATGAAAGCAAACGCCTTATCATTCATGCTCTCAATTATTTAGGTTGGATGCACGATTGTCAAGAGATTGCACATAACCTTAATACCTAGATTTTCATATAAATCAACATTTCAGAGGAAAATCAGAGGAGGAGATGTTGGGAGGCAATTTCTAGATGGGAGACTCATTCTCTAAGTACGATTTTGGTCCAAAGAAGTGGAAAACAAAATGATTTCATCGAAAGATCCATTGGAATATAAGATCAAGCCTCTAAATTACAAGAACATTTAATATAAGATAATGAGGGAGATTTAAAATTATGATCTTGTTATTTTCTATTATGTTTTCTATATATATAGATATCATTTTGTGTTCATCGATGTATAGTTAAAACTTCCATTAGTATTTAGGCTAGATGAACCCTAGTTGATACCAAACCATAATTTGGTTATTTTGTGAATGCAATTAAGTTAGTAGATTATTGTGATCCAATTATCTGTTTTATTATTGTCTGTTAATTTGATTTATTGGACTTAAATTTGATTTCATATTTAGAAATTGAGAAATCCTAAGTTTGAATAAATCTATGATAATTAGAAAGAGTTGATTGCAATCCTAGGGATAGGATGACATAAATCTTCCAGATTAGTGTCAAACCTAATAGAGGGATTCATAATACGGAAAAGCAATCCTATAAGATTTAACCTAAGTAATTCGGTTAGAAACTTTATGATTAGTTGTTAGTAGAATCAAGATCAACTACTAGCATAACTTAGGAATCTCCACGGTCTAATTAATTAACAACACAATTGTATAACAAAAAATCAATCGATTAAGGGTTTAAAGGGATTCGACGCCTAGATACTAGTTAATTGATATCAGGCTAGATAATAAAATAACAGTAATCACTAATACTAACCATCCTTATGGGATCGATCCATATTTATCAGTACTAGCTATAAATATACAGTGCACTTGAGGTATTAAATATTGACTACCCACGAATTAGTTCAGTCAAGTTTTTCTACACAGTTGCCTTGAACAGTGATATTAGGAGAACTTTAGTTTTATTAATCTAGTTGTTTCTTTTGTTTGTTTGTTTGTTTTGTTTTATTTATTAATGAGTTTATGTTATTAAATTTGTTTTTGTTAGTTAGGTTATTTCCTTAGTTTAGGCTAGACTTTAGGTCAGTTTATGACCCAAAGTAACATTGAGAGCTTATTAGATGTAAATCTTAAAATAGAAAGAATTGTGCATAGGAGTCATTATAGGACTAACCTTAGGGAGTTTAAACTACATCATCGAATAAAGGATTTGTAAGGTTACACAAACAGAGTGATCGTGGAACATGGCGGACCAACCACAGACGATGTTCGACTGTGCTAGGCCAGACTTAACTAGAGTGGAGCATTGTAAGGTTGACTGTGTAGGAAAATAACTTTGAGATCAAGCCGAGCATCATCTATATGGTGTAACAAACAATCTAATTTGATGGACTCCAGGGTGAGGATCCTAACGCACACATCTCTAATTTCTTAGAGATCCATGATACTTTTAAAATAAATGGAAGGAACGATGACACCATTAGACTATGTCTATTTCCTTTCTCCTTGAGAGAAAAAGCAAAGCAATGGTCTAATTTATTCCATGTTCGTAACTAAGCACTTGGGATCAACCGATGGAAATTTTTTTAGTAAAGTATTTTTCTCCTGTGAAGATTGTGAAGCTGAGGAATGAAATCTCTTCATATTCCCAAACTGAAGGAGAATCATTATACAAAACTTATGAGAGATTTAAGGAGATGCTTTGATGATGTCCACGTTATGGACTACCTCTGTGGATGCAAATTTAGACATTCTATAACGGGATAAGCCAATACTAGGTAGTCAATTGATGCAGTAGCTAGAGGGACATTGAATAATAAGATACTGAAAGCAACCCAAGAGTTGATCGAGGATATAACTATGAACAACTATCAATGGTGCTCGACTAGAGCCCAAACCACCAATAGGCCATTTGGAGTTTACAAAGTAGATGTAGTGACTCAACTTGCTAGTCAAGTGAAGGCCTTGAGCAAGAAGATAGATAGAATTATGATGGCTCCACAAGGAAGAGTGATGCAATATGAATCATGTGGTTTAGATCACCAAGGACAAGATTGTCAATCAGATAAACCCAAACATATAGATTATCTAGGGAATGCTCCAAGACCTCAAAATACACGTATATTATCTAAGGAATGCTCCAAGACCCTAAAATAATTAGTATAGTAATACGTACATGTTAGAGAAGTGCTCTAAAGGAAATCAATTTTAACATGTATTGCATAAATCATTTTTTGATTAATAAAGACATTTTTCATTATTTTGATATTCATACATTTATGGATTTGATGTTGATCTTAAATTGATTTAATGAAGTCCTTGATAAAAAATATAGCATGGAGGAAATCATGATGAGATCATGATAATGAGATTCCTATAATATGTAATTATATTAGTATCTAATGGGATTAATGAGATGGGAAATCATTAATTTGGATACACTAATACATGTTATACTCATTAATTAGATCAAGCAGTAGATCTCATTAGTTGTAGACATGAGTTTTTTAGAGTTAACATGGGAGACTTACCAAGGGTAATAAGCACATTGGACTGACCTACTATGAGGCAATCATATGGATATTCTATTCCAGTGTCAATGATAGTCTCATTATGGTGCAAGTATCCTTTGACTTGAGGTTCTCAAGGATATCTCGGATACTGATCCTGTGCTTTGATTCTGTTCATCGGTGCCTTTTAGGGGTTACTCATAGGGTGGTGAATGGATACAACTTGATGTATTCGGAGGTAATTGAGTAGCCAATAAAGGATTCACCACTCCTTATAGAAGGAGATGATACCTACGACCTCTTATCAGGGTCATCACTCGGGAGTCTTTGGCCAGAGTAGATATGTGTCATAAAGAGAGTCTTCAATGATACATAGGTCTTAGGATAAGATCTAATATCACTTAGACTAGATGTGATGTAGTCAGTCTTGTGGGAGTAGATACTTTGACCATACTCTGAACCAAGTAGGGTATAGATGATAAAAGGACGAATTGTATGGCAACATTGCGTATTGACGGGTTTATAGTCAAATCACAAACTTTTCGGTCAATTGGAGGTCATGACGTGTTACTAGATAAGGACGAATTGTATGGCAACATTGCATATGGAAGGGTTCATAGTCAAACCACTAACTTTTCGGTCGATTGGAGGTTATGATGCGTTGCTAGATACTACTCTTGACTTACTTGAATTAATTTTTAACTCAAGTGGCCAACATAATCGAGAACCTAATGGGTAACACACATAGGAGATCTGAAGGGTGAGTATAATGGTCTTGAATGGTAATTCAAGATAAGAGAGAGTATTTTGGGATTGTATCGCTAAGTCATCGTGGTAGAAAATGTTACATGGAATGGATTAGAAACAAGTGTTGCTAGCTGCCAATTTGGTCATTAACTTCTCAAAACTTCCATTAATGCATGCTATTCAGAGACGTTAACTTCCCAAAACTTTCATTAATGCATGCTATTCATAGTCGTTAACTTCCCATAACCTCTATTAATGCATCCTATTTATCATCATTAACTTCCTATAACTTCCCAGTAATGATGGGGGTTATGGGAGGCCAAAGAGGGAAGAAAATAATGATCATTTTTCATGCATCTTGTGTAAGATACACGTAAAAGAAAGGTTCTTTCTTACATGTGCACTCTTTTCTCTCTAACTCTCACAAGAGTTCTTGTCTTTGCTAGCACAAACAAAGAACTTTAGCCATCTCCTAGTAAGGTTTCATCCTTCTATCTTCGTATAGACTTTCGTTAGAGACAGTTTATGTTAGTTATTGTGGTTTACGACAAATGAAGGAGATCGTCAGAAAGGGATGTAAACATATTATATTACATTTTTTTGTTTTCTGTATATATATATATATGCAAATATAGATTTGGTTTTTTGAGCTTTCGTTTTATTTTCTACTGCATATATTTGATATATATTATGTATGAGATGCATGATCAAAACCTTATAGTATAACCCTAGAAAAAGGAACCACTCAAACTTCTCGTGGGGTAACTAAGGCCAATAAAGGAACTGTTGTGCCATAATAAGTTCTAAGAACCTAAGCTATCCTACTTACAAGTATACAAGGTAATTATAGTCAAATACCCAGGGTCATCTACTTAATAGGTAAAATTGGTTCACTCAAATCAAATTTGAATAAACATAAAAGAAAATGCAATTCTAAACACTCTATCTCGATTTGTTGAGTAACAAGTTTTAAAGGAAATCAAACAATTAGACTAAAAAGTAACTGATTTAATCGGAAGCAAAGAATTGTTTTATCAATCAACTTGGGAAACTCTTAAGAAATTAACTTCACTGATTTAATCTCCTATATATGAGTAAGGCAAATTGATTGGATAATTATCTTGCTAAAATTACCAATTAGGTTCTAAAATTGATTTAAATAATAAACTAAATCTAACTTTCGTATTCGATAAGTCTATTATCCAAATTAATTGTGTCAACTAATAGTTACCCACTTAAGTTAAGATATTTCTAATTCATAACTTAGGCTTCTATAGTTTCTTATTCTAATATTAAACTTCTTCTCTCGGTTCTTCGTTTAATATGAAAATGATGCAAAAGTTGGACAAACTATTACATCCAATAAGTTAAAAAAACCATATAAAATAATAAGACAATAAATTAGTAACCCACTCATGCATAATTGATTAAATCAATTACATTAATCCGCAAGATTAAATAATCAACCTATAATGAAATTAAAACAATCCATCACCCTTATAAACTTTAATCCCATGTTCAACAGTGAATAGAGAAGTGTGAAAGTGATATCAAAAGATGAAATAAGAATGAGTGAACAAAATGAAGAACTCTGATGGTGAATCTCTTGCCAAGTTGAGGCTCTTCGACATTGGTCTTACTTTTTACTTCCGCTCTCATCGACTAGGCTTTAGCTCTCACTCTCTACCTTTGCTCCATTATCGTCACCTCTCTGTTGGTTTCTCTCTTTCTCACCAGTTGACTATTTTTTGCTAGTTTTTTCTGCCTCTAGCTCTCAGCCCCTTTCCATCCTCGTTTTTGTTCTCTATAAACTTTTCTATTTATATAGAGAGTCTAGTTTTATGTTTTGTTTTAACCCACTGTCAACCTGCATGCTTGATATGTGTGATGTTAAATTTAGTGCAAGAGAATATGCACAGTGGTGACAAATTTGTCACCACCTTGAGAGCCATTGCCATGCCCATGACAAACTTGCCATTTTCATAACACCTTATTCACACCATCTTTCATAGATAGATTCTTTGTTTTTTGTTTCTGCTTCATTCATAAAATACACCCCAGACCCTCATTTCATTCAAGTTTGAATTAAAGCATAGAAATTTGTAACTAAAATCAAAATATCAAACTAACAAAATCAATAGAAATTAGTCACAATAATTCCTCCAAACTTAAACTATGCTTGTCCCCAAGCAATATAAAGAACACTAGACTATACAAGAACAAACAGTGAAGCCAACAATTTTCCCAAGCAATAGTCAAAAATATCAAAAATCATTCTAATAAACACAACTGGAGAACTTGAAACTCATAATACTATATGGACAAGCTATTCTCCTCATACTTTAACCAAAAGTGATAAGTATTTCAAATTAAAGAACCATTAACAAGTTTGGTAAAAACTCACTCCACTCTCTATTCTATCAAGCATTCAAAGGTAGGATATATTCTCTCATCATTCACTTTATGTAAGGCATCTACCATAAGCTTGCTTACTAATCCAATCTCCACCACTCATATCAAACACAAACTTCAATCTGAAGGTATTTATTTTTAGTTGTAATAGGACTGACTGAGGGTAGGAAAAAGGAAAAATCAAAGTTTAAAACCACATAACTAATTGAGCATTTAAAATAATACAATAATGAAGCATAAAGCTCTCAATTCTTTCCTTTCAATTAATAAGATCAACACTCCCCTCCTCTCATTTTTTTATATCTCTCCCCTTTCTTTTCAATTTCTAGTTTTCTTCTTTTCCCTCCTTTTCTTTTCTATTTATTTTTTCATTTTCATTTTCATTTATTATTACGTATTTATTTGGATCAAGGAGATCAAGTTTAGAAGAGGAAGAATATAGAGGTGAGATACAAGTCATTTCAACCATACCCATTCCTGACTCAATAGCCAACTATATGCTATGATTCCCTACACTTATTCAAGCAATTATTCCCTAAACCTAGTCATACCATTTCAAATGCTTAACTCACCTTTATGGTAGGTATAATGAAGAGGATAAATAATTAGGATTAAAGCTCATAGTTTAGGTTTAAAAAAAGAAGGGGTAAATTATAATTGGCTTAATCATTTCAATGTTTGCATAAGATTATGTGATCTTAACTAGTATCCACAAGCAAGTTCTACAGTTTCTTAATCATAAAAGAACACTCTCAACAAAAAACCTTTGGTTTTTGTGTTTAATATTTCAAAGAAGCTCAAAATCTCACCAAAGAGATTGTCATTCATCCATCACAGTAAGTTAATGTCCTTCAAATCAAAATTCAAGTCAATTAGCCTAAACATGCGAGTATACTTATACACTTATGTTATAAATTTATAATCTCGATCAAGTTTACTTCATGACCATCCATCTCTAACTATTAAATGGGAAAAACACATAACACAATTTTTTTTTAATTAACTACTACTATCCCTCCCCACACTTAAATATCATGTTGTCCCCAATGTGATAAGAAAATAGAAAAGAGATATAAGATGTAAACATCTCAAACAAGGAAAAAATTAAAAATAGGAGAAATTAAAACCGACAAGTAATAAAAAGGAAAAGGGTACAAATGAAATACTAATTTGTGGGTGGTGGCTCTAAGAATTTGTCAAACTCTCCCTCATTTGCATCATCTAGCTATTGGCAATATTCATTAATTTCTTTATTCAAGTCCGGCTCCTTGTTTTCTTCTTCCTGCAAGGCAAAATCAAGATCTACAACACTAATTTGATCAACAAGAGAGCATTCTTCGTAAACAACAGTAGTAGGAATAAGTTTAACATTAAAGATTGAAAATTTTACTGTATCTCCCAGAATAGTCATGGTCAGTTTTCTGTTCTTCACATCAATCATGGTATTGGTAGTGGCCATAAAAGGCCTCCATATCAGTATGGTGTGCTCCTTTTCTTGCTCTCTTATTTCTCCCATGTCTGAGAAAAAAAGTCTATGGGGATAATCAATCCTGTAACCTCTATTAACACACAGTTTCAAAAAATAAATTAACCTATTAGCTAATTGTAAACACATGTTGGTAGGTCTTAACTATCCTAGATCTCATAAATAGAATGATGCATAAGGTTTATATTTTCTCCAAGGTTAAGCATACCCTTAGCCTCACACCATTACCCATTGATACTTTCACGATGAAACTCCTAAGATATTTCAAACAAATTAGAAGGAATCTTAATATGATTATCAATCACCTTACCACTTCTTAGAATAGTAACCACCTTGGCTTGTTCAGGTTGATTGGGCAACCTTCCCTTTTAATTGTTTTGCATTTAAACAATAAGCTGCCTTATTTGAGTCTTAATTCTCTTTATAGAAGCTTCCAAGGAGTTGCATCTTATATTGTTTGTTTTTTTGATTCTAAGCTATTGCCTGAATAAGCACATTCAAACTTTCGTTCAAAGAATGCTTCCATATGAGGATTACCCTTGGAACTAGTTTTGCCTCTGAAAATTTTGATATTATAGTTACAGCTGCATTGGTGGATTGATGGTCTTCGAAGCAAAACTAGGGTGATTTCTCCAGCCAGGGTTATACGTGTTCGAATATGGATCATTTTGCACCTTTGGTTAAAAACCATTAAGTGAGTTTTCTTATTCTTCCTTACTTGTAATATATTCATAAGAGTATGAATAAACATTTATCTCCATGACCAAAAGTTCCACATATACCATATACCTCTTGATTTGGAACGTTTTGGGGTAGTCTCATATTTCGCATTTTTATGTACTTTGTTAACTCAGCCAATTACATTGCCATTTCTTGAATCAAGTTCACTTTATGAATTCTAACTCTTCTCCCCCTCATGCTCTTTTGTTGAAATTGGCCCCTAACATTTCAAATATTTTGTATGTCTCTTTGGTAGTCTTTTTTCCCACAACTCTTTTTATTGCATTGTCCATTGTGTATTGACACTATTATGTTAATCCATTATAAAAGAATTGGTACTGCATGTGAAGAGGAAAATGTTGATGTGGACACTATATTAGCAAGAGTTTAAAGCATTCCCAAGCCTCATAGAATGGCTCTCGCTCCATTTGAGTGAAGGTAGCTATTTTCATTTGCAACTTAAAGGTCTTTTGATGGGAATAGAATATTTTAATGAATTTGATGTGCACCTCCTCCCATGCAGTCAATGAATTTAAAGGAAGGATCATCAACCATGCCTTGACCTAAACTTTGAATGTGTATAGAAGGCATCTTATTCTAAGTTGATCTTCATTTAAGCCATTGAAAGGAAATGTTCAGAGAGTGCTATAGGATTTCCTAATGAAGTTTAGAAGGTCTTCATTGGGAACCCCATAGAACTATGGTAGCATGTTGTAGTGGATACTCTTCAATTCATATTTTCTAACTGCCTCTCTTAAACGTATGTATGAAGTGGTAGTACCATTCATCGGTCTGGCATACTCCTTCATTACTAGCTACCTTTTACCCATCTCTCTCGATCTTCAGGCTTAGGTTCCTTGAGATTTTTTTCAAAGTACCTTTGAGGTCCACTTATCTAATGCGCGTTATCAATAAGGGGAACACGTTCACTTTCTAGAGACATCCTTCCTCACATAAACAAAATAAAGAAAGCACTAAATTAATAACAAAAATTGTTGGATCCCGCTTCCGGAACCTAACCTGCTTTACAGATATCATACAACTTGAGCATATAATCCTGTAGGGTTCCAAAACCCTTATTAAGCGTCATCCCACAAGGGTGGCGTGCCCATGACGATCAAACATCAAAACAAACCAATTTCCTTAATGTTGGATTCTAACTCCAAATGTGAAGACAAACTCTTGCTGAAAAATCCTTAGACTCTTATATCTTTACTTCGTCATACTCGTTAATAGATTACATATAGATAATCACCATCATTTACAATTTAAAACCCTCAGAACAATAGGGTTTTACAAAGCTATAATGGCTTTTCGAGCCACATTACATCATAATCCGAAAACACA
>JANIJH010000007.1:37140364-37154813 GCA_024520975.1 Erythroxylum areolatum | reverse complement strand
AGTCTCATGTGCACTGCATATGCATGATATGAATGATTATAATGTGTTGAATGTAAAATGTGAAATGATTGATTAAGCGTATGTGATCCAATGCAATTATTAAATAAATGATGTGAATTATTTATTATGTGACTGGGTGAGCCATCAAGGATGGTTACTCACTGAGTTTGCAAAACTCTCCCAAAATTTGCAAATATTTTACAGGCTTAGAAGAGTATCTCGTTAGACAAACAGGAGTATACCTACTGCATTCAAGTAAAGGATAGAGGTCAAGATCAGTTCGCTTCTGCATTGTATTTCTTTATTTTCATATTGAATTGTATATTTCGCAAATTTTGTATTAAATTATGTATTTATAAATACCGTACAATTTGTATATGAATGATGTTGTAATGAAAAGACATTATGACTAAAATGTTTTGTATGTGAATTTGGGACCAAGTGACTAGTGAAATTTTGATGAGTTATATACTGGTTGTAAGTTTGTGTTTAAAAATGTTTATGTATAAAATGGGTCTGACTTTGATTATTGATTTTTGCGTACGCGTATGAAAATTATTTTTGAAAATTTTTCGTACTAAGTTTTCAAGTGGTTGACTGTTCTAGCATGCTACCCTTGTGAGATTTGCACTCAGACATCACTCAAGATGTCGGGTACATGTCTCAAGAGGGGGGGTGCTACACCTATTTTATAAGATTTAGTTCCTTTACTTCCTCTCCCACTCTCCCACTCATAGATCCCCTTTCACTTATCCTAACTTTTGAAGTAACTCTTAGAAATACGTACTAAGTAACTCTTCTTCAACCTCTTCTTTTAAGTACTGGCTCCTTCTTAGAAAGCAAGAAAAAGTATAGTAGCTCCTTTTCTAGATCTTATTCAAAAAGGAGCCTTCAAATGGGACTCAACCTTAATTGGATTTTAATTATAGAAAAAGGAAGATTTCCCTCCTTTAAGTGCATTAGCTATCAAAAACTGGAAAGAATCTAGTTTGAAGGAAGTCTTGATTACTTATAATAATCTATTACTATTCCACTCTCCCACTTATAGATCCCCTTTCACTTATCCTAACTTTTGAAGTAACTCTTAGAAATACGTACTAAGTAACTCTTCTTCAACCTCTTCTTTTAAGTACTGGCTCCTTCTTAGAAAGCAAGAAAAAGTATAGTAGCTCCTTTTCTAGATCTTATTCAAAAAGGAGCCTTCAAATGGGACTCAACCTTAATTGGATTTTAATTATAGAAAAAGGAAGATTTCCCTCCTTTAAGTGCATTAGCTATCAAAAACTGGAAAGAATCTAGTTTGAAGGAAGTCTTGATTACTTATAATAATCTATTACTATTCCACTATGACTCACCAAACAATGTTAAAAAAATTTTAGATAATAGCCCTTCCAATCATAGTAATATGTCTATATTCCTACAAAAATGGAAGCCTAGAACCATTCTTCAAGATCTTAAGTAAACACAAGTGCCCATTTAGATCCATGTCCAAAGGGTACCACTAGAATACTAGACTATTATAAGTTTAGTCATTTTGAAAGTTATTAAGGAAACTAATAGATGCATATGAAGTTACAATTAGAATAAAGATTGTAAGTTTTGCTAGAATTTGCATAATAGTATAGACTAATAAGAGTTTCTAGAAATAATCCATTTACTAAGGCTTAATGATGTTGGTTAGCTCTATGAGGATTTAGCATCAGTCTTTTATTAATGATAACTTTAAGTGCCTCATCAAAATCAGATGTGGAAGTTAACATATAGAGAATTTTAGAATATAGATTAATATAAGCTTATAGGATTAAATATCCTAGAAGATAAAATTATAGGGATAGATGGTAAGGATGAGAATAAACAGGCTAAGAAATCTATAGTGCTTATTCTTCCAAACACTAATATCAATCTTGAAGCAACTATGATTAATAATAATGTAACTACTTCTCAAATGATTAATGAGGCACCATTAAGGGACATGTAATATAACCAGTTTCCAACCAATGTTGGGCTAAAATAGGCTATGATTATGCCTATTGAGGATAACATTATTCCCTACAACTTTAAAAACTACCAAACCCTAATATAGTTTCTATCGCATGCTCAATAAACACTAGTCTAAATTAGGCTATAACTTTTCCTATTAAAGAGAGCATCATTCCCTTCAATTTCCATAACATAATACCAATAACTTGTAGCCCTTCTAACTCTCAACTTATTACTAAATATGATAATGAATTCAAGTCAGTGGTAAAATGGAAATCCAAAATAAGGAATAAGGTATCAAACCTAAACCCCTCTTAATAATAACTTTTCTTTTATAGAATGTTAGAGGACTTAACAACCTTAAAAATAAATTCTTCTTCAAGGTTATCTAAATGAAATAAAACTTGTTATGCTCGGTCTTTTAGAAACTATATTGAAGGAAGATAATCGTAGGAAACTTACCTTTTTGATAATATATGGACTATTATTGCAAATTATTATTTCCCCTTCATTGGGAGAATTGTGGTAGCCTACAGTCAAGATAAGATAATGATATCTCATACAATAATCACTAACAAGCTCCTTAACTTAGGCCTTGAGCTTGTTTTATGAGAATTTATGTATTCATATAATCCATACTTATGTCTTTAACTTTGTCGTTCAAATAAATTCATTATCAAATAAATTTCAAAAAATCACTTGATTATCCATAAATCTTGGTTAGTGTTAGTTGACTTCAATAACACCTTACATCCCCTGAAACATAAAGGCTACCTGTGTCTAAAAAATCAATTAGAAGACTTCTATAAATGTGTTATTTGCATTAAAATTATAGACCTAAAAATAAAAGGTGTTGGGCCCCGTTTCTGGAGCCCAATTCCTGAGTCATAAAACATGGAAGTAGTTCCTTTTAGGGTTATTTAAATGTAATCTCCTTAACCATCATCATTTCATCGTCATTCTCCGATACTATAAGTGTTAGGCCACGTTTCTGCCCTGCAAGACACGTGCTCGACGTCCTATGTGACATCTGAATACGCATCCCATAAGGCTGGCATAGTCACACCAGTCAGTCACCAAAACATGAATTGAATTCTTCAGATCAATGTTCTGATCTTTCTAATGACACCAAAATTGTTCAATTTGGTTTAGAAATCTGAACGTTATACCCCAATCATTTTCAGACTATTATTATGCTGAGATAATGCATTATACTCAACTTCCACCCAGAAATTGAAAGTCTTAGAGACTGAATTAAAATTTTATTTCTTCAAATAATTTGTATCCATATGACTCTAGTTTATTGGGAAATGAGAGTAATCTCATTCGAAGCTATATAGCTGAAGATATGATTAAAATACCAAAGTATGTTTAGTAAAATAACTATTTCACACTCTTCCAATCGATTCCTTCACTTTCTTTCCTTCAATATTTTTAGAATCAAAGCAAAAGGCTACAATTTTTTGTGGAAAGATACAGAAATGTGTTAGGAATCTATTTATTAAAAAATTACCTCATTTGGAAGTTAGATGACAAAGCTATGGCCAAAAGAGTCAAATATGTTTAGAGCTAGAAAACCCTTCGGGTACGATCGCGAGGAACAAAAGGGCGATTGCGAGGATAAAGGTGCGCTCACGAGGAAGGAAGGTGTGATCACAAAGAGAAAGATGCGATGATGAGGAGGGAAGGTGTGATCACAAGAGTGCTTGGTGCAATCGTGAGAGTGTCTGGTGCGATCGCGACCGAAACTGTGTCGTATAAATATTAGATGCTACATCACTAACTTCAAATGATCATAACTTTCAACTCCGATGTACAAAATTTTCATATTATATATCTTTGGAAAGCTAGAAACACAAGATACAACTTTTAAGAAGACAACTTTGTCTAATTCAGCGTAGATTGATACAGATTTTCCCCTAAAGTTAGAACATAAATTTTACCCCCGTGAAAGACTTTAAAATGCAATGTACAAACTTGGAAAGTCATGAGCACAAACACAATCATATTTCATTAATAACAAAAGATAAGAGTTTTACAAATCTTTAATGGGCATTTTAAGCCACAATACATCATTTCTCAAAATACAAAATACAAAAGACACTTAAAATGAGCCTTGTGTTTACAAACACTAGCTTAAAATACAAAAGTATGCAAATTCGAAGTGATGTCGTGACTCTTGACTACTCGATCTCTTGCTCATCACTTAAATATAGGAAGGAAAATGAGGGTGAGCTTAAAAGCTCATGGGTAACAAGTTTATAATCGGTAACAAGCAAAAACCATTGAAACATTCATTTCCATTGAAAACTCAAATTGAATCATAAAGCATATATTTCCCAATTCTCAATTTGTCAAGCAATTTATAAGCAACTTAAATCATGCATTTAACAAACTCTTCAACACTTAAACACATCAAAATGATTTGGGAGGTCCATAAATAGAACAAACTAATACTTTCCCATATAATGGTCATATGTACTCATGAATAGAACGAACTAACACAATCCCACATAGTGGCTTTGTGTAGTCATAAACATGAGGGAGTCCCTGAAGGAGCTCCATACCACTAGCAAGTAGGCGGAAGAATCCTTTAGTTGAAGTGCACTTAACATACAGAATGGACTAAACCAAACCCACATAACAAGTATTTCATAACTTGTAAACTTGTTGCCCAAAATGACACATGTGGCACTTTCTCAAAGCATTTAAAAAACAATAAATGCATATGAATAAAATAGTTGAAAATTCATTTATTTTCATTTCTAGAAAGAAGCATTAATGGCTTATTATTCAATTATAAAAATGTAACCCACCTTGAATTCCTTTCTTATAACTTACTCAAATGTGCCTCTCCTCTTGCTCCTCTTGTCTTTCTTAATTCCCTTTACATAGGCAAAAATCTCAAATTCAATAGGGTTGCAAAATTGAAAACCCACAAAGCACATTCACTAAAATTGTTTCTTGAAAGCTTAAACCCATGCATTTCCTAAGCTTCATGAACCAAAACCCTTCCATAAATCCAAAGGATTAAAATCAAACTTACCTTGAATCTTCACCAAATAATAACATTGTTGGCTCAAATGGAACCTCTTCTCTTCCTCTTTCTTTTTCTCTTCTTGCACAACCCCAAAATCTCTCTTAAAACTAAGAAAGACGGAACTCTAGCTCAACTCTCCTTTTTTCTCTCAACCATCGAAACTCTCTTCTTTATCTCTGTTTTCGTTATTCTCTTCTTTCTCTACTTTTTAATTAAGTTTTTACTCTTCCCACAAACAAGACAACATTTTCCTCTTCCCTTTTTACCATTAATGATTGTACAAAGTCCATTTTACCCTCTCTTGTATGCCTTATGGTCTTTATCCTTAAGTGAACTACCAAAAATGCCCTTATACAATCTTACTACCTTAATTCAATTCACCTATGCAATAAAATCCTACTAACCTTGACATAATAATTAACTCTAAAAATTTTAATCCATCAAAACCTCAAAATTAATTAAGCCATGCTTAATTCACTAAAAAAATTCATGGCAAACATTTCTCCCCCTCTTAAAAAAAATTTCTCCCTAGAAATTCTCACCTAAATCATTAAAGAGATATGGATACTTCTCCGTCATTGCTTCCAAAGGTTCTCATGTGGCTTCTTCTACAGAATGGTTTCTCCATAAGACTCCATAAGACTTTAACTAGCTGAACTGTCTTGTTCCTGAGGATCTTTTCCTTAATGTCCAAAGTCTCCACTAGAGTCTCCTCACAAGTTAGATCATCTCTCAACTGAACCTTAGTAATCTGAATGATATGAGAGGGATCTGATTTGTACCTCCTTAGTATGGAAACATGAAAGACATTATGTATCTATGACAATTTTGGTGGCAAGGCCAATGTAAAGGCTAACAGTCCAATCCTCTCAATAATCTCATAGGGACCCACATGCCTAGGGCTCAACTTGCCCTTCTTGACAAACCTTATGACTCCTTTCTGAGGAGAAGTCTTGAAAAAGACTTCCTTGCCAACTTCATACTCCATCTCCTTCGATGTGCATTGATATAGCTCTTCATTCTATCTTGAGCTGCCTTAAAGCTTTCCTTAACTAGATTGACCTTGCCAACTGTAATCTAAAGTAAATATGCTCCAATCAATTTCCTTTCTCCTTCTTCATCCTAGCATATTGGAGTTCTACAACTCCTTCCATACAGTGCTTCATAAAGAGCCATCCGAATGCTCGAATGGTACGAATTATTGTAAGCAAATTCGACGAATGGCAAATGCTTATCCTAAGCTCCTTTGAAATCCATCACACATGCCCTGAGTGTTCCCTCAAGGGTTCGAATAGTCCTCTCAGATTGGCCATCTATTTGAGGATGAAAAGCAGTGCCAAAATTTAGCTTGGTTCGCAAAGTCTCTTGTATGCTTTGAAGTAAATCACTTGTTAATATAGAAATCATGTATAACATGTAAATTGGTTGCCCAAGAAGGTATAACACATTTTTGATTGAAGGTATAAAACCTAAGGCTCTTAAATGCATGATTAAATGAACAAAGGTTTTTAGGTTGAAATTGATACCTTCAACCGAGATACTTCTATACCTTCCTTCTATCATAGTTTCAATTACCTTTAAACTTTCATCTTTGGTAGCAACTCCAAATTGACTCCCTGATGCCCTTGATATGTGATGTGATATATAGACACTTACAGGTTGAGCTGCATAACGTTCATTGTCTATGTTCTTTACAGCCACTTGAATTTGTGCTTCTGTAAGATGATCTTCATGCCCTTTAGGAAACATCTTCTTCTTCCCTTTTTCTTCGTTTATTACGGTGGACATCTTGGTTATACATCTGGTACAATCTTTATTGTTGTTTTGCTTATAATCGGATAGATTGTATAATGATCTTTTGAAATTTTCATCGGATATGGTTCTGACTTTTCATCTCACAGAATACTATGTAGTCTTTGTTCTTCATGACTTAGAAGCTGATCGTTTATTGGTATAGGCTCGACTTGTACCTTGATTATCTGCTTAGAAGGTTCTCTGATAGTAGTTGAGTGTCTGTTTTGATCAGGTACTGATTCTTCTAGAACCTTCATTTTCAAATCCTTTTTCTTGATTGGTTAAGAAGGATTGTAAGGTACTAGCTAGCGTTCAACTGTCTATACCTTCTGTGGAACATTAGATGAAGAAACCTTTTTCTAACTAAGCTTCATTTTCTTTTGGGCTTCTGTTGGTTTGGAAGAAAGTTGTTGCTAGGGCTTCTTCCTCTCAAATACTAACTTCCCTTTTATCTCTATTTGTCCAGATGATTTTGCTAATTGACTTTACAGGATAGAGACAATTGATTTGTTAGGCTACTATCGTTGCTCTTGCTTCTCAGAATCTCCACGAAGAATCAGAACTTTCTGCTTCTTCTATTCTTATTATCATAAGGTCAACAATCTTGGTTACCTTCTTGACTCTTTGGACTATTCCGATTAGAGCATCTCAACCTTCCTCTTCAAAGACACTTGATGAGTTGGTTGTTGAACCCTGCTTCTCCCTCTGTAGAATCGTCTTAACTTGTTTTAACACATCAGATAATTGTTCAACCTTTTCTTTTATAGATATTCTTCTTGCCAATCAAGGTTTTGTTTGTCTTTCAGGTGGAACATGTTCACTCCTACTTTGTCTTACTATAAGCTCTCCCTCAGACTTTGCTTTTGGTGTAAAACGTATATCCGCTTCAGCTTCAATCTTGATTCCCATTTTGAGAATAGTAGAGGCATTAATAACACTCTTCATATTCATCTTTACCATGTTACCTCTATCAAGTAGGATTCCAGGTTCTTTAAAGAATCTTGTCAATAGCATACGTAAGGTAAAGAGCTATGATAATTTCCTTTAAACTTTATCATATTTTTCAAAATCAAGAATGGCAGATTAATGAGTTGGTGAGTAAGTAGATGAACCAAACAATGTTCATCATTCATTGTCACCATGTCCTTTGAGCCTACTCTTGGTAGAATACACTAGATAAGCTATGAATGAAGAACCTTAGCCTTTGAAATGAGGGTTGAAGCCTTCTTGACTCCTAGATCACTACATCCATATATTTGTCGATTTATGTGAGCTTTATCTATATGAGCTTGAGCAATCCATTTTGTATTATTAAACAACTTTGCTCTAATACTTAGACACCCAATAACCTTCTCAATAGAATCTTATGTGACTATAATTGACAACCTATCTACCATCGATGCTAAGGTTTTGTCCACCACCTTTTCATTATTCTAAAACTCATATATTTCATTCAAATAGACCGTCTCACGAATGTTGAAGAAAATTTTCCAGGCAACTGCTTCAATTTGTGGTTCGATGTCCATCTGATTTTTCTTCAAGGAAATGAAATCAATGTGCATCCCATAGATAAGAGATTTCTCCATTTTTTATCATTACTATATACTTGAAAACTTACGACTCTTCATCTTGTTCTTGTACAAATCGTATAAGTCATGATGTGTTAGATGAATGGTCATTTAACATTACCATATTCAAGTTTCATCTGATTTCCTCGAATCTATCTTCACTCAAGGGTTTAGTGAAGATATCTGCCTATTATTGATTCGTCTCATCAAATTGTAGACTGATGATTCCTCTCTGTACATAATCTCGTATAAAATGATGTCTAACTTCAATATGCTTTGCCCTCGAGTGTTGTATTGGATTTTTTGAGAGATTAATGGAACTTGTGTTGTCACAGAAGATTGGAAACTGATTTTTTTTAAAGAATAATCCTCTAATTGATACTTAATCTATAAAGTCTGTGAACAATAGCTTACAGCTGACACGTATTCAGGTTCTATAGTAGATAGAGCAATTGAACTTTGCCTCTTGCTTGACCAAGAAATTAGATTATGACCAAGAAAGTGATAACCTCCACTTATACTCTTTCTATCATTCCTATCTCTAGCATAATTATCATAATATTAACCAATTAACCTGAAATCTTTACCTTTCTCATACATTACGCAAAGATTAGTAGAACCTACTAAGCATCTCAATATTCTTTTGACAGTAATATAATGAGATTCTATAGGATTTGCTTGAAATCTTGCACACAAACAAACACTAAATAGTATATCAGGTCTGTTCGTAGTTAGGTAAAGTAAAGAACTGATAATTCCTCTAAAAAGAGTTTAATCAATCTTCTTACTAGCTTCATCCTTAGATTAAAGGATTGAAGGATGCATAGGAGTTGACATTAGTTTGACCTTCTCCATTTTATATTTGACTAAAAGTTCTTTGATATATTTTTGTTAATGAATAAAAATATTTTCTTTAGTTTGTTTAATTTGTAAACCTAGAAAGAATTTCAATTCACCCATCATACTCATTTCAAATTCACTTTTCATAAGATTTTCAAAACTCAAACATAACCTATTAGAAGTTGCACCAAAAATAATGTCATCTACATATATTCGTACAACTATAAAATCATTTTTAATATGATTTCTAAACAAAGTATTATCTACTTGACCTCTAATAAAGTCATTTTAATCAAAAACGAACTCAGATGATCATACCAAGCACAAGGTGATTGTTTTAATCTATACAAAGTTTTATGAAGTCTGTAAACATAGTTTGGTTTATCAGTATCTCAGGAGGTTGCTTTACATAAACTTCTTATCTATAAAACCATTCAAACAAACACTTTTCACATCCATTTGAAATAGTTTTATATCATGACAAGTAGCATATGCAAGCAAAATCCTAATTACTTCTAGTTTAGCTATAGGAGCATATGTTTCATTATAGTCTATTCCTTCTTGTTGGTTATAAACCTGAGTTACTAATCTAGCTTTGTTACCATTTACTCTTCCTGATTCGTCTAGTTTATTTTTGAATACCAATCTGGTTCCTATGATAGACTTATTGGATGGTCAAGGAACTAAAGACCAAACTTTATTCCTTGGAAATTGATTTAACTCCTCTTGCATGGCTAAAATCCAAGCTTCGTCATGAAGAGCTTCATCAATTTTCTTAGGTTCTAATTCAAAAACAAAAGCTACATTTGCCTCTCTTCTAAATTTAGGCCTAGTTCTTGCTCCTTCTAATGTTTATTCTATAATTAGGTTTTCTGGGTGAGAAGATTTATACATCTAGTCTTTTCTTAGACTAAAGTTTTCAAAAACATCTTCTACCTTATCAGGTGGGTCTTTTGGTGGTGACATGTCTAAATTATTGTCTAAAGGATCAGACAGCGTTTCATCATTAGAATTGTCTATTCTATCTAGATGAGAATCATCATCAAATTTTACATGCATAGACTCTTCAATAGAATTAGAAACAAGATTATAAACTCTATAAGCTTTAGAAGTAATCGAATATCCTAGAAAAATTCCTGAATTGATCTTAGAATCAACTTTATCCAATTTTTCTTTTGTATTCAATATAGTGCATTTGCAACCAAAAGGATGGAAGTAAGATATATTTGACTTTCTTCCTTTCCATAACTCATATGGAGTTTTATTTAAAATAGGTCGCAAAAATACTCTATTTTGAGTATAACAGGTTGTATTTACATCTTCTGCCCAGAAATATTTAGGAAGATTCATTTCATATAACATAGTCCTTGTGATTTCGTGAATCGTCCTGTTCTTTCTTTCTACAACTCCATTTTGTTGAAGAGTTCTAGGAGCAAAGAAATTATGAAAAATTCCATTCTTTTCACAAAACATTCTGAATTTTTCATTTTCAAATTCTCCACCATGATCACTCTTAATTCTAGTAATAGAAATTCCTTTTTCATTTTGTAACTTTTGCATAAAACCTTAAAGCACTTTATAAATTCATATTTATGTGATAAAAACAAAATCTAGTGAAATCATCAATAATTACAAGACCATACTTCTTTCTCCGTAGACTTAGTGTTCTGGTAGGACCAAACAAATCTTTATGTAACAGCTCTAGAGGTCTAGACGAAGTTACAACATTTTTAAAGGAAAAGATTTTTTAACTTGTTTTCCTTTTTGAAAACTCTCACAAAAGAAATCTTTGTTAAAAGTTATCCTTAGTAATCCTCTTACTAAATCATGTTTAACTAATTTGGAAATATGTTTAAAACTAACATGACATAGGTTTTTATGCCAAATCAGTTTTTCCTCATCTATTGATATAAGACATGAAATATTTTGACTTTTCAAAATGTTTAAGTTAATTTTATAGAGATTATTTCATCTCTTAGTAGAAAAGAATATGAAATTGTCCTTGTTTTTAACTACACGGGAATTTTGATTAAAGGATACTTCAAAACTAGAATCACATAATTGACTTACACTAATTAGATTATGCTTTAAGCCTTTAACTAGTAGAACATTATCAATAAACGAAAAAGAATCTTTACCAATTTTGTCGAATCCAACTATTTTGCCCCACTAATTGTCTCCAAAAGTTACTGATCCTCCTTACTTATGTTAGAGGTCTAGGAACATAGATCTTCTTCTTGTCATATGTCGTGAGCAACCTCTATCCAAGTACTATTGGTGTTTATTGCTTTTTCCAAGAAAGGAGATCTACAATATATATTATATCCTTCTTAGGTACCCATATTTTTTTGGGTCCTTTGAGGTTAACCTTACATTTTTTTTCATCGAGTAATAAGACTATTGTTTCTTTTTCTTTTCATTAGGAACAAAACTCTTACTATGGCAAACATTGCTATTATTAAAACCTAAACCACTCTTATCATTTGGATGCCTATATCTTCCAATCATATCATTCATCCTTTATGTACTTTCAATAATTGTTGATAAATCTACGGAGAGACTGTTAGTACTTTGTTTTAATGGATTAATTTTCACAGATCTATCTACGGTTACTTTCTTTTTCATATCATCTACTTGTTTCTTAAGGTAGACATTTTCTTTTTCTAAAAGTTCTTTGTTTTCCAAATTTTTAGCAAATTTCTTTTCCAATATCCTATATTGTTTTAGGATAGCATATGAATCTTCTAACAATTCTAAATATGCATCCTGAAGATCATCAAAGTTAGAAATTACTACATCATTGCATTCCCTTTTAGCTATAAGCATATATTTGCTTATTCTGATGTTTCTGAGCTGGATTTAGATTCAAATGAATCAAGATCTTCCCATATTACCATCATGCTCTTTTTGTTTTCTTTACTTTTCTTCTGTTTTCTTTTGAGCAATGGTCATTTAGACTTGTAATATCCTAGTTTATTGCACTCATAGCAGATGATAGAACTTTTCTCATTCTTTGAATCGCCTTTGCTATTCTTCTTAAAAGTGAAGTCTTTATTTCCCTTTGATTTCTTTTTCCACATCCTCCTAATCTTTCTTGAAATGAAGGATAGTTCATCATCATCTTCACTTGAATCTTGATCAGATTCACTAGCTTCATCATTCTTGATTTCTTCAATCTTTAATGCTTTTGAAGATGTGCTTCTATTTTTCTGTATCTTTTGATTCTTCTTACCAGCCTTTAATGCAATGGATTTATCTCGTCTAAGTTTATCTTTTGCTTCAAGCTCTACTTTTATGAATTTTTAATGAACCAAGCAATTCATCTAGCTTTAACTTACGCAAATCCTTGGCCTCTTGTATTGCCGTTACTTTGGGTCTGCATCTTTTTGTAAGACTTCTGAAAATCTTTCTGACATGATCTTGATTATTGCAGATTCTCCCAAGATCTTTAAGCCCATTAACAATTGTTTGGAATTGTCCAAACATCTTTTCAATAGTCTCATCATCTTTCATCTTGAACAGCTCATACTGATGAACAAGAATACTAATCTTGGACTCTTTCACTTGATTTGTGCCTTCATATGCAATGGCTAATGTATCTGACATTTCCTTTGTAGATTCACATTTATAAACCTTACCATATTCACTTCTGCTTATAGCATAACTTTAAAAAAAACTTGGCTTTTGAGTTTAACTGAAATTGAGCTTTCTGATCAGCTGACCATTTGTTATGAGAGATGCTATTGCCTTCATCATCTGTTAGTGTATATGGACCATTCTCATTGACATCCCAAAGACCAATATGTGTGGATTTTATAAAGAGCCGTATCTTGTCCTTTCAATAATGATAATCTTCAATATTGAATGTAGGAGGTCTTATGACTGAGGCACCTTCTATAATAAAAACATGTGATTTAGCCATCGATCTTTTTCCTCACTTTGTAACAGTGTTTCTTGTAAACCTTGCTCTAATACCAACTGAAGTAAATCACTTGTTAATATAGAAATCATGTATAATATGTAAAATACAAAAGAAAGGGGGTTGAATTGTGTAAAATCATCACAGATATTAATCTTTAGAAATTTCTTTACACATTCAAATGATCATAAAACAATTCACTTAAGTCGATGAGTAATGCAATCATAAAAACTATTATCTACTTTTTTATCAACAAGAAATTTAAAGAGATAAGGGTTAGATAATAGACGCCACGATTTTATACTGGTTCACACTTAACTTTAGGCTATGTCCAGTCCTTAAAGTTTTTCTGAGATTTCACTATACTCTTCAATGTTACAAGTATTCTTTCTATACTTGTAGATTCTCCTCAGGTCTCTCTCACAAAGTATTCTTTATCTGCTTTCTTAGCCTCTCCAGGCTCTAGCCTTTCTTTCCCTTGGAAAGATATTGTTGGAGCTTCACGTTACAAATGTATTCACTCTCTTTCTTTCGTATTTAAGTATAGAGTTTCTGTAAGTATTGTACAATCAGATTTTCTCTCTTGTATTGTATCTCGTTGTAGAAACCATTATTTAGATTACAACTATAACTAGTATTTATAACCTAAGTCTTCAACTGTCTTTTTGAGAAAACTGCTTCTTGAATCTTTTAGAAACCGTTATTAGTTAAGTCTTGTAACTAACTCCAACTAACTAATTGACTAACGTTCTAGAATAGTTTTCATTTCCATTGTTTGGTGTCGTGTTTTCGTCTTATACCACGCTTTCATCTTGCATCATGATTATATCTTCTTATGTTGACCTTCTATGTAGCACCCCACTCTCACAAGACACATACTCGACATCCATGGTGATTTCCGAGTACGTACTCCGCAAGGGTGGCATGCTAGAATGATCATTCAGTCAAAATTCATTAAAAAACTTTTGTTTCTTTAAAACAAGGTATATGCAAGCGGAAATTACTAATCAAATTGGGCCTATGTCATTTAAAAACATTTCCATTTCCAAGCTACAATCTTTACAAACATTAGTGTTCAACCTTAAATTTGGGCCCATTTCAGATACAAAACACTTGAAGCCATAAAGTCATTTCATTTCTAAATCGTTTACATACACTTTGTACAATTCTTACTGAACATAATTCAAAAATAAAAATCAATGAAGACATATGCAGGTGCAAACTGATCCTGACCCCTAATCCATATCAGACCTCAGTGGCTATACTCCATTTAGCCTAGCTGAATAATTCCTCAGAACCTGAAAAGCC
>JANIJH010000007.1:37004427-37015039 GCA_024520975.1 Erythroxylum areolatum | reverse complement strand
ACATACCAACCCATACCCGGACTGTTAGGGCGGGTACGGGCGGGTAAACGGGTGACCCGCCCGTTTTGCCAGGTCTATTAGCAATGGATACAAATTATAATCCTATATCATATTTAGGATTAAAGAAATTAAACTCCTTTAATTTATCCCTAATTCTCTAATTAACAAAAATTATATTTATAGATCAAGATTGACATCTAGAGATGCATTATGATCACCTAAATATTTAGGAATGTCAAACTGGTTTGGACTAACCTTTCTATGCATGATTGTAAAACCTCGAACTTTTCTTTTAATTTGAATATAAAATTTTATTTTCACTAAATAGTGTTTCTAGATGAATAGTAAATCCGGGTGAATAGTATTTTCTTGAATAGTAAATTTGGGGACTCAACCTCAAAAAATTGAAAATATCTAGAATAGATATTAGAGTCTATTGATACTAAAATGGATCGAAAATAAGTTTGATCGGACGGATTTCAAGAGTTTCAAAAGTTTAGGATTAAAATATTCTTTTTAGAAAATAATAGGTATTGATGATTTTAAACCCAATCGAATTTTTTTAAAAGCATCTAATCAATAAGCGTTGACCCTAATTAGAGTATTTCATAGTCAAATTGATAATGTGACGATTGTGAAATAATTTTAGAATTTAATTCAGTTAGTTGGTGAATTAAATTAATTAAAGGGCAGTTTGTTCCTTTTATATAAAATGGTATTAGTGGATTAATGAATCACACTTAATGACCAATTAGAAGATTTCTTAAAGTTTAAGAATCAATAATTACATGGTGATGAGTCATTAGAGATGACCAAGGAGAAAATGACATGTGTAATGCACTAAATGAGTTTTAAAAGCAAAATTTAGTCACTAATTGCTTCATTTGGTGTGTTAATCGGGAAAGTGGAAAAAGAGAAAGGAAAATAATAGAAAATAAGGTGGGATTTCAGCCAAGGAGAAGAGGAAGAAGAGGGAAGTTGGTTTTAACAGATTTTGAGTGCGATTTGGAGAAATTTTGGTCAAGTCTAAGTGCTTATCAATTAACCAAGAGATTGAAAAATAAAAAGGTAAGTTTTCCTAGCTTAAACTACTAGTTTTATGGGCTTTTTAGTGGAATGGATTTACTTCTAATCAATGGTGGTTTTTGACTTACCATGGAGTAAATAATAAGCTTGGAAGCATTTAAGGGTTGAAAGTGAGAAAGTAAACCAAGAGATCAAGCTTGAAAGAATTGGTCAAGCTTAAGGTTTTGTGATTAAAAATTCGTTTGATTTCATTTTTTGTGTTTGGACTTCAATTCATATATTTAAGAAGATAATTAGTGTGTTGAAAATAAAAATGAAATTGATTGGGAGGCTTAGATGATGAATTTGGACTAGGTGAAGTTTATGTAAGTTTGAGGTTTTTATGGCCAAATGATTGGGGATGATATTATGTAAATTGAATAATATTATAGGTTTTAAAACATGTATTTGTGCTATGATATGTTAAATAAATGGAAGGAAAATTGATGTGTATCAATTTGGCGATGCTAGAAGATCATTGAAGAAAATTTGTAATTTTTAGTTTGATGTGTTTAGATGATGCTTGATATGAATCTTAGGTGAATTGTGTTGAAAAATTGGAAAGAAAATGAAATGATTATATATATATATATATATATATATATATATATATGAGTGTGTGTGTGTGTGTGTGTGTCTGGTGAGGGAAATTCGACCTTAGGAGAAAATGTAGTTATTGGTGTAAGTTATTGAAGTTTGATTATATTTATGGTGTAAATAAGTTGAAATTTTAAGGTTGTTATTGTGAAAAATCAAATGGAAAAAGTTAGCATTAATAGCATTACATATTCGTCCATATGGTTAATTAATTAAGTGAGATAGTGTTTTGAAATAATTTATAAGTTAGAATGGGTAAAATATTGTACCGCATCTAGACATTGCTTGATCGTTAAGGGAATAACTATCTAGAGCTTACTATGAGTTGACCTAGATGATCCTCACTACAACTGAATTGTTTTCTGTTTAAATTTCAGTTACTAAATTGCTACTTATATAATTGTGATATTCTAGATATTATTGATCCGAGGAGCTTAATATTCGGGAATGTATTGGAAGTGATTACTAACTATATGTGAATATGGAAATATGTGTTTTCAACTGAATGTTGAATGCTAGACTTAGATCCGAAGAATGTGATATATGACTGGAATTTATTGAATGTAAAATTATGAATGCATCATATGTGAAATGTTGCATCTCATAACATTGAAATGCATGACTAGATAAAAGAGTTATGAACGGAGTGACCCAAGTGAAAAAGAGTTTAAAGATAAAAAATGTGCATAAAGAGCCACAAACTCAGTTATCAATGAGCTCAGCATCTATAATGGGTACAAGATAGTATATAAATAAGCTCGGTATCCACAACAGATATAGGAAGTTAAATAGGCGCTCAGTCACAACAAAATAAAAATGAAAGTGAGTCTCATGTGCATTTACATCTATATCTTTACACTTGTTTATGAGATTGATTGGAAGTAAATGTTGAATTGTGTTGATGATATAAAGAATTGAGATAAATGATCAGATTGCTTTGAAATTACTATATGAAGTTTTTGTATTCATAATATGCTTGTTGAAATATCACGAGCAATGCAATAAATATGGGATTTGATTTTGGATGAGGTGTTATACTAATTGAATTGTGCTTAATACATGAGATGTTTATGTTTTGTTTAAGTGAGCGCATCGATGATGGTTTATTCATTGAGTTTGAAAAACTCATCAAAATTGTAAATATTGATTTTTAGGTACTGAGGAGACCTAGCTTCCAAAGCAATCTAGTTGAAGTCTAGTATTGTTCATTTTGGAAATAAGAAATGGCTCAAAGATTTGGTCAGCTGACATCTAAGGAGTTAGATAGAATGTTTTTGTTTAGTATCTCATATCATGTAGAACTTGCTGTATAAAATTGTGAACTCATAAATGGTTTTATAATGTAAAAATATGGTTGATGTGCATTAAAATGACAATGTAAATTATGTTTTATTAATGAAATGGGATGAGTTGAAACTTAAATACTCGTGTTATGTATGGTGCCTTAATAAGTGAATGTGATTGCTTTAGCATGACATTCCCATAGGGTATATTCTCAGAAAATCTATAGATGTTCGGGCATACGCATTATAGTAGTGGTGTGTTACAATTTTTGGTATCAGAGCGCGGTTTGGTATCCCTGAGGACATATAGGAGTAGTTTAGCATGACATTTTGTGAGAAACTCGTATAGTGATTATGATTGTTGATTGATATAGGTCATCTTCTGTAGGAGACTGAGTAATCGAGTCAGCTAATGCCTCAGAGAGTCTTTTAAGCCCCAGTCTGAGCTAATGCCTTATAGAGTATCTTAGAGGAGGTAAAGGAGGTATGACAAACTTAGGAAGCAGGGGCTGTGGACTTCTATGGAAGTATAGACCTTGCTGAGTCTGAAGGTTGGTTAGAAAGGACAGTGAGAATATTTGATCAGATAGACTGCAAGTCTGACGAGAGGTTCGACTATATAGTTTCATTACTTTAGGGTCCAGCCTACCAGTGGTGGAAAACTATTCCTGATAGCTCGGTTTAACCCTGTAGATTGACGTGGGAAAAATTTTTGAGGTCTTTAAGGAGAATTACATGCAAAAGATTTATTTAGATAGAACGATGAAGGAGTTCTTAGATCTGAAGCAAGGAAGTCTCACTGTAGCTAATTACAAAGTGTGGTTTAATGAGTTAATGGGGGGTATGCTATTACCTTGATTCCGACTGAGGAGGACAAATATAGAAGATTTAAAGATGGATTGAATATGCAGATTCAAACAAGGCTAGCAACTACTAATTTGAGTAGTTTCACTGAGTTGAGAGTTGCTTCAATTAAAATTGAACAGTTATTAAAAGATGAGCAAGGTGAATACAGGCAAGAGTTCAGAATGAAGAGGCCTAGTGAATTTCAAATTGATTCTAGTAGAAGGTTTAGTAAACGCCAGAGTAGACCGTCATGATCATAACACAGATCAAGACAGTCAGGATTTTAATCGTGAGGTGGTTTTGTTTATTTTGATGCCAGAGGACTAGCTTCAGAAGGATAGTCATATGGTAGACAGACACAATAAAACCTTAGTTGTGAACATTGTGGGAAAATTCAAGTGGGATATGCTGGAAGATATTCGGGGCTTATCTACATTGTGGTTCTTTTGAGCATTAAATCAGAGATTGTACTGCCATTTTAGGACCTTAATCTGGAGTGAGAGGAGGATCAGTAATCGAAGTGATTGTTCAGCAGAGCAGAACGAGTGGAATAGGATAGAGAGGAAGAGGCAGAGGTAGAGGTAGAGCTAGTTCTGCAGGTCCTAGTGCTAGGACGAGGACTGAGGTGTAGAGTAACCAACCTTAGTCTTAGGCTAAGATTTATGCCATCACCAGACATAAGGCTTAGGACTCCCTAGATGTTATAGTAGGTGTGTTATATGTCTTCAATTTTTAGGCATATGCATTATTAGATCCAGGATCAACGCATTCTTTTATTACTTCTCATCTGGCATTTAAATTGCATTGTGAAAAAGAGATATTGAAATGTGAATTAGAGGTGAGTACTCCAATTGGTAGTACTACCACGATTGGGGAGGTTTGTAGAAGGTGTATTATTCGAGTTGATTAGGCGACATTAGAAGCTGACCTAATAGTATTGTCGTTAAAAGAGACAGATCTTATCTTAGGTATGTTCTGGCTTACTGCACATAAGGCTATCATGAACAGCTACATTAAGGAGGTAATTATTGAATCTCCTAATCAGCCAAGAGTAATATTTCAAGGTGTTAATCAAGCAGTGCCAGCCAGGATAATTTCATAAATGAGTGCTCTTAGATTGATTTAAGGGAGATGTGAGGGTTACTTAGCCTACATAATTGAGCAGACAGTTCAGGATATTCCCGTTGTCAGGGAATTCCTGGATGTAGTTCCCACTGAATTATTGGGACTACCCTTGGATAGGGAGATGGAGTTTACTATCGATCTTGTTCCAGGTACTGCTTCTATATCGATTCCTCTATATAGGATGGCACCTGTAGAGCTTAAAGAACTCAAGACTCAGTTGTAGGAGTTTTTGGATAAGGGTTTTATTAGAAACCAATGTGTCACCTTGGGGAGCTCCAGTTTTGTTTGTGAAGAAGAAAGATGGAACCCTGAGATTGTGTATCAATTATAGACAGTTGAATAGAGTGACTATAACATCCCATTACCCATGTTAAGGCTAGAATAGTAAATATAAGAGATTATTGAGGGATCAGAAAATGCATTTCATGTTCATGCATAATATGACATACATATACATGTGAATATAGATATTTTTGCACATGAAAATGATTATCCATGCATTCATTGACATTCCAAGTATAATTGATTTATAAATGTGGAATATGATTTTATTAAGAATTGTGGTTTATTTGTATTAAAAATTGATTTGGAGAGTGTATTTGTTGATTTAAAATTTTTGGAGAATTTTAGGAAAAAATTATGAAATTATTGGATATTATTGAATTGGGAAAAAATGGCACTTAGTAAGTAAATTTATAAATGGAAATAAAAATAAGAGTCAAATGATATTGAGAAATTTTAGAGATGACTTTAGAATTTGTGAGTTAATAATATTGAAAATTTTAGTGACAATTGGAATAAAAAGATGAGAGTTATGGGACTAGTTCAATAAGAACTTAGTTAAAGCCTTAGAAGTTAGATAAGTGACAAGTGCCACTTGTCTAGTTCAAGTTTCATTATACAATTACATTTTTAAATGAACAAGTCATGTTTCTTCTATCTTTGATCACTTGTCTAGTTCAAGTTTCATTATACAATTACATTTTTAAATGACCAAGTCATGTTTCTTCTATCTTTGAAAGACCAAGTCATTCTTTTTTGCCTTGGCTTATTTCCTTCTTTGTGGCTTTCTTCTCTAAGCTTCATCTTCTTCACGGTTTTCTCACCAAAGTTACACCTTACTTCCATCTATCTTTTACTACTCCCATTTTGTTGCCTCTTTCTTTTGCTACAAGAAAACCTAACCTAATCAACCTTCAAGATGATGCATGTGGGTTGTATGAGAATTAGAGCTTCTTGGAGTTTTTGAAGAAATTGAAGTTTTAACAAGAAAATTATGCTTTAAATATCTTGGGTATGGTTAAATGAAGCTAGAATGATGAGTAAATTAAGAGTGATGACTTCATTTTTTTGCAATGTGTATGTATGTGTCATGGGTAATGGATAGTTAATTTAAATGTCCTACTTTTGTATATGTATGATGAGTAATAATTCATAAATTGTTTTAGAGATGTTTTAGAGGTAGAATGATCATCAAAATGGTGTTAGGATGAGTGCAAAAAATTGATAATGAATGGTATATGCACATGTTATATTTTGAGTTAATGATCAAAATGTTATGTTTTGAGTTATTTTGTGAATGATATTGAGTAATGGAGTTAAGAATGAAGAGTAATGAAGTAGGAAAAGTGATCTTTATACAAGTTATGTTAGGTGTAAAATCTGGAAAGTTGGAAGATGAGTGCTGGAAAATGTAGCAGTAACATGTTCACTGATTATGCTTCTATTTTTTTACCCATAACTTGATCTATAGTTATCTAAATGAGATGATTCTTAATCTGATTAAAATAAAGACATAGGGCTACAATTTTTTTAAAGAAATTGAATTTTAATTCTATCTCTATAATTCCAGAATCTGACTTGAAGTTTGGTACTGAATACTATTATAGTTAAAGAACAATCCAAATTATTTGGAGTATAACTTTTGGAATACTAAACCAATTGAATGATCTTGGTTTCATTAGAAACTTCAGACAATGGGGAACATTTATATAGAAGAAAGTATTGCCAAATTGCTTCATTTTCATTATCAGATTGATCATGTACAATAGTCCTGAAACTATGTTTCAGGAAAAATTTGAATTGACGAAATGAGTTATGAATTTCGATTTTAATGGTTTTATTGAGGTATAAACCATAAGTATAAATGATACTTATGTGAGTTTGGAAATATGAATGCCTAAATCATGAGAATAGAAGAGCGATACCCAAGATTGTCATGAACATGCATTGTGAATATTGCATAGATATACATGTGCATTAATAAACACTTATAATTGTGCAGATTTATGATATGTGTATATTGCGTGATATAGAGGAGCAACTGGAACATCAAAATCCATATGTTGCTACACTAAAGTTGAGACCGATGTTACATGATAAAATTAAAAGAGTAAAGAATAAAGATCTTGATATGGTGAAGTTTATAGAGAATGTTAAGCTAAATACAGATTCCGAGTTTGAGTTGAGCGATGAGACATTATGATTAAAGCAGAGGCTATGTGTTCCTAATGTAGATGATCTGGGAAAGGAAATCCTAGAGGAAGCTCATATGGCTACCTATTTTATGCATCCTGGTACTGCCAAGATGTATAACACGCTGAAGCAACAATTCTGGTGGCCTGGAATGAAAAAGCAAGTGGTGGAGTATGTTTCTAAGTGTATGACATGCCAGCAGGTTAAGGCTAAGCATCAGGATCCAATAGGGAAGTTACATTTGTTGCTTATTATGGAGTGGAAATGGGAACGAACTACCATGTATTTTATTATGGGGTTGCCAAGGACTCTGAGGAAGAATGATGCTATATGGGTTGTATTAGATCGATTGACTAAGATGACCCATTTCTTATCGGTGACAAAGAATAACTCACTAGATCAATTATCCCGGAGATATGTGAATGAAGTGGTTAGATTGTATAGGGTTCCAGTGTTCATTGTATCAGACAAGGATACCAGATTTATTTTGAGATTCTAAAAGAGCTTACAGTCAGCTATAGGCAAAAAGTTGAACTTCAGTATTGCATTTCATCCTCAAATAAATTGACAGAGTGAGAGGACAATCAAGACTATTGAGGATATGCTCAGAGCATGTGTATTGGAGTTTCAAGGAGCTTGAGATCAATATATAGCACTGATAGAATTTGCTTACAATAACCACTATCACAGTAGTATCGGAATGGCACCATATGAGGCATTATATGGAAAAAAATGCCAGTCGCCGCTATATTGGGATGAAGAGGGCTTAAGAATGGTAGAAGGCCCAGAATTGATATAGGATACAGTAGACAAGGTGAAATTGATCCAAAGCATAATTAAAGTAGCTCAAGATAGACAAAAGAGTTATATGGATTAGCACAGAAGGAGTATAGTGTAGGAGATAGAGTGTTTCTGAGAGTGTCACCATAGAGAGGAGTATTAAGATTTGGTAAAAAGGGCAAGTTGAACCCTAAGTACGTTAGTCCTTATGAGATCATTAAGAGGATAAGGACCTTTGGCATATAAGTTAGCTTTACCCAATGACATGTCTCAATTACACAATATGTTTCATGTGAGTATGCTCCGAAGATACCGATCGGATCCGACATATGTGATACTAGCTCAAGAGATTGAGGTTGCTAGTAACCTAAGTTATGCTGAGGAGCCAATCAAGATAGTGGGATCTCAGATCAAACAGTTGAGGAATCGAGTAATTACACAGGTGAAAGTCCTTTGGAGGAATCACTCGATAGAGGAAGCCACATAGAAAAATGAGGAGCATATGAGGAGACAATAACCCTATTTGTTCGAACAATTAGGTAAGAATTTCGAGAAAAAAATTTCTTTTATAGAGGGGAGAGTTGTAACATCCCGTTACCTATGTTAAGGCTAAAATAGTAAATATGAAAGACTATTGAGAGATTAGAAAATGCATTTCAAGTTCATACATAATATGATATACACATACACGTGAATATAGATATTTTTATACATGAAAATGATTATACGTGCATTCAATAACATTCTAGGTATAATTGATTTATATATGAGGAATATGATTTTATTGAGAATTGTGGTTTATTTGTATTGAAAATAGATTTGGATAGTGTATTTGTTGACCTAAAATTTTTGGAGAACTTTTGCAAAAATTTCCAAAATTGTTGGATATTATTGAATTAGGCAAAAATGCCACTTGGTAAGTAAACTGATAAATGGAAATAGAAATAAGAGTCAAATGATATTGAAAACTTTTAGAGATGACTTTAGAATTTGTGAGTTAATGATATTTAAAATTCTAGTGATAATGGGAATAAAAAGATGAGAGTTATGGGACTAGTTCAATAAGAACTTAATTAAAGCCTTAAAAGTTAGATAAGTGACAAATGTCACTTGTCTAGTTCCAGTTTCATTATAGAATTACATTTTTAAATGACGAAGTCACGTTTCTTCTATTTTTGAAAGACCAAGTCATTTTTTTTGTCTTGTCTTATTTCCTTCTTCGTGGCTTTATTATCTAAGCTTCATCTTCTTCACGGTTTTCTCACCAAAGTTACACCTTGCTTCCATCTATCTTTTACTACTCCCATCTTGTTGTCTCTTTCTTTTGCCACAAGAAAACCTAACCAATCCACCTTCAAGATGATGTATGTAGGTTGCATGAGAATTAGGACTTCTTGAAGTTTTTGAAGAAATCGAAGTTTTAACAAGTTATGCTTTAAATATCATGGGTATGGTTAGATAAAGCTAGAATGATGGGTAAATTAAGAGTGATGACTTGATTTTTTTGCAACGTGTATATATATGCCGTGGGTGATGGATAGTCGATGTAAATGCCTTATTTTGTATATATATGATGAGTAATAATTCATAAATTGTTTTATAGATATTTTAGAGGTAGAATGATCATTAAAATGGTGTTAGGATGAGTGCATAAAATTGATAACGGATGGTATATGCACATGTTCTGTTTTGAGTTAATGATCAAATATAGATCATGAATTGTCTTGTGAATGATATTGAGTTGAAATGGAGTTAAGAATGAAGAGTAATGAAGTAGGAAAAGTGATATTTGTACAAGTTGTGTTAGGTGTAAAATCTACAAAATTGGAAGATGAGTGCTAGAAAATGTAGCAGTAACATATTCATTGATTATACTTTTGTGTTTTACCCATAACTTGATCTGTAGTTATCCAACTGGGATGATTCTTAATCTGGATTAAACTAAAACATAGGGTACAATGTTTCTAAAGAAATGAAATTTTAGTTCTTTCTCTAGAATTCCAAAATCTGACTTGAAGTTTGGTACAGAACACTGTTACAGTTAAAGAACAGTTTGAATTATTTAGAGTATAATTTTTGGAATGTTGAACCAAATTGAATGATCTTGGTGTCATTAGAAACTTAAGAAAATAGGGAACATTTTTTTAAAAGAAAGTATTGCCAAGTTACTTCATTTTAATTGTCAGATTGATCATGTAAATTAGACCTAAAGGTATGTTTCAGGAAAAATCTGAATTGACGAAATGATTTATGAATTTTGATTTTAATGTTTTTATTGAGGTATAAACCAGAAGTATAAATGATACTTATGTGAGTTTGGAAATCTGAATGTTTACATGACAAGAATAATAGAGCGATGTAGCACCCCCTTACCATAGGGTATCCACCGGAACGCCCGTAGGTCATTCCGGTACATATCCTACGACAAGAGACCACTACTG
>JANIJH010000007.1:36980417-37004327 GCA_024520975.1 Erythroxylum areolatum | reverse complement strand
ATCGACCGATTCGCCAATTGGCGATTTTACCGGTCCAGGAATTTTCTCCGGAAAAATCCAGAAAAATTCCTATAAATTCCTAAAAATGTAAAACGATTTATGGTGCGGTCCAAATAATTTTCCAAACTCAATTACCCCATTAATTTCATACAGAAGTTCAATTTCAAACATAAGCCGGAAAATGACATGAATGCATGTATACTATGTGCATGTGCGACCAATCAGTAATTATAGAGACTATATGCTGTATGCGCATGCCGAGATATAATTAAATATCCCGAACCTATCCTAATTACCAAAATACCCTTTCCTATAGAAGAGGGGATGTTACAAGCGATACCTAGGATTGTCATGAACATGCATTGTGCATATTTCATATACATACATGTGCATTAATAAACAATTATAATTGTGTAGATTTATGATATGTGTATATTGCATGATATAGAGGAGAAACTGGAACATCAATATCCAGATGTTGCTGGGCCTTTAAGGTAATAACTTCGGAAGCAATCTGTGAGTAACCTAGACAGTTTTGCTCAGTTAATTGTTTGCTTTATGATATGTTTTGAATGATGATATGGCTGTTATTTGATTATGTTGATGCCAGACAATAAAGGTTCTAGACTTGATGCATGAATGTGATATTGAAGTGCTACCTGTATATGAATGTGATGAATAATTGCTTGTTAACATGATTTTTGAATGTTGAGCCAAGGTCTGAAGATCAATGTGAATATGATTGATTGAACATATGAGATGCATTCTATACATGAATGCATGATTAGATAATGATAGTTATGACCTAAGTACCCATCGGAAATGAGCTTAAAGCTCTAAATGTGATTAAGAGACAAAGGCTCACTATATAAAATGAGCCCTGTATCCCAATGGATGAGGGACAATATAAATGAGCCCGGTATCTATAATAAATATGGCATAGTTTAGGTACTCGATCACAACAACGTAATAGTTAAAAAAGAGTCACATGAGCATTGTATATACATTTTAATAAGTATGTTTGATTGATTGAAATGTATAGTTGTCTTACCTTTATATGAGAAAGTGATATGTGATAATTTATGCAAAATGCAAAGATGTGAATTATATGTTATATGTGTGATGTGTTGTATGAAATGAGTGAACCATCAATGATGGTTACCTTATTAAGTTCGCAAAACTTATCAAAATTGCAACATTGATTTTTAGGACCGCAAAAGGACTTTAGCTATCGAGAGATGCTACAGGAAGCATAGTCTTGTGTTTTTGGGTAGAGGAAGAAATTGCTCAAAGGTCAGTCAGGTGGGATTGAAAAGATTAAATAGATTTTTGTGTAATTTCCTCTTTTATGTAGCATATTTTGTATTCGAATATGATGATGCAGTATTCGGATGATATTGGAAACTGTCAATATAAACATTCGGTTTTTATGAAATGAAAGGAGGAATTTGTTTTTTAAATTATTATGTTTTTCCTTATGATGTCTTATAAGAAAATAAAGAATGATGGTGCCATGTTAAGTCATTATAGTGACTGCTCTAGCGTGCCATTTTCATAGGTTATGTACTGGAATGTCCTCAGGGTGTTCCAGTACGTACCCTAAGGTAACGGGGCACTATAGTGACTATGAAAAATAAGTACCTATTACTGAGAATAGATGATCTACTTGATCAACTATAAGGAGCTCAGATGTTCACTAATTTGGATATGAGATCATAGTACTATCAGATGAAGATAGCAGAAGCTGAGGTACCAAAAAGTACATTTTAAATTAGTATGGGCATTTTGAGTTTTTGATGATGCCTTTTGGATTGACAAATGCTCCGACAGCTTTTATGGCATTGATGAACAAGGTATTTCAACCTTACCTAAATCATTTTATGATCATATTTATTATGCATCCAATACATCACTTCATTCTTTAATCAATCATAAAGAAGCTAATGAATGAGACTCTTCTCATTTATTTAAGATGGTTATATTAAAAGATCAATAACCTAAATGAGACCTTCTCATTTTCGGTTATGGATTAAAGAAGTTCAAATGCAGCTCTTCCTTTCCTTAATCAAATGAATGCTAAAAGGTTACATTATATGCCATCATTAAAAGACAACTATTAAACCATTTAATGATAAGATCATTACTCCATTTAATGATGATAAAGAATGATAAAAACTATCTTTAATTTAGCAATTCAATGCTAAATGTGTAGTTACATATTTAGGTATAAAAAGCCGAAATATGCCCTCCTTCTCTATTTAATAACTTTATTTCAATTTAATTAATCTAATTAATCAAATCAAACTAATGTCAAGCCCAATATTAAATGTTCATTTAGGCTTCTAATTGAAGTAAGCACGACATTCAATCATGGGCTTTAAAACCTCTATTTATATTTCTTACTTTGCTTGATAACCTTCTTAGAAGCCAAATGGGGAATCTAATTGGACTTACATGATTCAAGTCCTAATAGGCTAGAGTTAATCTCATTAAAATTAATTCTAGCTTGTTAACCAAATTTCATTCCACTAAAGACAATTGGTTGAACTCTTGAATTACTAAACAATAAAAGAATATATGTTTCAAATAAGATGTCCAATTGCAAACTTTATTATGAATCATATTATAGCCATCCACACAATAAACGGTAAAATTACCGTTTTGCTCTTATGTTTGTTTTTCCTTCTAGATCTCCCATTTTATTTTATATGGTGATTAACACACAAAATCTAATCTTGATGTTAAGAATTGATGGGTAGTTAGTCCATCAAACTACTAACACCAGTTTAATCACCAATCTCTGTAAAACATCTAGAAGTAATGATATCACTATAAACTCTTTATTTGAGTGAATGTTCCCTGATACATGGTTCAATTAATAATTCCAACATGTAGACACTAGATTGATACTCTGTAAAAATTTATTCCGATCATATCAAGAATTATAATGAAACATATATGAGTTCACCACTTATCAAGACTGTGGTTCGTAATAAAGAATGCAAAGGTGTATATTTTAAGATTAAAGTAACGGCCCACTTTATTCTTTTAAATCCATACTTGATTCTAGATTCTTCTTATAGTGCCATGATTGATAGTCAACTACTATCATGATATGGAACTAATCATTCCCTTAAAGTAAACTCTTTTACTTACAAGGAGACAAATCGCAACCCTACAATCTAAACCATAATCAAACGACCAACTTGATTATTGAATTGTGAATCATCTAATTTATTTTGATAATATACAAGTTTCCCATATATCTCCATATATATGTATATTACATACAACAGAATCTTAGTACCTTATTACTAGATATATAATACTTATACAAATAAAACTAATCTTTTTTGTTTTATTAATAATAAATATTTTTATTACAAAAGTAACTGGAAGAAGATTAAGTTATATGTAAATATACTTGCTTTCCAGGGAATTGTATACATAACTCCAACACTTGTTTTATGCTAAAAATCACAAGTATACGGGTCATTATTTGTAGTAAAAAGCAGATATTATCCCACAGAGATTGTGCTTAAGAACCACATAATCCAGGTTATGCTTTGTTTAAGACTCAAATTTGAATAATAAACTGAAAAGTAAACTAAATTAAACAAACTAGAAACAATTGAATAATGTAACAATCGAAATCCATAAAGAGAATTAATCAAGTAATGGGAGAGGGGATTTTACCTATCACTAATGCTAATCTAGCCTTTTATGTGTTTATGGGGGTGTCAGTTCTAGATGATCGTAGGATTGATTACTCTCTTTCGTGTTATAATCATTCCCTAAATTGTAACCCTAATCTAATTATGGACTTGCAATCTCTTAATTTATAAAGTGCACACAATTTTAATTAGTTCTAAAATTCTAAAAAAAACAATAAAGTCTCGCACGAGATCTCTCTCTATGAAATTATCGACTAGATTGATTAAGTGGTCAATTAGATCGTCTATCTCTCATTAATCTAATCTAATCATTTTTATCTAGTTCACCCTTCTCGGTTTGTCACCGAAATGTGCAATTATATTAATCAATCACACACCCAAATTAAGTGAACACAAATCAACTAGATTAACATTAAAGATAAACAAAATCCCAAAGCCAAAGTTAGATCATCATTAACAACCCAAAGTCCATAACCATACAGCCCATCTCAATCTTACAAATTAAATGAATAAAAATGTAAAAGGGGAGGAAATGAAACTCAGGTTGGATGACTTAGGAAAGTAGCAGTGTCGGGAGATCACCTATTTGGGGAGGCTTTGGCATTAGAACCCTCCTCTTCTTCCTCTTCTTCTTTCTCTCTCTCTTCTTGCTCTTTCTTTTGTGTTTCCAAATGTAGGTAGAATGTAAAATCCTTTCTAGGGTTCCGTCATTATTCTTTTATAGTCTTTTCCAAGTAAGGTAACCCTAGTGTCTTTCGGGGGTCTAAAATATCCTTCAAAAAGTTGAATCCAAAAATGACTCCGCATCTATTTGCGCGCAGGCCACGATGCTCTCTGTCACTATTGTGCCATATCCCCATAATCATGGCCCTATATTTTGGTTTGGGTCTACTCTAAAACTCTTCGGAATGCCCTGAAACATTAACAAACTCATCAAGAAACCTTATATATATAATTGAAGCTCAAAGACACGTTCTCACACAAAGAACATTATAACTCAAATGTTTATGAACTAACACAATTCTTAACCTAGACACACACTAAATAATCAAATTAAACACTAAAAACAGGGTGAAGATGAGATAAGAAAATGAAGAATTAGTATGGTCTACAAGATGGGCCATGCATAAAATCGATAGTGGCATTTTTCTTAGGATACACAGTTTAATGCATGATCATGCATCCAACTGTCTATCTCCCCAAAAACTTAGTTTTCCATATAAATAGATGTGTGAGAGGTTAAAGAGGGTATGAATCATATTTGGAACATGAAGGGAAGGTAGTCTTCTTCCTTTCAGTTCGAAGGTGAAATCGAAGTCAAGGATTACATCTGAACATCCCTTCATTGTGTATTGTTAACTATCTCTCTTTAGAGATTATTATGCTATTCTTGGCTTATTGTTTTGGGTGTTCATATATGGATGATCAATATTCTCGTTCTTAAATTGTTTAACTATGAACCCATTGCTAGAATATGGAATACAATATGTAATAGTTGTATTCTCAATGCATTTGTCGTAAATTAATGGTGACAAATAATTAGGAATATCATAACATAAGTTAAATACCCTGAGCTTGTGTGGTTGTTGCCTATATTAATCTATTTTCCTAGTTTATAATGTAGCTGTTGTATTAAATCTAAAGGTTGTTTGATACTTAGGCTTAGGGAAAGAGCTTATTTTGATTAAACATAACTTAAGGGAAAATCGAGGTTAACAGAACTTATTATTAACCTACGATTAATGGTTTCTAAAAGAGGTATGATATCAAAAAGACGATTAAGTGTGCTTATTTGTGTGTAGGATAAGATTGAACCAAGAATCAGATTCTAAACTAATTTATCAATTTTTGTCACTATTTTATTTAAATTGCTTTTAGTAATTCAATTTTACTTTATTTTGTTATACAAGACTAACTAAACCATGCCATTATCCTAAACACCGATTCCTTTTGCTACAAAAGCTACATGTTCATTTCCTATGGATGCAATCTTTACTCACCACTGTTATAAATTTAGTTATATAGAGTTAGGTTTTATTTTCTAGTGTATTCGACATGCATCAAGAATTTTGGAGTCATTATTAGGGAGTGTAGTGCTTTAGTTTTTGCTTTTGATTTCAATTGGTGTTTTTTGTATATTTGTTTATAAGTAGTGTTTACATTTATTTCTTGTTAGTATTTGTATATAAAAAGGACATTACAAAGGGAGTGTGTCATTGCTATTAGGGGAAAATTTTCCTATAACCCATGTTCTTAATCCTATAATTCAGGTTAAAGAGATCACTTAAACTATAGTTATAGAGGAGGTTGCTAAGAAAAATACTTCCTAGATAGGCTGTAAGGTGCACAAAAATTCTTACAAAGATAAGAAGACTCTTATTCTAACTCAGGCACATCTTTAAAAGACTTAGTTAAGTCTATTACTACTAATACTCTGCAATTTCATTAGGATATGAAACAATTCCAACAAGATGCTAGGTCTAGAATCTCAAACTTGGTAGGCCAAATGGGTCATATGGCAGTAACTATGAACCAACTGGAGTTACAAAGTAGAGTGGAGCAATCATCTCAACCCAAAGAGAATCTAAAGAACATTACTGCGGTAACTTTAGGTAGTGGAAAGGAGCCTAAGAATCTTGAGAGGACTAATCAATGGATTACTAGTAAAGAAGAAATTGAGAAGGAGCTTGAAGGAGAAAGGGATATATCATTTAGCTCAAAAAATAGGGAGAAGACTACTTAAGGGATTACTTATGAAGAAGAAGTTTAGGAGAATCTTGAAGAAAAAAGATTTATCATTTAGCTCAAAGGTAAATACTGAGTCCTTAATTTTTTCTATGACTAATCCTTGACCTTTACTTAGTAGATTGGAGAAATTAAATAAGGAAGAAATGAGTGAAGAGATATTGGAGATTTTTCAAGAGTGTAGGGATTTAGTAGGGATTAAAAGTATGAAGATAGGTAAGACACAGAATGTGAGTGGTCATCAACTCAGACCCTATCTTGAAGAACCTCAAATGGGAAAAGGCAGAAATTGTGACATCTGAAGACCATAATTTTTCACATGAGGATAACATGTAGTCAAGTCAATGAAATGAAACAAAGGGCCTGCATAGGAGGAAACCCAAAGGAAGTTTTTTCCTTTTCATTTATATTCTTGCATTTATTTTTTTATGTTAAATGCTCCATTTCTTATATTTGATGTTACATTGAAGACAATGTAAGTTTGAAGTGTGAGGGTTAGGATATTAGTTTTCATGCACATTTTTAAGTTTTTTGTTACTTATGTGTTTTTCTTAGGTATTTTAAAAAATTGAACAAAGAACAAACATTTTCTCTTTTCTGTTGCTTTCAGGACTATATAGTCATAATTAGAGAGTGAATTAACTAGATAAATTCATGACAACTTGGACATGTAATTTTACTTTTGTGATTGGTCAATATACATTATCTTCAAAAGAGTAGTGACTAGTGGCAGATACAAGCTAGTGTGATTTGAATCTTTTTAGATTGACATATTCATATCAATCTCATTGTCTTTTGTTTATATGTGACCTTTATGACAAGGTGTTTATTTTATATTCAATACCACATTTTTATCACATGCATTAACATGAAAATAATATAGTCATTCTTTATTTTATAAACTACATGAAACAAATAGCCTACCTATTATTGAACAAGTTTTACCTTAGGTAAAACCCTCAATATTTCTTAAGTATATGGATCATAAACATGTAGTAATTGAGGTGTCTATCCTATGAGAAATTAGCTAAAACTAAATAAACCTAACTTTGTCTAAGGTTGTGAAATATGATTTGAGAGAAAATAAAATTTAAAAATTAAACAATCTAATAAAATTGAGCACAAACCACTTAATAATTAAACTGTCACAATAAAACAAGGATGAGCAAGTGTCAAAGTATAGGATTTGTTCTATCATCATTTTTCTCCCTTGACCATTTTTTATTCAATTTGGTGTCGATCTTACATTTCTTAAGGGTTTGATTGTTCTCTCTGAAGACCTAATCATTTAGCCCCAATTAATAATCCCTAATTGATAACAAAATTCCAAATTTTCAATCTCTTAACAAAAACATCCTAACGTTTTCAACTAGTTCTTAAGCAATCTACTGGATTATCGAGTTCTCACACAAGATCTCTCTTTGTATGATTATCAAATTGATATTTGCCTAACTTATTTTGTTGTTAACTCTCATTATCCAACCTAATTAGATTACTATCCACTTACCCTCTTAATTTGTTGTCAAAGTATAAGCAAACACCAATATTACAACACCCAAAACATTGTATTAAAATCAAAAGTGTTCAAGTAAAAAAATAAGTCAAGAACAAATCCTAATATGAAATTAAAAAATCACAAACGTCTATAACATCTTCCAATCCAGTTCACACATCGAGTTTAATTAAAATAACAAAAGGAAAGAAAGAAAAACGTGATTTGGAGCTAAATCTCTAGATCTAGAAAATGCTGGATAACTAATACTCCTCTTAATCTTCCTTGGATAAATTTCAATTTGGTAAGATGGAGGCTGTTTTTTTTTAGAGTTTTATGTTCTTAAATAGTTCTTTAGGCTTCTAGGGTTATTTATAGGGTTTACCCACTTAATTTGGTTCCAAAAGTAGGCCCAAAACGTTAAAATTACCAAAAGAGTCACGTGTTGGAAAAGTTGAAATTTACTGGAATTGCTATTTATTCTCTCTGTCATGATTGTGACAAGCAAGTCACGATTGTGACCTTCTTCCATACTTCCAATTCCTCTCTTTTCTTCAATTTCCTATTTCCATATACTAAAACACACATCACATACCTCTTGAAACATAAAATTAAGATCCAAATCATGCTCAAAACTATACAAACACTTAGAATATAAACAAACACTAATAATAACATAATTCTAAGCCTATATACATGACAATTATTTAAGAAATACTCAAAAGCACACTTAAACACTATCAAAACATAGTATAATTTACACTGATCACTTATTGATGTGATTTTTTCTTTTATTAAGCCCCATTAAGTTTTTTAGCCTTTTCTTTGTGATAACACATTGTAAGCCTTTGACCTAACCAAATGTCTTACCTAAGCTGTAAAGCTAGCGGAGCATTTTTTAATTGTTGATGATTATGGATGCACAAGAGTATAAGTATAGGGGTGTGCACACATATGGGTTTACTATAATTGTTGGAATGTCTTTTTTTATCCTATCAATGAATTCCATTGTTGATGTAGTTCTTTCAATTTCTTTTAAAAAAGAGAAAAAAGAAAAAAGGAACATAAAATACAAAATATGTTTAAATAAAAAAATCAAGGAGGAAATGCATTTGTGTTAGAAAGTTATTATTGATTAGTCTTTCTTCCTAAAGTTATATGGAAAGGGTAATTTGATTATAATGTGAATTAAGGTAGATGTTGTTTTGAAAGGTCAGGCCTTATAGTTACAAAGTATTGTTTATCATCAATTTTTTGTGAGTGGTTTATGCTTCAAATGATTTATTATGTGAAGGCTTTTATTAAGCTATGAAAAATAGTTTTTGCAATCATTATAGCTGATGGTACCTAGTTTTGAGTGAATGTTAGTTTTTTCTCTTGATGTTATACTGAGTGTACTCTTGCCTCACTAGCTTTGATGGGTTTTCAACTACACTATCTAAATACATCTCTCCTTAACCTTTACCACATTACACTTTAAAAGTCCTTTGATTTATAATTATACATTTGAATCATAGTATTGAAGAACTAAAATAATATGCAAAGTCGTGAATGTCCTAATCATAAATGGTGTTTAAGTGTACCTAAAATTCTATCTTATTTTCAAACACAATTTGTCAAAGTCTATTCCTAGATTGTCAGTTTTTTAGGGGAATGATTGCTGATTAATGATGAGTAGAGGCATTTAATGTTGAGTTCCTACTATGAATTTGAAAGTTATTTCTCTTTTTTTAATGACTATCTATTCCTAAGAAATATGGAAAATGTGAAAGTGTTTCACTTTATGACTTTGACTTTGTTGTTTTACCTGAGGCTAGTCAAAAGCTAAGTATGAGAGAACTTGATGTGTGCTGGATTTTTTATATATTCACTCCTTAATACTTAGCAATTAATATTATGAAGTGCTAAGTTACTCAATTTGGTTCTCATTTAGTTTTAGGTACACGTTGGAAGCATATGAACTAAAATGGGTTTAAAGCACATTCTTAATTCGGTTCACATTTGGTTTTAGGTACAAGTTGGAAGCATAAGAACTAAAATGGGTTAAAAGCACATTCCTTGAGCTATCCTCTTGATGTTTAAACTCATTTGTCTTCGTGGAACAAGAAGGAGATGGATTAGGGTGAAGATGAGACAAGAAAATAAAGAATTAGCATAGTTTGCAAGTTGCACAACCATGCATCCACTTGCATAGTCATGCATAAATTTGATGGTGGCATTTTTATTATGATGCACAGTTTGATGCATGGCTATACATCTAACTGCGCATCTCCCTAAAAACCTAGTCATGTATATAAATAAACAGACATGTCAGTGGCTAATGAGGGTATAAATTATTTTTGGAGCATGAAAGGAGGAAAAAAACTCACTTTTTCAAGATCCATAGAGGGCTAGTCTTCTTCCTTCTGGTTTGAAGGCGAAATCAAAGCCAAGGATCCCTTCTGACCATCCCTTCATTGTGTATTCTTAACTCTTTCTCTCTTTTGAGATTGTTTATGTTATTCTTTGCTTATTGTTTTGGGTATTCATATATGGATGGTCAATATTCTCATTCTCAATAGATTGTTTATATACGAACCCATTGCCACAATATGGACTACAATATTTAATAGTTGTATTCTCAATTCATATGTAGTAAACTAATGATGAAGAATCATTAGGAATAAAGTAACATAGGTTAAATAACCCAAGTTTGTGCGATTGTTACCTAGATTAATCTATTTTCCTAGTTTGTAATATGACTGTCATATTAAATGTAGAGAGTTTATTGTAGGTTACTAGATAGCTAGATTTAGTCAAAGAGTTTATTCTAATTAAACATGACTGAAAGGAAAATCGGGGTTAACAAAGCTTATTGTTAACCTATGATTAATAGTTTCTAAGAGAGGTATCAGATCAACAAAATAATTAAGTGTGCTTATTTGTGTGTAGGCTGAGACTGAACCAAGAGTTGGATTCCAAACTCATTCATCAATTTTATCATTTTCTCACTATTTGATTTAAATTGCTTTCAGTTGTGCAATTATACTTTATTTCATTATTAAAAACCAACCAAAACCCCTTATCCTAAACACTGATTCCTTTCGCTACAAAAGCTACACGTACATTCTCTGTGGATAGGATCCTTACTAACCATTGCTATAAATTTAGTTGTGCAGAGTTAAGTTTTATTTTTTGGTACAATCAACATGCATCAAACTTATTGATCCATTTAATCATTTCCACTAAACGAAAAATGTATTATGGCTTAGTTACCAACCACTAGAACATTAGAACCTTTCCATTCTTAAAATGATATTTTTCTAAGTAAATATCCTTTAATTAGGATTTATTTTTAAAATTAATATCCATATAACCTTGAACTCAAATATCAACTCATATATAGAATAATAAATATATTTAATACTTCACAAGTATCAAATATATCAAATACTAAACATCTTTAGTACATTATCTATATACTTAGACTTAGAACAGGTACATAACTTATAATCTATCTCTATATATCTAATTCCTAGAATTAAGCTGTCATGTTTTCATATTCAACAAGAGTTATTCCTAGACAAGTATATTTGTAACAATTGCAACTTAGAATTATTCTTTATAAGCAGTGTGTCTCTACATGCTCTCATTGAAGAGGGCAATTATATCCCAACTATCCTTCTTTTAGACATGATCAATTCACATTCATCTCCATAAAGCTCTTTGAGTTCATTATGAAAGTGAAAATTTTAATGTCTTATAACCTTTCAACTATACATCAAAATTTTTAGTAAAGGCACTAGCTTTAATTGAAATAAGCTTTTCAAATTCCATTTTTCTCCTACTACTTATTTTGAAAACCATTCTCTTATAAGTATTTATTGCAATAAACAATTTGTTCAATAGGTCTATAAGATTATATCCAACCTTTTGGATACTTCATTTCCTCCCAATTTAGTTCTAAACTTAATGGATAATGCATGCTTCAATCAAGGATCACATCTTTAAAGCATTAACTTTAACTCTTTCAAAGACTTAATGTTTCATATCTAATATGAAATCTTGCTGATTGATTTGACTAGAACTATTAGAGGTAAGTCATTATACTAGGCATAGCTATAGAAGAAATGTAGCACCCCACTCCCGCGAGACCCGAACCCGACATCGACGGTGATATCCGAGCACGCGACCCGCGAGGGTGGTATGCTAGAGCAGTCCTAATGAAGCCCATTCACTCTCATCCTATGCCAAATTTACTATTTTACCCTTCCTGTCAGGGGTGGGATGTTACAAGAAATAATATTGCATTATTCAATATCTCATGTTGTACTTTCCTCCTTATATAAATCCATACTTTTATGAAATTTTATTATAAAGATATTTACCAAAGAATCTTATTCTCTATAGATAATAAAAAAAATTATACTCACAAAATTGATCTTATCGAAGAGCTTCATCATTCTCAAGGCTTAATTTCTACTTACATTTAAATAATTTAAAATTTTAAATTTTTAAATCAATATTTCATTTAGTATATATGATTATATCACATAAATTCATTAGTAATGCTAATAAAATACAATAAAAAACATTTTATGAATTATTATTCCATCAAATACATCATATTTATAAATTTAAAAATTTAATACCATTATCATCCTTTCACCAAATGTTGATTTGGTTATAATTGAATGTAACAAGTGTCGTACAATTTATAATTAAAAGGATACATATATCCTTGTATGTAAATTTATGTTTCTAATCATGTTGATTTAATCAATATGGTATAAAAAATAGTCTCGATTATCCAACTTTGTATTCTTGCCACTTATATTAAGCATAAGTCTCCTTTGATCTAACACATACAAACTATTTGTATAAACTTAGATCAACTACTTTTACACGTTAATCTATTTTCATCATGCTTTGAACACTGTAGTAATGTTGAATCAGAATTTAGTATTAAATTCTCGAATGCATGAATTAGAAATACATATGATCTCTATCGTATTACGTATAGGAAAGAAAAGTCATGCAATCATTTACTTCTTATGACAACTATTATCATACTATAACAAAGCCTTTAATTGTAGTCCATAATTATGCTTTTAGTAGGCTAAATTGAATGAAACAATTTCATCAAGGTATTATACCTTTCAGCTATACTCTAAGCAACCACTATCATGATGTTGAAATACATCTTACATGTTGTCACCAAAGTTTATGATACATTTGTTAACTCAAAATATCAACACATTTTGTCATCCATATGATTTTGACATATCTTTAAAAATTTAACACTAAATCCTTAATAAGGATTAAAAAAAATTGCATAATAGGCATACAATTTTCTTTTTTAACTTTGAGAACTCTTCTCAAACATAATCCTATGCCTAAGAAATTTAGTTCATTGACTCTTAGTATTAACTATATTAAACAAGATAAATTCTACCTAGAATAAAAATATAAATGTAAGAAAAGAAAGTAATTGATTATATGTCATAAATACTAAATGAGATTAAGACTTCAATCATATATTTGGTTACTCTCACTATTTTATTCAAAATAATAGCTCTCGCTAATATTTAAAAAGATTACTCTAATCTTTCTAGTGAGCTAGGATCTCATTCAAATTTAATTAACCTTGAGTTTGTTTAATAGACCAACTAGACTTAGATTAGGTAGATAACAACTTTATCAATCACATATCATATAACTCCTAGATCTATTAGGTGATAACTTTTGCCAAAACATATCTTATATGTTATTACCAACCCTGACTCTAACTTCATGTGATGATGAGTTTACTCATCCAAATCACACTAATTTAGTTAAGTAGGAGCTACTGTTATAAGACTAAACTTATTCCAGTTAAGGCAACCTTGACTTTGCTTAATAAGCCTAACAATAACAAAATATAACAATGGAAGATAGAAAATCATATTCTCAACATGTAACTAATATTTTAGCGAACAATATAATTCTATTAAACAAAAAATTGCATGTCAAATATCATACATATAAAACATACAATTCGACATGCATAATATATCAATTGTATATTAAAATATACAACTTATGTGCTTATAATCAAATTATATGCATAAAATATTAAGCATCATTTCATTCTAGTTATTGATCTTTATTATCTAAAATAATGTTTTCGACTCTTTGGACAATTAAATTAGAATAAATCCATGGATTTCTAAATATATTAAATTTTGATTCCAAATAAAAATTTGATTTGATTTGAAAACAAATTTAAAATCTAAATATAAACTATTTCTAATTATCTTGATTCCTTTAATTGAAAACAATTTTCAATAAATTATACTTCTTACTTACTATAATTTAGAAAAAACTACTTTTTCAAAATTTAACAAGTAAGACATTCTAATTCAATTAGAAAAATATTTCTAGTCTAATTATAAATTACTTTTTCTTATTTGGAAAACTATTTTCTATATTAAAAGGAAACTACTTTCAAATTAAATAAAAATATTTTAGTTTAATTAAGAAAGTTCTTTATTTAATTATTTAGAAATTAGTTTCTTAATTAATAAAAAATATTTTTAATAAATTAGAAAACTAATTTTCAAAATATTAAAGAATGCAGATTTTTCTCAATTAATAAATGAAAACATTTTTCAAAATTTAATTAAGAGAAATATCTTTTCTAATAGAACAACAAAATCATTATTCATAAATAAAAAATTTCTAAATAAATAAAATAATAATTTTCTAAAAATAAAATTATAAATTTAATTTAATTTAATCAAATTGAAATAAATAAAATTTAACTAAGAAACACATTTTTTAATTACTTAAGAAAATACTTTTCTTAAGTTTAGGAGTCTAATTAATTAATTTCAATCTAACTAAATATAGTTAATTTTTATTTTAGACATAATTTTTGTTAATTTAAATAGGAATCAATTTAATTATTAATCTTATTCATATTAAGAAAAATAATTGAAATAATTATGAATTTAGTTTTTTAATTTTAAAAATTTTCTTTGATATAAAATTTAATTTATTAAAGTCTAAAGTACAATATTTTTTACTCAAAAAGTAAATTTATTAAGATTACATTAATTTGGTCCCTAAACAAGCCTTGTTCTCGGTTTAGCAACATCCCTTTATCGGCCTTATTGCCCTTCGACAACCAGTAACCATTGTTGTCGTCCAAATATCATGTAACTAGTGAAGGCATCTTTTTACCATTGTCAAGAGGCGCTCAAACCTAAAACCTCAAAAGCATCTTCTTACTTCAATGAAGACCAAGCAATCATAATAAAGGCATGCTTCAATCAATCTCCAAAAGCAATCTTATTCTTAGCAATTAGTTTTTCATGGCAGGGGTCTCGAGCTTTTGGGTTTCTCACTTTCTGAGTTCTTATTTATGAACAAGTTATGTTTACATATTATGTGTGCATGTTAACTCTTAACATGTCAAGTTTGGTTTTTCGATATCTAATTACAATCTTATCGTAATTTCAATTTTAACTTGAATTTAGGATTTTAAAATTTTTAATATGAACTTTTCAAATTATTATTAATCAAATCTCAATCTAATTTTAAGGTATATAATTTCAATTTCATAATTAAATATCAATAACAATCAAACAATTTAATCAAATCATAGAATTAAAGTTGACTATGGTACCACTGAAGGATTTTTAGGGGTTTAGGAAGAAATTGGAGCAGATCCAAGTGAGCCCATATAAAACTAGGGCATTATATCTCAACCCAAAAGCTTAAGGTAATGGTTATGAGTCTTATCCTTGAATATAACTCATTTCATCCTTATTTCTCTTTTCAATGTAGGATACTCCACTTGTTCTAATTTTTAAGGTTTATAATTTCAATTCCATAATTAAAGATCAATAACAATATTTTTTTTCAAATTATAGAATTAGAGTAGGTTTTGATACTATTTAAGGGTTTTGAGGTGGCCTATGGAGAAATTAGCCTAGATCCAAATGAGCCCATATATAACCAGGACATCATATATGAACCCAAAACCTTACAAAAATGGGTTATAATTCCAATCCTTATATATAAGTCACTTCATCCTAATCTCTTTTTGATATAGGTTACTCCACTTGTAAATTTTCAACAACTCCCCTTAACGAGTGGATGTATCCATGTTGAACTAGCTTCCTACAACCCGTAGCTTATTCGAAGCCATTTGAGTTACTTCATTAATTACCCATTGATTTGACCCAAATCTATGAATCTTTATTCATTGGACTTTGCCAACCTAGATTTGATGCCAGTATTAGATTACTGAAATTTTATAAAATGATTAAATAATAATAATAATAAAGTATGAATCTTAATTCATACCTTATTTCAAAATTTGAACAAATTTCAAAATTATTCCATCTTAACTACCATAGTCACATAAGTGTCCAACCTTTAATAGTATCTATAGAACAAGTTGAGAGAACTCTACAATCATTGCAGAGAGGGTTAAGCAAGACGTGCTAGCTCCATTATTGTTTAAGCCTATTTATAATAAGTTTTGGACATTTTAGTAATTTAATTTAAAAGAAATTATAATTTAAATTAAAATTTAATTAAAACTACAAATATTTCAAATTAAATACCAATTATACCTAAATAAGATCTAATAAATAGATCCTTACAGAGCAAGCAATCTTTTGGAAGTTGTGTTTTAACATTTCTATCTATATTGAAGTAATAGGTAAGTTGTTAGTTTGGGGTAACTTATGGATGCCGCAATAGGAGGCACATCGAGGAGTCCTTCATCCCCCAACCATCTTTATGGCTACTGGGAGGTATGCCAATTTCCCACTCCAAAGGAGGCTAGTGTCATTAATCCAAATAGTAAGCTAAATTTAAGAAAAATTTAAAGCAATATGGTAGCCTCCAACACCTCGAGGGAGAAACTGAAGCACTTCCTTTGAACTGTAAATCAAGGCATTGTTACTCCTCCTCTGGAGATGCTAAAGAGGGAGAAAAATATTTAGAGAACATGATTGTGGGTAACTTTTTGAATAAAAGACCTGCATTCCTACAAATTCAAAACTGGGCATATGTCAAATGAGGCAGTAAAAGGCTAAACAACGTCTTGCTCACTAAAGAAGACACATTTCTATTTCAATTCATAGACAGTAACAACCTTAGCAAGGTGATGGAAGCTAGACCTTGGCATATTAGGGGACAACCAATGTTTTTTCAAAAATGGGTTCCTAAAGTTGAAATTGACAATTCTAAAATAGAAATTATCCCATTGTAGACTATCTTCCACAATATTCCACTAAGTATTAGATTCTAGATGGAATGAGCTTTCTTGCAAGCTTTGTTGGGATGCTAATTACTTTTGATTCAGTCACTAGCAAGCTTGAAAAAAATCTGTTTTGCTAGAATAATTATTTAGGTGAACTCGAAGGAGGAATTAACAAAGGTTTTGCCTGGAATGAAAATATTTCTGCATAGACAATTAAAAAAAGATGAAAATCCTATTTGTTATAATTGGAAGCCATAAATAAAAAAGAAAGAGTGGAAACCAAAAGAGAAAAAAATTTGTTTCTAAGAGATATCTTAAACTTATAGAGATTGAATATGGCCTAGCTCCATCGTTAGATGAGAAAAGTTTAGGAAATGAGCAAATAACTAAGTTGATAGACAAGCTTGAGGAAATTTCAAAGGATGAATAAGACTATATCCCAATACATAAAGGAAAGGGATGGGCACCATTGTCAGAACCCAACCTCTTACGAATATCATAATACTTGAGCGTATGATCCTGTAGGATTATTTCCAAAGACATTTATTAGGCATTGTCCCACTAGGGTGGTGTGCCCATGACAACCATACATCAAACAACTTATTACTTTAACCCAACCATATAACAAGGAAGACAAAAAAAACATATATAACCGAACTACTTCAATCTATCATTTCATTTCTAAAGTAGCAAAGTCTGAAAAGCGTTATTTACATATTAAAAGCCACGCAATTGGCTTATTACAAAATACAAATAACAAATTTGTGGAAGTGCCCTTAGGCTCTTAATCACTTGATTTCTTAACTATCGCCTGAAGAGGGGACAGAAAGGGGGTGAGCTTGACAACTCGTGGGTAACAAGTTTATAACGGATAAAAAGCAAAAAAAAAAAAACGATCTTTAAAACTCATTGCCATTTTACATTTTTGAAACCATAGAAATTTCGCAATAAAATCATCAAACAGTTGTTTCATGAAATTCTTCATTTGTCAAAAATTCACAATAGTACAAATCATGTATGCATCCATCATGTCAAACATATCATGAGCACATAAGCATATCAAAATGGTTTGGATGGATCCAAAACAGAACATACTACACATTTCCCATAAGGGTCCTATGTAGCCGTGAGCAGAACGTACTAACGCAATCCCACGTAAGTGTCTTGCGTAGCTGTGAACTTATAGAAGTCCATGAAGGAGCTCCAGGCCACTAGCGAGCAGGCAGGAGAAGCCTTAAACTTGGGTCAATGTGCACGTGACTTAACTTAGGGGACTACCATAAACCCACATAACACATATTTCATAATTTGTAATCATGTTGCCCAAACTGACACTTTTTCTTTTTCTAAAACTTGATTTTCATAAGCATGAGATACTTTGAAAATCATTTCCAAAAATCGGATTTCATAAACTTGCATCTTTTCAAAGAGAAACATTTTCAAAGTCTTTTCATAGATTTTCAATACAAATCAAGTAGCAAATATATATAACAATTTCTCAATACAATCAAGAAGCAAATAAATGCAACATCTATGATGCAATTCAAATCATTAAACTTTCTTAATTCAAAGAAAACATTTAGTGGCTTATTTATTCTATTATAAACATGAAACCCACCTTGATTTCTTTGATTATGGACTTGCTCAAAAAGCCTCTTATTTTATTCCTCTTGCCTCTTTTTATCCCTTCATTCTTCACCAAATGAAGGGATCTTTAGCTCAAAGGGAAGCTCTTCTCTTCCTTTACTTGTTTTCTTTCTTGATCAACTCCATAATCTCTCGTGAAGGTTAACACCATTGAAACAAGGCTCAACTCTCTTCTTTTCTCTCCAACAATCAAACTCTCTTTTTCTTTCTTTCTTATTTCGTTATTCTCTTCTGCTTTCCTTCCATTGACGTTTTTCTTCTTTACTTATAAGCAAGACAACACTTCTTCCTCCAATTATGCCCTTAATGATTAAGAATTGTCCCATTTGCCCTTCCTTTTATATCTTATGTCTTTCATACTTAGGTGTCTTGCCAAAAATACTCTTGAATATTCTGACATAACTCTTTCTTCTGGAAAAGTGTTCTCCCTTGTTTTAAGTTTCTAATGACACCAAAATCAATCCATTTGGTTCAGTGATTCGAAAGATACACTTCAAACATTTTTGGACTGCTCTTGTCCAAATCAGTATATTATGTATAATTTCTATCCAAAATTTAAACATCTTAGAAACTGAATTAGATTTTGATTTCCTCATGTCATTTGTAGCTCCTTGTCTCTAGTTTATCTTGAAACTAGAATCATCTCATTTGGAGCTCTACCGGTCCAAAAATCATCAAAACACTAAAGTATGTTTAGTAACATATCTAATTCCTACTCTTCCAATCAATTCCCTGACTTGATTTAATAGATCTTTTTAACATCAATACCAAAATATATAACCTTTCATGGAGATGTAAAAAGAATAGTGTTAGGAACCTAAGGGTTCAAGAATCACTTCATTTGGAAGTCAGATAGCAAAATTATGGTCGAAAGAATCAAACAAGATTTGATCCTCAATCATATCAAACTTGTCTCGGGACAATTGGCATAACTTTCACTAGAGATGTTGGATTAAGATCATCTTAGGGTGATTTCAAAGAGAAATTTGAGACCTAGAACTTTAAAGAAGACCTTGAGGTCAGATTTTATCATTTGAAGGGTGAAAATGGACTAGATAATAGGATTAGACGAAACCAAATGAAAAAGCAAAAGAATGGAAAAAGATAGAAGAAGTGGGAAAATTGCTATAACTTTCACTACAGATATCAGATTAAAGTGTTCTTTATATGGCTCGAAAGGGGGCTTCAAGATCTACATCTTTTATGAAGACCTTGAAGACAGATTCTACCGTTAGAAGGGTTCAAAATGGAACAGAAGATAGGCCAGACAAAAAAATAGAAGAAGCAAAACATAGAAGAAGATGACGTCATCATAGAAGAAACACATAAGAAGATGACATCAACACAGAAGAAGCAAAACACAGAAGAAGTGAAGACAGAAGAAGCAAAACACAGAAGAAGTACAGAAGGAGATGATGTCATCACAAAAGAAGCAAAAGGCAGAAGAAGCAAAACATAGGTGAAGTAAAACAAAAAAGAAGATGACGTCATCATAAAAGAAACACAGAAGGAAATGATGTCATCAAAGAAGAAGCAAAAGGCATAAGATACATCTTCCTTTACAAGGACCATAACTTTCAGCCTAGAAGTCCAAAAATTCCATACTATATATCGTTGGAAAGCTAAAAAAAAGATCTACAACTTACTAGTAGACACACTTGCCTAAATTCAGCTTAGATTAATCCAGTTTTTTTCTCGAATTCAGAATATGTACTTTACATTCATCCACCAATGTACTGCACCCAATTCTCAACTTTATGAAAAATTTTGAGATTCTTAAAGATAGAATTTAAATTCAATGTCTTCATAAGAAATGTAGCCATATGTTTTCTAGTTTAATCCAAATCAAGAATCAACTTGTTTGGATAACTAGAGAAAAAGTTGTGGCTAAAAGAATGAAGCATCATCTTGTGAACATTTTCCAGATCAACCACCCATTTTGTTTCACAATCTATCCTTAACACAAATTATACTAAGATCACCTTTTCTACTTCATTTACTCCTCAATCTCAACTCCATTTCAAATCAATATCATGCAAAGAAACTTTATAGTCCGTGACTAATCATAAACACTAATGACAGAACATATACCTATATACATATTCTTCATCAATTTACTACACAAATTTAAATTCATTTTTGTTTTCATTCTACTTCTGACTTTTATCTTAATTCTTCCCATTTCTAAATCTCTTATCCACTGAAAGCACCAAGGCAAATTATGAATCTATCCACACTTCTTATTCTCTACCTTACTCTTATCTATTAAATTCTTGGTTCAAGAATTTTCATTCATTTGCTCTTTACTCATGACTACTTGCCAAAATTTCTCCTTTAAATAGTTCTAACTTCTATGAAACATTCAGGGTCCAACAATTCTTCCCCCTTTAAAGAATTTTGTCCTCGAAATTCTTACCGGAGTAATCAACCAAATGGAGGTAACATTGTCTTATGTTTTCCTAAGTATCCCTAGTAACTTCTTCACTTGAATAATTTCTTTTAAATGATCACTTTCAAAAGACTCATCAAGTCTTTCAATCACCTATTTAATCATTCACTTTCCTAGCGAGTTCCTCATTAGGTTTCAAATTACTCACACTTTCCCCACTTCCTGTGTTGTTAACACCCATATCAGATCATGTTAATTTTTCTTAACATACTTGACACTTTGCACTCAATCTAAGCACACCTTGGGCAGGTGATACTCTTATAAACATTTCATCCTTGGCTTTATAGTTCACATCTCTATAGTATCAGTATGCTTTACTCTTATATCTATCTCACTTTACTCTATACTTTCTGTATTGATCCACTAACTCCTTTATCTCTTTATTAGGTATACATATTACTCCTTTTTGATCACAAAGCCTCATCTTCCAATTTAAACTTGGAATTCATATCCATTTTCAATTCCTTAATAAGATTCTCAATTTTTGAATCCTTAATTTGGGATAAACCAAGCCCCGCATTCTATGTTTCTTTTTACTCTAGTTATGATAATCCTCAATATCGAGTTTCTACTTAAAGTACCTAATATAACACATAGCCTTCCTTGGAATTTCTCATTTGTACAATCATGGTCTTTCGGTATTTATATCAATCTTCTCGATCTTATATTCAATTCTCTCAATTCAGTGATTGCCTCAAACTTTTATGATTTGTACTTATTTATATATGTATATATCCAACAGGTTCCTATACATATACTGTCTCCAAACTTCAAAACAATCATTACTATAATAGCTCTAAATCATGTATCGAATTATCAACTCATAGGACTTTAGTTGTCTCCATACATATGAAATCACTTTATCCTTTGTTTCAGTTTCCATACATACACTCTTAATCAATTTAGGAGCATAAACATATAACCATCTTAAAATTCACATCTCAGATTCACTAATACAATCTTATACTTGATCATAAATTTCGAATTCATCCTTTCAATTCCACTTTATTTGTATACCTTAAATCTTGTCATTTTCACCCTATCTCTATCTCTTCTTTAGTCAAGTTATGGAAATATTTTCACCTCTGTATCAATTCAAGTACGTATCGACAACAAAAGTTCCGTCATCATATTCACTAACATAATCACAAATACTAGATCTATGTCTAACATATCGGACTACGCCATATTGCTCATCTCTAAATATCCTCAAACTTTCATTTTCTCACATTCTGATATATCATTTTCCTTCTCATTTTTCTACTTGACACATATTTCAAAAAGATGCCTATGTAAGATCCTAATACTAGGCTCCGATACCATAAATGTTGGGTACTGTTACCGGAACCCAACCTCTTGCGAATATCATAATACTTGAGTGTATGATTTTGTAAGATTATTTCCAAAGACCTTTATTAGGCATCATCCGACTAGGGTGGTGTGCCTATGACAACTATACATCAAACAACTTATTACTTTAACCCAACCATATAACGAAGAAGTCAAAAAGAACATACATAACAGAACTACTTCAATCTATCATTTCATTTCTAAAGTAACAGAGTCTGAAAAACTTTATTTACATATTAAAAGCCACATAATTGGCTTATTACAAAATACAAATAACAAATTTGCGAAAGTTCCCTTAGGCTCTTGATCACTTGACTTCTTAAATATCACCTGAAGAGGGGACAAAAAGGGGGTGAGCATGACAACTCGTGGGTAACAAGTTTATAACGGATAATAAGCAAAAAAAATCCATCTTTAAAACTCATTGCCATTGTACATTTTTGAAACCATAGAAATTTTGCAATAAAATCATCAAACAGTTGTTTCATGAAATTCTAAAAAATTCACAATAGTATAAATCATGTATGCATCTATCATGTCAAACATATCATGAGCACATAAGCATATCAAAATGGTTTGGGTGGATCCAAAACAAAATGTACTACACATTTCCCATAAAGGTCCTGTGTAGCCCTGAACAAAATGTACTAACGCAATCTCACATAATTATCTTGCGTAGCCATGAACTTATGGGAGTCCATAAAGGAGCTCCATGCCACTAGCGGGTAGGCGAGAGAAGCCTTAAACTTGAGTCAATGTGCACATGACTTAACTTAGGTAACCTCCACAAACTCACATAACACATATTTTATAACTTGTAAGCATGTTGCCCAAATTGGCACTTTTTTTTTCCGAAACTTGATTTTCATAAGCATGAGATATTTCAAAAATCATTTCCAAAAATTAGATTTCATAAACTTGCATCTTTTCAAAGAGAAACATTTTCAAAGTCTTTTTATAGATTTTCAATACAAATCATGTAGCAAATATATATAACAATTTCTCAATACAATCAAGAAGCAAATAAATGCAACATCTATGATGCAATTCAAATCATTAAACTTTCTTGATTCAGAAAAAAAATTTATTGACTTATTTACTCTATTATAAACATGAAACTCACCTTAATTTCCTTGATTATGGACTTGATCAAAAAACCTCTTCTCTTGTTCTGCTTGCCTCTTTTGATCCCTTCATTCTTCACCAAATGAAGGGACCTTTAGCTCAAAGGGAAGCTTTTCTCTTCCTCTACTTGTTTCCTTTCTTGATCAACTCCAAAATCTCTCTTGAAGGTTAACACCATTGAAACCCTAGC
>JANIJH010000007.1:36933009-36945694 GCA_024520975.1 Erythroxylum areolatum | reverse complement strand
ACCAAAATCAATCCATTTGGTTCAGTGATTCGAAAGATACACTTCAAACATTTTTGGACTGCTCTTGTCCAAATTAGTATATTATGCATAACTTCTATCTAAAATTTAAACATCTTAAAAACTAAATTAGATTTTGATTTCTTCATATCATTTGTAGCTCCTTGTCTCTAGTTTATCTTGAAACTAGAATCATCTCATTTGGAGCTCTACTGGTCCAGAAATCATAAAAACATTAAAGTATGCTCAGTAATATATCTAATTCCTACTCTTCCAATCAATTCCCTTAATTGATTTAATACATATTTTTCACATGAATACCAAAATCTATAAACCTTCATGGAGATGTAAAAAGAAAAGTATTAGGAACCTAAGGGTTCAAGAATCACTTCATTTGAAGGTCGAATAGTAAAATTATGGCCGAAAGAATCAAACAAGATTTGGTCCTCAATCATATCAAACTTGTCTCGGGACAATTGGCATAACTTTCACTAGAGATGTTGGATTAAGATCATCTTAGGACGATTTCAAAAAGAAATTTGAGACCTAGAACTTTGAAGAAGACCTTGAGGTCAGATTTTATCATTTAAAGGGTCAAAATGGACTAGATAATAGGATTAGACGAAACCAAATGAAAAAGCAGAAGAATGGAAAAAGACAGAGGAAGTGGGAAAATTGTTATAACTTTCCCTATAGATGTTGGATTAAGGTGCTCTTTATGTGGTTCGAAAGAGGGCTTCAAGATCTACATCTTTTATGAGACCTTAAAGACAGATTCTATCATTAGAAGGGGTAAATATGGAATAGAAGATAGGTCAGGTGAAAAAAACAGAAGAAGCAAAACACAAAAAAAGATGACGTCATCACAAAAGAAACACAGAAGAAGATGACGTCATTACAGAAGAAGCAAAACACAGAAGAAGTAAAACACAAAAGAAACAAAAGACAGAAGAAGCGGAAAGACAGAAGAAGCAACAAACAGAAGAAACAAAACACAGAAGAAGCAAAAAACAGAAGAAACGGAAAGATAGAAGAAGCAAAAGACAGAAGAAGCAAAACACAGAAGAAGCAAAAGACAGAAGAAGTGGAAAGATAGAAGAAGCAAAAGACAGAAGAAATAAAACACAGAAGAAGCAAAAGATAGAAAAAGCGGAAAGACAGAATAAACAAATGACAGAAGAAGCAAAACACAAAAGAAGTGAAAGGCAAAAAAAGCAGAAGACAAAAGAAGCAAAAGACAGAAGAAGCAAAACAAAAAAGAAGCGAAAGGTAGAAGAAACAAAGGACAGTATAAGAAAAAGACAGAAGAAGCAAAAAGACAGAAGAAGCAAAACACAGAAAAAGAAAAAGACAGAAGAAGTAAAACACAGAAGATAGCAAAACACAAACGAAGCAAAACACATAAGAAAATGACGTCATCACAGAAGAAATACAGAAGAAGATGATGCCATCATAGAAGAAGCAAAACACAGAAAAAGATAATGTCATCACAGAAGAAACACAAAAGGAGATGACGTCATCAAAGAAGAAGCAAAAGGCAGAAGATACATCTTCCTTTACAAGGACCATAACTTTCAGCCTAGAAGTCTAAAAATTCCATACTATATTTCGTTGAAAAGCTAAAAGCAAGATCTATAACTTACTAGTAGACACACTTGCCTAAATTTAGCCTAGATTAATCTAGTTTTTTTCTCAAATTCAGAACATGTACATTACATTCATTCACCAATGTACTACACCCAATTTTCAACTTCATGACAAATTTTGAGAATCTTAAAGATAGAATTTAAATTCGATGTCTTCATAAGAAATGTAGCCATATGTTTTCTAGTTTAATCCAAATTAAGAATCATCTCGTTTGGATAACTATAGAAAAAGTTGTGGCTAAAAGACTGAAGCTTCATCTTGTGAACATTTTCCAGATCAACCACCCATTTTGTTTCACCATCTATCCTTAACACAAATCATACTAAGATCACCTTTTCTACTTCATTTACTCCTCATTCTTAACTCCATTTCAAATCAATATTATACTATGAAACTTTATAATCCATGACTAATCATGAACACCAATGACAAAACATACACCTATATACATATTATTCATCAACTTACTACACAAATTTAAATTCATTTTTGCTTTCATTCTACTTCTGACTTTCACCTTAATTATTCCCATTTCGAAATCTCTTATCCACTGAAAACACCAAGGCAAATTATGAATCTATCCACACTTCTCATTCTCTACCTTACTCTTATCTATCAAATTCTTGGCTCAAGAATTTTCATTCATTTGCTCTTTACTCATGACTACTTGCCAAAATTTCTCCTTCAAATAGTTCTAACTTCTATAAAAACATTTGGAGTCCAACAGAAAGCATAATGAAACAAGGGAAGATGAAATGTTAGAAAGATTGAAATTGGCTTCTAACTATAATGTAAAAGAGGAGGAGGCTCCTAATCTTGAAAGACTAGGAAATTCAGACCTAGAGCAATTAGAATTATTATCTCTAACTACTATTAGGAAATCTAGAAGGAAGGGAAGAAAACCTTAGGGGGTGCATGACTGGTCCCTCAACTAATAAATGATTTTTTGAAATATAAAGGGTATGAATGATTTAAAAGGTATTATGTTAAAGGTATCATTTTGGAGAAACATATTATAATTGGAGGACTAATAGAGAATAAAGTAAAGGCTTACAAAATTTAAAACTTAATGAAATTCCTTGGAAAAGAATGGGATTTTTGCTCTAACCATGAACATCATTACAGTGTGAGAATAATCTATGCTTACAATAGGGAGAGAGTTAAAGAGACAATTTAAAGTAGCTTAGTTTATTTGTGCATCTAAATTGCAAGTTGGAAAATTTAGAAATTTTATTTGAAATTTCCATTATATATGCTTCCAACTTTGAGTTTCAAAGAGTTAAATTATGGGAAGATCTATAAAAAGTTAGCTACTCAATGACAAGCCCTTGGATCATAACTTATGATTTCAATTATTTATTGCTTCCTTCTGAAGCTTAGGGTGGCAGAATTAATCATTCCAACTTAGGTAAAGAGTTAGATTTGGTGATTACCAAGCTTAAGGTCGATGACTTGAAGTTTGTTTAGGAACCTTTCCACCTAGAGCAATAAGCAAATGGGTGGAGCCTTAATCAGAAAAAATATTGAAAGAATTATGACTAATCAAAGATGGATGAGGTGTTTCCCTAGCTCTTATATTTTGATTGACCCTCTCTTTTGCTAATACCACTCTTATCTAGAAACTGAAGATTTTTTCCCCATGGGGAAGCTTAATGCCCCTTTTAGGCTTTTTAGTTTTCTCTCTAACAAGGAGTGTTCATAAATTTAGTTAAGGATGTTTTAGGGAATAATATCAATGGTTATAAATCTTATCACATTTTGAGGAGACTACATATTCTTAGAAACAAATTAAAGCACATCCTCAATTCTGAAGGCCCTCCTAAAGCATATAGGTTACAAAAGGCCAAGGATGAGCTAAGTGAAGTTTAGAATGCTAGCTATCTTTCTCCTTATAATCATGATTTTCATTATGAAGAGATCTAAAAACTTGAGAATTAAAGTAGGGATCTTGTAGATCATAATTCCTTGATTATATAAAAGGTAAGGAATATGTGGGTAAAAGAGGGGGATTGTAATACCAATTTCTTTCATCATTCAATTTTGGCAAGAAGGAATTTTAACAAAAAATTGCTTGTTTAATAATAATGACTAGTTTATTACTTGCACCACCCTATATTAGTGGTTAGAATATTTAGGAATTAGCAGTGCATAGTATACTTTGCATATTTGAGTATTCATTTATATATGCATATGCATTTTTGCCACATACAAATAATTATACATGCATTTATTGACATTTTTGGGTATAATTAGTTTTAAAATTTCTATTAAAATGAGAATTGTGGTCTTTAGGTGTTGAAAAGTTGAAAAGTTACTTGGAGATTATTAAGATTAGTTTGACATTTTTGATGAATTTTAGGAAATTTTTGAAAATTTGGAGTATTTTGGATTTTTGACCTAGGAAAAATATATGATTATGTGATAAATGGGAGAGTGACATGTGGCAGCTTGCATGAAGGACAAATGGGGGTCATGCATGGAGCCATATGTCAATATGATATCAACACATGTAAGTGCTTGTGTTAGAAGGTAAAATCACTAAAGCTTGTTGTTCTTCAGATTATGCAGTATTCATTGAAAAGTTATTGAACCTTCATCACCAAAATACTAGTTTTGATTCTTATATCAATATTATACTTTGCAACACAAATAATTTATCCCAGCTGTTAGTTTGCTTCCCTCTAGTCTTACTTTTCAGCCATCACCGAAACCTCACTACTGGATTGAAATGTTTGAATGATTGAAAATGAAATTTGTGCATGAAGTGTGTAAGATGGGTAGCTTCGATAATTGAGAAATTAGTGAAGTGAATAGTGTCAAAAATGGAACAAATGCAAAAACTGGAAATTGTGTGGATGAATATATGGATTTTGATGTTTAAGATTGAACCTTGGATTATTTATTTATTTTTTGTTGTTGAGCTAAAATGGAAGTAGAAGAAGTGGTTTAAGTGTCATATGTGTTAATTGATGAAATATATAAGTGTAGAAGAATGGAAATGCAGTAGCGAGAGAAAGTATATATATATGAAGTTTTTGAATTTTTGATGTTTGAAATGTAAGTTTGAATTTGATTTGTTTAGAGATTATATTGGGTATAGAAATTCATAATAGATGATTTAAAAGTGATTGAAATGAAAAAAAATGGTAGGAGAAGAGGAAGAAATTTTGGGTGGAGAAGAAGAGAGAAAGTGTAGCACGATCGCGATTTCTCTGAAGAAGCAGCAATGTTGTGATCATGTTTTTGCACGATCGTGACTTCGTAGGTGTAGGTGGATGCATGATCGCGACTTTCAACTTTTTTTCCGAAAGAGTTTATTTCTGAACATCCTTTGATATTTTATTATAACTTCTTCACCCGATGTCCAAATGACTTGATTCTTGAACCAATAGATTCCTAACACATTCTTCTACCTCTCTATAAAAATTTATAGCCTTATATATTGATTTGAAAAATATTGATTGAATGAAAGTGGGAGAATTTGTTGGAATAGCATGACTATTTTGTTGCATGAACAATTTAGTGATATGAAATTATGTCTGATTGTATATAGAAGAGTAAAGAAATTGACAATCTCTAGACATTGTCAAAACTTCAAGGCATTAAACAAAAGGGAGCGATTGTCAGTAATCTCTAGGATGCTCACATCTTACTTTGTTTTGCTTAGTACTGAATTGATTTTGATTTATGCTAATTGTGTTCTGAATTTCGGACAATGATTGTCTGAGATGTTTGATGCATATGAATATGATGACTAATTATTTTTTTGAACATGAAGTGGTCTTGTTTTGTTTTGAAAATTGTTGAGTCCTAGTTATGGGTAAATACGCAAATCTAGTGCAGCTGTTCCTATGACACTTCGTGTCTCTTGTGACACTTCAATGTCTCCTGTTATTGACACTTCGGTGTCTCCCATATCAAGACCTAAGTCTCTCTTGATATATGATGCCATTTATGGTATATCTTGTATAAGTCCCGTTACCCACTTCTGTTCATAGATTTATAGTCTAATTCGTTTTGTATTTTGATCTATGATATGTTTTGATATGAAGAAAATCTGAAAATTTAACTAATAGGTTATCACCCTATTATGATAATCAGTTCTATATTCTGTATGTTTAGTTTAGTTATTGAATTTCATTATGTTTAAGATGCTTATGCTATAACATGATTCAGTATTAGTTGTTGTTACATATAGTTTATGTATTACTTACTAAGCTATATGCTTAGCATGGTAAATTTGCCCCATGTAGCTTTAGAGAGAAGGTTATAATGTCTAGGACAAGACAATAGCAATGGAAAAGGAGATTGAATTTTGTTTGTCAAAATGTGTATTTGAGTTGTATATGTTAAATGAAATAGCTTGAATTTCTTTGAAGGTTTGTACTAACCTTAATACAGGTTGATTTTTGAATTTATGGTACTATTATGATAAGCATAGTATGAATGATATGTTATGTTTTTTTAAAATCACAAGTGATAATTTGTAATGTATGTTTGCTTGAATTTCTGGGAATGCATATATGAAATTTTTCGGATGATTTGAATTGTTCTGATTCTAATTATATGACACTTACATATCCTCCCAGGGGGTATGTGGGTGTAATAATGTTTAGTATCAGAGCATGGTTTAGGTGATTCTAGTTTGATCAACACTTACTACTGCTTATACTTGAGTGTAAAAGTTGTGTTTTGGCCTAATGCGATTTGTCCTATGTTTTGATTAGAGAAATAAAGATGGAAAGATCTCACGAAGCCATTGACGTGATTACTAAGAGCAATCATCCTGAGCAAACGTGTCCATCGATATCTAGACCCTCTGGGGTCAATCTAGAAGAAGCTGAGGTGCCATCTCCTCCTCCAACTCAGGGAGAGGCTTTAGTTAAGCTGTCTTAGGATATGATGATGTTACATATGACTAGCTCCAATTGATTAGCTGCGGAAGTATAGGGCTAAGGAATTTACTGGGACATCTTTGGAGGAATATGAAAGAGCTGTGTTCTGGATTGAGAAAGTAAAGAGAGTATTAGATGAGATCAGTTGTCTAGCAGATCATATGGTGGACTGTGCTGTCTCTCTCCTTTAGGGAGTAGCCTACAAATGGTGGAAGTTTATTCTGACGAATCCCCGTTACCAGTGCATCTGACTTGGGATTTCTTTACCTAAGAATTCAAAGCTAAGCATATGATACATACCTACATAAAGGATAAGTGGAGGCAATTTTTGAATTTAAAGCAAAGAAATTTATTAGTTGCTGAGTATGATTGGGAATTCAATCGATTTAGTAAGTATGCCCCTGAATCGGTACTCACTGAAGATTTTTGGTGTCATCAATTTGAGGATGGGTTGTATGACTCCATCTAGGAGAATCTGGTAGCATTTACTCTATTGGGACAAGTGAATTACCATTAGTAAGTTCAAGCTGCTATAAAAATTAAAAGACAAGAGACGATTAGGAAAGAAAGGAGTCAATGAAGGGGCTTTACTAGAGGAGGCCAGTCCTTGAGCAAACGAAGTCAAAAAGGTACTACTTTTGCATTAGAAAATACTCAGAGATCTATGACTCGGGGAAGGTGACAAAACTTTCCCTCATAGGTTGTTTCTAGTAGTAGTCCCTCTAGGGGCTGAGGTTCTGGTTCCCTAGAGTGCCCTCATTGTTCTGTACATCATTGGGGTGTTTGTTGGAAGGTTATGGGTCCATGTTTCTACTATCGCAGTACTGAGCATATGATAACCAATTGCCCTCTAAGAGAGTCTAAGATATCATAAGCTAGTCGAGAGGACTTTCATGCATCTTTTGGGAATAGGGGACATGTTGTCTCTTCTCACAGGATTAGAGTTGATCCTAGTAAGATAGAAGCAATTGTTATACAAGCAATTGTTAATTTGAAGCCACTGCAGAATGTGAAAAAAGTGAGAAGTTTCCCGGGTTTGGTTGGTTATTATCGTCAATTTGTGAAGGGGTTCTCAGTGATGGCATCCCTTTTAACTAAACTGTTATGGAAGGGAGTGAAGTATGAATGATCTGATAGATTTCAAAATAGTTTTGATCAACTGAAAAATATGCTCACTGAAGCTCCTGTATTGGTTCAACCTACTTCAGGTAAGGAGTATGTCATGTTTAGTGATGCATTTAGAAATGGTTTGGGTTGTGGTTTAATGTAGGATGGAAAGGTAGTTGCTTATGCATCTAGGAAACTAAATTCATATGAATAGAATTACCTTACACATGATCTGGAGCTTGTAGCAGTAGTGTTTCCCTTGAAAATTTTGTGGCATTACTTGTGTGATGAAAGCTGTAGAATTTTCACAGATCATAAGAGTATAAAGTATTTGCTTACCTAGAAAGAACTAGATCTTAGACAACGGTGTTGGTTGGAACTATTTAAAGACTATGATTGTATTATGGACTACCATCTAGGTAAGGATAATATCATGGCTGATGTCTTAAGTCAAAAGACTATTTTAGCATTATCAATTAAGTAGAGTGAATGGGAACTTGTATCTGGTGGAGCTTTAATAACTCAATTGAAAGCAAGGCTTACTATGAGACAAGAGATTTGTAATGCTCAGAGAGCTGCTGATAAGTTACAACTACTTATCTTAGCTACTTAGGATGGTAAACAGCCTAATGTTTCTGTGAAAGGAGATGGTAAATTGTATTATAAAGATTGGTTATATGTGCTAACTAATGATGAGCTAAAGAAAAAGCTATTGTTTGAGGCTCATAATATAATCTTTACTATGCATCCTGGCGAAAATAAGATGTATCAAGATCTAAAGCAACATTACTGGTAATCAGCTATGAAACGGAATGTTATAGATTATGTAGTTAAATGTCTAATATGTCAGCAAGTTAAAGCTGAGCAACAAGTTCCACAGGTTTGTTACATCCTACTTCTATTCCTCAATGGAAATGGGATAACATTACTATAGACTTTGTCACTGGACATCCTCTTACTCACAGGAAACATGATGTTGTATAGATGATTGTGGAAGTTTACCAAATCTACTCACTTTCTGCCTGTTCGTCCTGAATATTCATTGAATAGGCTTGTAGACCTATATATGAATGAGATAGTGAGACTGGTTGGAGTACTGTTATCTGTTATTTCTTACCGTGATCCTTGATTTACTTCGAGATTCTGGAAAAGTTTGCAAAAGGCTTTGGGTACTTAAGTTAAGTTCAATATTGCTTTTCATCCCTAGAAAAATAGGCAATCTAAACGGGTTATACAGATATTATAAGATATGTTTTGAGGTTATGTATTAGAGTTTCTAAAGAGTTAGGTATTATTTGACGATGATGGAGTTTGCTTACAACAACAGTTATCAAACAAGCATTGGCATGGTGCCTTATGAAGTGTTATATGGTAGAAGGTGTAGTACTCCTGTATGTTGGATTGAATTGAGTGAAAACAATATTATCAGGCTTAATATTATGAAAGATACTGAAGAAAAGGTTTAGATTATTCAACATAGGATGAAAGTTGCCAGTGATAGGTAGAAGTCTTGCAATGATCTAAAAAAAGAGAGATATTGTAGGTGATAAGGTGTTCTTGAAAGTGTCCCCGTGGAAAAATATACTTCGATTTGATAGGAAAGGTAAACTTAGTCCATGATACATTGGTCCTTATGAAGATCTTAAAAGATTTGGAACATTAGCTTATCAATTAGCTCTTCATGACGAATTGGCCAAGTTACATGATGTGTTTCATGTTTCTATGCTAAGAAGATATTAGTCTGATGTTACAGATAAGATTCCCGTGCAAAAAATTCAAGTACAACTAGGTTTGGTTTATGAAGAAGGGCTAATTTCTATATTAGCCAAAGAAGTTAAACAACTTAGGAACAAGTTAGTACCTTTGGTAAAAGTACTCTGACAACATCATGGACTTGAAGAAGCAACATAGGAACCAAAAGAAACCATGATAGCTCAGTATCCTCATCTATTTAGATCATGTAAAATTTCGAGGATGAAATTTCTTAAGAAGGGAAGAATTGTAATGCCCTATATTAGGGGTTAAAATATTGAGGAATTAGCAGTGCATAGTATGCTTTGCATATTTGAGAATTCACTTATATATGCATATGTATTTTTGCCACATACAAATAATTATACATGCATTTATTAACATTTTCAGGTATAATTGGTTTTAGAATTTTGATTAAAATGAGAATTGTGGTTTACTTGGAGATTATTATGATTATTTTGGAATTTTTGGTAAATTTTAGAAAATTTCCAAAATTTTAGAGTATTTTTGGATTTTTGTCTCAGGAAAAATAAATGATTATGTGACAAATGGGAGAGTGACATATGGCAGCTTGTATGAAGGACAAATGGGAACCATGAATGGAGTCAAGTGCCACTATGATAATAACACACGTAAGTACATATGTTAGAAGGCAAAATCATTGAAGCTTGTTGTTCTTCGGATTATGCAGTGTTCATCGAAAAGCTACTAATCCTTCATCGCCAAAATACTAGTTTTGATTCTTATATCAATATTATACTTTGTAACATAAATAATTTAGTCCAACTGTTAATTTGTTTCCCTCTAGTCTTGCTTTTTTAGCCATCACAAAAACCTCACTGCTGGAGATATTTTTCTGAAAAACAAGTAAGCCAAGTTTTAAGTTTTCAGGATCTGTGAATGTGTTTCATAATGTTTGAATGATTGAAAATGAAATTTGTGCATGAAATGTGTAAAATGGGTAGCTTCCATGGTGTTCAGAACAGGTTAACTGAGAAATTTTTGAAGTGAATAGTGCCAAAAATGGAACAAATGCAGAAACTGGAAATTGTGTTGATGAATATATGGATTTTGATGTTTAAGATTAAACCTTGGACTTTTGATTTATTTTGTGTTGTTGAGCTGAAATGAAAATAGAAGAAGTGGTTTAAGTGTCATATGTGTTAATTGATGAAATATAGAAGTATAGAAGAATGAAAACGTAGTAGAAGAGAAAGTATATATATGAAGTTTCGAGCTTTTGATTTTTGAAGTCTAAGTTTGAATTTGATTTGTTTAGAGATTGTATTAGGTATAGAAATGCATACTAGATGATTTAGAAGTGATTAAAATGGGAAACAAATGGTAGGAGAAGAAGAATAAATTTTGGGTGGAGAAGAAGAGATAAAGCATGATCATGCACGATCTCGATTTCTCTAAAAAAAGCAACAAAGTTGTGATCATGCTTCTGCACGATTGCGATTTCACAGGTGCAGGTGGGATTCCATGATCGTGCGAACACACAATTGTGACTTTCAACTTTTTTTCTGAAAGAGTCTGTTTCTGAATATCCTTTGATATTTTGTTATAACTTCTTCACCTTATGTCCAAATGACTTGATTCTTGAACCAATAGATTCCTAACACATTTTTCTACCTATCTATAAAAATTGATAGCCTTATGGATTGATTTGGAAAGATTTATTGAATGAAAGTTAGGAAACCTATTGGAATAGTATGAACTGGAATATTTTACTAAACATACTTTGGTATTTTGATTATATCTTGATCTATAGAGCTTCAAATGAGATGATTATTAATTATGATTAAACTAGAGACATGAAGTTGCATCTTTTTTAAAGGAGCAAAATTGTAATTCTGGTTTTAATAATTGTAAAATATGTTCTTAATTTGAGTTAAGAATTCGGTTGTAGTTTCAGAACAGTCAAAAATATTTTGCACATAACTTTTAGTATATTGAATCAAATTATATGATCTTAGAATCATTAGAAACCTAAGATAAAAGGGACAGTTGTCTAGAAGGATATGTTACTTAAATATTCCAATTTTTTGACCTAAATGATCATGCAAAGTAGACCCAAAAGTCTATTTTGAGAAAAAAGCAGAAATAATAAATGAGAGTATGAATTCTAGAACTTTTGGAATTCAATTGATGTTTACATCAGTTTATCAAGGAAGATTACTCGGGGATATGTCATTGATTATGCATTTTACATGGTTCATTTATAAGAATGCTTATTCGATTACATGAGCAATTTGGTGATATGAAATTGTGTTTGATTGTATATAGAAGAGTAAGGAAATCGACCATCTCTAGATATTGGAGGAACTTCAAGGCATTAAACAAAAGGGAGCGACTATTAGTAATCTCTAGGACGCTCACACGTTACTTTGTTTTGCTTAGTACCGAATTGATTTTGAATTACACTAATTGTGTTCTAAATTTTGGACAATGATTGTCCGAGATGTCTAATGCATGTGAATATGATGACTAATTATTATTTTTCATATGAAATGGACTTGTTTTGTTTTAGAAACTGTGTCTAAAAGGGTCTGTAGGTACTCCTATGACACTTCAGTGTCTCCTATTATTGACACTTTGGTGTCTCATGTGTCTAGACTTAAGTCTCTCCTGATATATGATGCCATTTATGGTATCTCCTGTATAAGTCTCGTTACCCATTTATGTTCATAGATTTACAGTCTAATTCATTTTGTATTTTGGTCTACGATAAGTTTTGATACTAAACAAATCTAAAAATTTAATCTGATGGGTTATCACCCTATTTTGATAATTAATTCTGTATTCTATATGTTTAGTTCTGTTATTAAAATTCAGTATGTTTGAGATGCTTATGCTATAACATGATTCAGTATTAGCTGTTGTTGGGCCCCAAATTTGTTTTTCTTGATGTTATTAAGTATGAATTATTTTGAGTATGTTAATTGTTGCATAGTTTGATTTTTTTAATAGAAGTGTTAGTGGAAAATTAAAGTCAATTTGAGATTAGTGTGGAATTAAAAGTAATAAAAGAACAAAAGTGTATAAGGGCTAAATGGGCAAGTCACTTAAGTTGGGGAGATTAAGACTAAACAAGGAAGGGCATTATTGGAAGTTCTTTTAAGATGAAGGGATTAGGGCTTTGCATGGAAGGGCATTTTAGTCCTTGAATCTTCATTTAGGGCTTAGGTGGAAGGAAAAAGAGTTAGAAAGAAGAAAAGAAAAGAAAGGAAAATAAGAAGAAGAGAGAAAGAAGAGGAGAGTATCGTTGGAGGAGAGGAAGAAGA
>JANIJH010000007.1:36891623-36913988 GCA_024520975.1 Erythroxylum areolatum | reverse complement strand
AACAAAACCTTGAGGTCTTGGGTTTGAGCCGTGGCTCACCCTTGAACCAAAGAGGACAATACCTGGAGTGATGGCGGTAGAGGCCGGGCTCTACTGTAATGGTCGCGTGGCCAGAGTTCACGGGCCCTACAAGTGTTGTATCTGATACAGTAAGTAGAAATCCCATTAGTAGTGAAGCACGAATTCAGATATTGAGATTATCAGATCTACTGCAAAAAGGAGAATAGAATGTGGAGCTGAATTTTTGGCAAATCAAAGTACTAATTGCTATGGAATTGAAGATCAATTTCACATGAAAGGATTAACCAAGCCCAAATTGAGGATTCAAAAATTGTGAATCTTATTGAGAGATGGAAAGCAGATCTGAATTTTGGGATCAAATAGGAAGAATGATACATTGTGATTGAAATAAGAAGTATATGTACAAATAAAAGGCGATAGAGCAAAGAGATTGTTAAAAAAGTACAAATGGCAAGATAAGTTATACATCCTAGTACGAATATGTCGGGACATCATTTAGCGACTAAAAATTTCGAATCAAGTGAGTGAATGTCTAAATTACCGAGGGTCTTAATTGTCAAAGATATGTTTAAAGCTTATATTTTGGAGTCCATAGGAACATGAGATCAAAGTATAGTTCTATTTGACTTTAAGCATCGTAATCGTTGTCACAGTGATTTCATTAGAATACTGTATGAGGAGTTAGATGACATAAAGAGTAGTTTGCTCTTGCAATGTGATGATTAAGGCCTAAAAATGGTTGAAGGCCATAATTGGAGATGTTACTAATAGGTGAAATTGATCAATATTAGAAATTAAGTGATTCAAGAAAGATGAATGAATTAGGTTGATCAACGCAAAAGGCATGGAATATAGTAAGATAGACATAAGAGTTAAGTCTACTAACATTACATTGATGTGAATTATTAAGTGAAGTTAAATTTCTCTTTAAGGGCATCACCATGCGAAGGTGTGCTTAAGTTAGGAAAAAGGATTAGCTAAGCCTGACATTAATAGATCTATATGAAATAGTTATGAGAAATGCTACAGAAGAAAGATTTCTTAGATTAGTAATGTTATATATTTGAGTATGTTAAGAAATATTGATATGATATGATATTAGTGTTATCCATACAGGAAGTGGAAAATTGTGAGTAATCTAAAATATATTGAGGTAACAGTTAAGATAGTGTGATATCTGAATAAGTCATGGAAGGACTGACCGAATCCATTGACTAAGGTCATTAGAAAAAAAATTATTGGAGTGATGAAGTTAAATGAAAAATGGAGAAGCACAAGAGGAAGCATACCCCTGCCCTAGATTATGTTAGGTAAGAATTTTGAGGACGAAATTTTTTAGGGGGAGAATTGTTGGACCCTAAATTTTTTTCAATTATTATTGATTTATTTTTTTCATTATTTTTAGAATTGAGTCATTAATTTGATGGGCATAAATATAGATTTGAAATTAGATGAAAAGATTTGAATTAAGTTGGAGTTAATATGGTGTTTAAGAAGATTAAAGGAGTTAGGAGGTAAATGAAAAAAGGGGCAAAATGGGAAGACCAAAGGAGAAGAGGGGTATTTTTGGAAGGACAAGACCAAAATGTGGTCTTGTTTAAGATGAAGAAGAAAAAACATGAAGTCTTCTAAGTCTGCACAACGCAAAATTTCAAGTCTTCCATAAGGGAAAAATTCGTGTTCGGACTTTAGGGAAAATTCTGGATTGATCTAGGATGAATTTGACAAGTTGTCTTTATGGAAGTTGAAGCTTGTCTTTCTAGCTGTCTAATGCTATAAATTATGAAATTTTTGGATATTGGAGTCAAACATTATGGTCCTTATAAGTGGAGATGCTCAAGAGTATAGGACGCATCGTCTGGTGAGGACGTATCGTTTGATAAGGACGCTTTGCCTGGTGAGGATGTATCGTCTGGTGAGGACGGATCATTTAGTGAGGATGCTTCGTCTGGTGATGACATATTGTCTGTTGATAATGTGTTATCTAGTGAAGACGCTTTATCTGGTGAGGGCGCTTCGTCTAGTAAGGGTGCTTCATCTGGTGAGGACTATAGTCTAGTGAGGACGCTTCATCTGGTGAGGACATATCATTTGGTGAAAACCTATCGTCTGATGAGGGCACTTCTTCTGGTGAGGAGTATCGTCTGGTGAGGGCGCTTAGTCTAGTGAGGGCGCTTAGTCTAGTGAGGACGTATCGTTTGGTGAGGATGCTTCGTCTGGTGAGGAAACTTCATCTAGTTAGGGCGTATCCTCTGGTGATGGCATATCGTCTGGTGATGTCATATTATCTAGTGGTGACTTCATATCGTCTGATGACGTTATATTGTCTAATGATAACATCATATCGTCTGGTGCACTGTTCATTTGATCCTATCGTCTGGTCCCATTTTTGACCCTATAGACGATCTAGTTTGTTTTCAAGATCTTCATGAAAGTTGTAGATATTGAAGTTCTCTTTTAAACCAACAAAATAACACCTTAATCCGATGTCTCTAGAGAAAGCTATGCTAATTGCAAAATATCTTCTGTGTACTATTCATAACGTTCTTCTGATCACTGCTCATCTTGTATTGTCTAGTCTAATTCTAATCCTTTAGGTGACAAAATATCACTTCAAAATCTTCATGAAAGATGTAGATATTTAAGTTCTCTTTTGAACCCTTCAAGAATAACCTTGATATGACATCTCTAGAGCAAGTTATGTCATTTTTCCTGAAATAGGTTCAATATGATTAAGGATAGAACCTTGTTTGATTTCCTTCGGCCAATCTTTGTTATCCAACTTCCAAATGAAGTGATTCTCGAAGGATTAGATCCCAACACACATTGTGCTATCTCTCCACAAAATTGTCAGCATTACAAATTGATTGGAAAAATGTTTTGATTGAAGGAAAGTGAAGGAATCTGTTGGAATAGTATGAACTGGTGTTATTTTACTGAACATGCTTCGTCATTTTAAATATATCTGGATCTGTAGGGTTCCAATTGAGATGATTTTCAATATGGTGTAAACTAGAGACGTAGGTATTACAAATTATATGAAGAGGTCAAATTTTGATTCAGCCTCTAAGATGTTCAATATCTAGATAGAAGTTGAGCATAGAATATTTGCTTCAGTATAAGAATGATTCGAAAAATATGACCCGATACTTATGGTATCAGAGAATGAAGATGAACTGAGGATGACTAATGAGGATTAATTGGAATAACCATACACGGTAACAAGTAGACATTCTCATGACTCCAAATGTTAGACCCCGGAAAAATTTTGGTATCAGAGCAAAAGTTGGGTTCCGGGATTGTTGTCCAATAAGAGCATTCTTCAATCCAAAAAGCATCACTAAAATCTCAAAGTGTCCATATCTAATTATGAATGCCCTCTTTAGTAAATGAACTTCTGCTATTTTCAATTGATAATACCCCAACCCTAAATTCAGTTTAGTAAACACATGAGCTCCTTGTAACTGATCAAGTAAATTATCTATTCTCAATAAGGGATACTTATTCTTTATTATCACCCGATTCAATTACCTATAATCAATGCATAATCTCTAGGTTCCATCCTTTTACAAACAAAACTGGAGCTCCCAAAGTGATATATTGGGTCTAATAAAACCATTATCCAACAACTCCTACAATTGGGTCTTAAGTTCCTTAAGTTCCACAAGTACCATCCTATACGGAGGAATAGATATAGGAGCAGTGCCTAGAACTAAATCAATAGTGAACTCCATTTTCCTATTTGGGGTAATCCTGGTAATTTAGTAGGAAATACATCTAGGAAATCCTTAACAATAGTAATATCCTATACTTTTTGCTCAATTTGAGTATCGATCATATGGGCTAAACAAGCCTCACATCCACTTCGAATCAGCCTAAAGGCACTCATTGATGAAATTAATTTGGCTGGCATTGCTTTACTAACACCTCGAAACATTATCTTGGTTAAGTAGGAGATTCAAGAACGACTTCTTTAGTATAACAATTCATTATATCCCTATATACAGTAAGCCAATTCATACCCAAAATGAGGTCTATCTTGTTCTAGTGCAGTACTATCAAATCAGCTTTCAACTCTACCTGATCAACCCAAATCATGCACCCTTTACACACTTCTCTAATCACTGTAGAACTACCTACCAGTATACTCACTTCTAAAAAAAATTTCAACATCTGTCTCTCATAATGCAGTTTAGATGCCAGATGTGGGGTAATGAATGAATGTGTAGATTTTGGACCTTGTATCTAACAATGCAAATGCCTTAAATTAAAAGACATGTATCACACCTATAACAACATCTGGAGAATCCTGTGCCTCCTGCTTTGTAATAGCAAAGATCCTAGCCTGGGACTATGGTTGGTTACTTTGTACCTCGGTCTTAGCACTACAACCTGTTGAACTCCCTACCTCTACCTCTCTATCCTACTCTACTGGCTATGCTCTATTGGACAGTCATTTTAGTTATTGATCCTCCTCTTACTCTAAACTGTGCTCCTAAAGTTACAAGGCAGTCTCTAATTGATGCTCAAAAGAGGCACAACGCAAGCAAGATCTCGATATCTTCCAACATTCTCCACTATGTTCCTTTCTATAATACTCAACTAGGCATTTGTTGTGTTTTCCCTCCATATGTCTATCCTCTAGAGCCTAACCTCTACCACTACCGGCATGAACAAAATTGCTCTTAATCTAAACCCTCACTACCTCAATCTAGTCTATAATCGTGATGATTTATTCTGTTGTTTACTAAATCTTTTGCTAGAGTGAGATTGAAACTAACCATGCCTTTTGATTCTAAACTCCTGTCTATACTCTCCTTGTTTATCTTTCAATAACTACTCAATCCAAATCGAAGCAACTCTTAACTCAATAAAACTATTCAAATTTGTAATAGCCAACTTCGTTCTAATCTCCATATTTAATATGTACTCAAACTGCCTACATTTATCTTCCTCATTCAGAATCAAAGCAGTAGCATATCCCATTAATTCATTAAACTGCACCTCATACTTAGCTACAGTGTGATTTCCCTATTTCAAATTAATAAACTCGTTCATCTTCCTATCCAAATAGATCTTTAACATATAATTCTCCTTGAAAACCTTCAGAAAGTCTTCCCATGTTAGTCTATAAGGTCAGTGGAACTACTTAGAATAGTCTTCCACCATTGATAAGCTGGACCTTGTAGTAACGATACTGCATAGTCAACCTTTCATTGAACTCACAGTCTATCTAATAAAAAACCCTTTCCATTCTTTCAAACCAACCTTCTGCTTGGGCAGGGTCTGTACTTCTATAGAAGTCTACACCCTCCTGCTTTCTAAGTTTGTCATACCTCCTTTCTCTCCTCTTAGGAATTCTTTGAGGCTTTTTGTTAGACTAGGGTATTGAGGATTCCATATTGGCTCCTATAGAATCAAGATCAGTAGATTCAGTATCTCAATCTCCTATAGCAGATGACTTATAACAAACAATAATTGTGATCACTTTATAAGTCTCTCACTAGTTGTCATATGTAAATGCTTATATATATCCCTAAGGATTCCAAACCCACTCTGATACCAAAACTTGTAACATTCCATACCCATAGCACATATGCCCGATCATATCCACAGATAGTCAAAAATATACTCTATAAAAATGGTACATTAGAATAATCACATTAATACAGTCTAAGGCATCATTATAAATTAGCATTCTAAATACTTATTTCCTTCACAATCATAGTAAGTCATATATGTCATTTACATTCCAAATTCAAGTAGACCATACATAATAGTTCTGAACCCAATCTCAGTATATCATACAGTACAAAAATTACACACTAGAGACAATGTGTGTCATAACATGGAATATTAATACAAAAGACATCTACCTAGACCTTGCAGGTATTTGCTGACTAGACCTTTGAGCCATTCTTGCCCCGAAATAACCGTACTAAAATTCTATTATATCACTTTAGAAGTTAGAGCCCCCTTAAACCTAAAAATCAACGTTGCAATTTTGATGAGTTTGCGAACTTAACAAGTGAACCATTATCGATGTGCTTACTTAAGTTAAAATATAGAGACAAGTGTATAACCCAATTCATCGAGTAGAACACATTATCCAGCATTGAATATCACATCATATTCTATCATATGTCAATAAGTACAACATTTGTTCAGTTATTTCATATCACTAATTTAAAACAATCTAATAAATCATCTCAATCATTTATATAATATATGTAAAGTTGTGTATGCAATTGCATATATGACTCCATTCTTATTTTGTTTTGTTGTGACTGAATGCCTATTAACTCAATTTATTGTCTTGTATCTATTGTGGATACTAGGCTTATTTCATTTACTGTCCCGTATCTTTTATGGATATCGGACTCATTGTTGTCTGAGCCTGTGGCTCTCTGTGCATAATCTTGAGCTTAAGGCTCTTTTTTACACATTGGCTACTCCGGTCACAAATCCTTTATCTGATCATGCATTTCAATGTAATAAGATACATCAATTAACATACAATGCTTTTAGTACTTTTCATTCAATGTGCTCATATCATATACCAAATTTTTCAGATCTAAATCTGACATTCGTCATTCATCATTCAATTGCTCATACATTCCACATTACACATACAATTCAATAGAAGCATATATAATTGATTTTACACATCTAGATTAACTCAAAGAATGCTCCATAATAGTTATTGCCTTGATGATCTAGCAATATCTGGATGTTGGTGATCAACTTATGTGTCTAGAGTTAAGAATTACACACATAGTTCACAATCACTAATTTGTTCAATCATATGAATATACAATCATGCTCATGTATATATGTTGTCTTCAATGCATGCTCAATTTACCTTTCTAGGTATGTATTCTCATTTACAAATCTTGACCATTCAATTATTATAGCTTCTATATTACCACTTTTCATTCAGGTTTATACCTCGAGTAAGCTTAATTACTCTGAATTCACCAATCATACATTCATCAACCTTTTCTAACAATATACATTCACACAAATGTCCCAATTTTCATTCATTCATACCTAGTACACATTACTCATATCCTTAGTATCATATTTGCATTCATAAAACACCTTTATTCCTTCAACAACTCATAATTTCCAAATTTAAATACATTGATATCAAAACAATCCATTAATTAAGTAATGACATCAATTAACAACTTAAACTTATCAAACCTTTAACCAATTAATTAAGCAACAATCTAAGTTCATTTCAAGCCTAAATCAAGTCCAAATACACCAATGTAAAGTGGCTTTTCCTCATTTGGTTCAAGAAATTCGCAAAACCAAAATTTATCATTTCAAAGCTTTGGAATGAGTGCCCAGATGTGCACTATTCCATTTCCCTCAACTCTCCACGAATTTCATCTACTTAGGATCATCATTAACACTTCAAATTTTCCAGAATTTATACTCTCAAAAACTACTTTAATTCATGTTAATATAGCTTCCATCTTGGTTACATAAATTTCACAAAAACTCTACTCAATTGATTCATTATCATTCACTTAATCCCATCATACATATAATCCTAACTTTTCCAAATTGAAGAACACTTCAATAGCACCTATCTTTAGCTTAAATTCACCTTCATTTATATTTCAAACCTCAACCTAATCATCCATATAATAGCCTATAACCTACTGTTTTCATGCATCAAAAAAAAAAAAGAAAAGTAACCATTTCATCCATCATATTTTAGCACAACTTCATCATCAATCCTACATGCAGTTCATCCCAATTCAATCATCATAAAATTTCAATTATAACATGCCACAAAGATCATAATTTCACTTACTTGTTTAGCTCAAATTCCACCTCAATTATCAAGCTTTCCTAGCCTCCAAACTTGCGAGAGCAATTCCAAAAGCAAAGTGGGAGTTTAATGATTTTAGTTACAAGCAGCCAATAGAGTATTGGAGTTGCAAAGTATAGAATTTAGGCAAAAACTCAAGGTTGTGAGGTTGTTTGTGCATGTTAGTAATGAGAGAAGGAAGAAAAAAATAGCATGTAGCAAAAAGAAGAGAGAAGATAGTCATCCATTTGTGTGGGTCGTGGGGTGTAGGTGGGTGGTCACTTGTCAAGAATCTTGTCACATAAAGGACCATGCTATATGTAACATCCCATGTTTGGGGCTAGACCCCATAATTGTGAACTATGTGTACTATGAGAAATTAGAAGTACATTGCATGCTTATGCATCATTGTATATTCACACGCATGTGAATAATAATTGTTGTCATATTAAAATAATTGTTCATGCATTCATTGACATTTTTCGAGTATAATTGATTGATTAATGTGATTAAAAGGTGAATTGTGAATTATTTATGTTAAATATTTAATTGGAGACTAGTAATATTATTTTGAAATTTTTGGGTTGTATGAGTTGTGGACTGATTAAATTGATGACAAATAGCCTATCTATATGTTGGACATATGGCAACATGAAATAGTGATAAGTGTAATTCATGCAAGGGAACATGTAATTATGTGTTTTAGACATTGTCTTCCTATTACTCTCTCTTTCGTTGTTCTTCATTGAGAGTTGTATTGTTATCAAACGTACTTCTAGTTTACCAAACATCGAGCATCAAGTTGTGGTGATTTACTCTCTTTGTTGGCAATGAATCATATAAGTAACTCTGATGATGTTTTATGGTGTTTATATGTATACATGTATGAGAAGTTTAAGCAGTATAGTTTTAGTGAATAAATACATTAAAAGACTTAGATGAGGAGCTAAATTTGTTAAGGAATGAGTAATATTTGTATCCGGAACTAAATCTGAGTTTATTGAGTGTTAGGAAGTTGTGAACTATTGAAAGAATGAAAACACAGTAGTGAGAGAAAGGATGAACACAATAGTGAGAGAAAGCTTGTGTGAAGTTTCAGTTAGCTTGCATATGATTTGTGTTGAGTTGTATTAGACATAGAAAAGATGATTCGTGCATAGATGTATTAGTTGAACAGTTTAAGAAATGGAAAATCTGGAAATAAATGGAAAAAAAAAGAGGAAGTTATTCAATGTAGGAAGTAAGTCGCAAATCGCGATTGTGCTTTAGTACGATCATGACATCGTTGAAGAAGATCGCAAGTCGCAATCATGTTGCTAGTGAAACTTGCGATCTTGCAGGGGCACGATCGTGACTTTCAATTTGTTCCAAACAGTTTATTTCTGAACATCCTTTGGTATTTTTGTTGTATCTCCTTCACCCGATGTCCTAATGACTTGATTCTTGAACCAATGGATTCCTAACACATTGTTATATCTCTTTATAAAAATTTGTAGCTTCTAAATTGATTTGGAAAAGATTGATTGAATGAAAATGTGAGAATCTGTTGGAATAGAATGAACAAGATTAATTTACTAAACATACTTTGGTATTTTGATTATATCTTGATCTGTAGAGCTCTAAATGAGTTGATTCTTAATTCAAATGAAACTAGACGCATACAGCTACAATTGTTTTGAAGAGCTAAAATTGTAATTCTGGATTAAAGAGGACTAAAATCTGTTTTGGCGTTGAATTAAGAGTTCTATTATAGCTTAAGAATAGACTGGCATATTTGGAGTATAACTTTCAGTATATTGAGCCAAATTGAATGATCTTAGGGTCATTAGAGACCTAAGACACAGAGGAAAAATTGTTTAGAAGGAAGTGTTACTTGAATACATCATTTTCTGGATCTTATTGATCATATACTATTGACAAGAATAGAATGTTTTCAGAAAAAGATGAAATAGAGAGTAAGTGATTGAATTTTGTCATAATTGGAATACAATTGATATGTACAGCAATGTATGATAGAAATATACCCGAGAATTTGTAATTGAATATGCATGATACATGAAACATTGATACATGTGTTTATTTTATTTCATAATCGTTCTAGTGATATGAAAAAAATTTTATTGCATATAGACTAGCAACTAAAGCAACCACTTCCAAATATTGCCAAAAATTAAGGCAATAGGTGTAAGGGAGCAACTGTGAGTACCCTATGATGGTCTTACTTTATTTGTTCTATATATGACTTAATTGTATTGATTTACATTACTAGACTACATTGTCTAATTGTGTACTGAATTTCAAACAATACATGTCTGAGGCATTTGAAGCATGCAATAATATTGGAAGTGCTACTTGTATGTAAATGAGAATGCCTAATTGAATATTCTAATTCTCAACTGAAAAGTTGAAAGCTAGACCTAGTCTGACAACTATTGATACTATGACTGCTATACTGTGTTAATACATGCAAATGAAAGTGATTGAACTGATGATCGATTTGTGACATGCATATCATTTCAATGCATGCAATATAAAGGCCGTTGTGACTGATGTTACTACTGACTGACTAATACTGTTACTAAGAGAGCTTAAAGCTTTGTGGTAGAGCTTATGCCCCCACTATAAATTGAACTCAGTGTCCGTAACAGATACGAGAGACTAAAAAGGCACATAGTCACAATACTGTAAAAATGAATGTGAGCCTTATACATATTACATCTATATATGACTGGAATTCATTGAATGATTTGCAAAGTTGTAATGAGATAATAGATTGATACGAACTATGTAACTAAATGAACTGTGTGACTGTATAATTTGAGTGATTTTATGATGACTATGTTTTGCTACATGAGTGAACCATCGAGGAGGGTTGCTCTACTACGTTCGCAAAATTTATCAAAATTACATTGTGGCTTTCCAGGTTTAATAAAGATCTCCAAATAGGCAAATTAGAGTTAACCACAGTAGCCAAGTGAGGGTTTCAGGTTTGATCAGTTTGCACCTGCATATGTATTTCATTATGTTGTATCAAAAATGCAGTCATAACTGTTGTACAATGTGAATGAAAATGATCTTGAAATGTAAAGTTATTATGACTACACATGTTTCGTTACTATAATGGGCCCAAGTGTTTAATGAAACTCTGTTGTGTTAAGTAATGATTGTAATTCTTGTCCCTGAAAATGCTTATAAATAAAAATGGGGCCAATTTTGATTATCGAATTTTCGTATTTACGTACATTGTTTAAGAAAATTTGTAATGAGTTTTGACCGTTTACTATTCTAGCATGCCACTCTTGTGAAATTCGTACTCGGATATCACTTAGGACGTCGGGTACGTGTCTTTCAAGAGTGGAGTGCTACACTATATGTCCTTTTCTTAAACTACCAAATGTCACTTAAATACCCAGTCCATTTATCACTTAGTTTCTTAAACCATTTGTCACTCAATTCCACTGCGGTCACTATTTCATAGACCTAGTCAACCCAAGTTCTCACATGTCAACTTGTCTTGCCACTTAATATTTTTCCTAGACTCAATGTACATTTTAATTTGTCACTCTCTAATTGTAACAATTAATTCCAAATTATTGATTGTAATACATCAAACCAAGATTCAAGACATAAACAATACATAATCATATCATAACAATTTTAAACCTTTAAAACCCCCAGAATATGTCAATTGAGTGCACATACAATATTTGCAATGTTTTTCAAATCAACATTCATATGTGTATATATGCTCGTGTTATACATATAAATGAAATACACCTCATTAATTCTAAAATGATATGACTCAAAAGTCTAACGTTCTAGCCCTTAGTAAGTTTTGGAAACCAGCTATTACATTAATAGTGATAATATTTTAGCGTATTAACTTACCATACATATTTACAGGGAGAAAGTATTGTTGCATTTACCTGGAACAAGAAATATCAAGTTCAATGTAGTGACAAAATGAGAAAAGAAGTCAATTGAATCAATTGAGAAATCAAAGGATAAAGTAAGTGAGTAAAGTAGAGTACAAATCCAATTCAAAAGAGTTTTAAGGAAATTTATGTGAAGAACTGGGAAAAAGGAAGAAGCAAAAAGCAAGATATAATAAATAATTATAATCTTTCTTATTATCTTATGTTATTCATTTATATGAAATTAAAGACTCAGCATTCTAGATTATTTATATATATAGAATATTACATATACTTTATCATAATTAATAGGATATATGGAAAGGTCTTAAAGAAAAACCTCTAAATCTTTAAACAAATTTTATGGAACTTTGAAGATATTTTTGAATCAAGATTTATCAAATAAATGAGCTTTTAATCTTTGAAAGATCTTATAAGGTAAATAGATATTGGGTGTATTTGGATGATAGCTGATCAGCTAAAACTTAGCTGATTGACTAAAATTAGCTATTTGACATAGTCAAACAGCTGTTAAACTTGTTTGGTGGTTGGCTGGTTGGGTTGAATCAACCAACCCAACCAACCAAAAATAAGAATCTACTCCACAGCAGCGTTTGGGGTAATCAGCTAATTACCCTAACCTAAAATACCAAATTTGCCCTTCATCTTTGGACTCCGCTTCAAGCTTCTCATGGAATTGGTTCAGGGTCTTGATCGAAGCTTCGTTTTCCTTTATTGGAATTAATGTTCTCTAGCCTCCATCCATCTCTTAGCCTAGCAATAAAAGAATCGGCCTTTACTGATTTTGAAGAGTTTGAGGCAACCAAAGGAAGCTCTAGGGTTAGTGGATCTCCTTAGGGTAAATTAAAATTATGAATAAGGGGCATAGCGAGCATAGTTTCAAAAAGAAAGAACCCTTCCATTCTTCTATTGACTGAAAAGGGCAATGGTGTTTAAAAGAGGTACTTCTTTAGACTTGGACAAAACACAGTCCGAGCAAGACCACAAACACTTGCAGACTCAACCATTCACTCACTATGAGACTTAAACATAAAGTGAATGAAAGTTGGGAAGAAGAGTACCTGGCCGCAAACATCTTCGCTTACCCATCAAACACTCACAACCCATTGTCTCTTTCTCTCTGTATCTAACTATCCCTTCTTCCCACAAGAACAGTAGGGATTTTTGGAGAATTCCGGATCTCCTCTAGAAATATCTACCTCCACAATCCCGCAAAGCCCATATTTTGGAGGTTTGTGATTAAAGTATACCGTAAATTTAATATAAAAATTATGCAAATTGATTCCTTATAAAAATATAAATTTATAATTATACAGTCATGACTGTCAATTAAAGCCAATTGAATTTTTAAATTAATTTTAAAATAAATTCATTAAGACTTATTACAACTTTTGTATTTAAAATTATTAAAATATTTTAAATTTAGACATATATGTGAACTAATGAAGTATTAAAGTATAATTTCTTAATCATGTATTAATGAATAAATTTTAAACTTAATCATACCCTTAAAAAAAACTCATGTCCTTATAATTCATTTTACATATAAACAACTAATTTTACCAAATATCAAATGACAAATAGTTAATGCAATCTACTAGTCAAATCAGCTAGTATAATTAGCTATCAGCTAACAGCTGATAGAATCAACTAACAACTAATACAATCAGTTGATTGCCAAATAGGGCCATTGTTGGGACTATATATAGGGTATATTGTTCATTGTTTAAACATTGTATATTGATTTCACTATTCAATGATTAAAGCACTACTCACTAGCTAGTCGAAGGGATGGTCTATTTGAAAAGTTATCAAGAAAGAACTTTTTGTCTAGCTAATGGTTTAGCTAATAGATATCAAGTCAAATGATGTTAGATTAGTTAAAGACAAGTGACCAACTAACCAATATTATCTAGAAACTAGTCATTGCAATGTCTAATGACTATTTAAGTTTATCTTGGGTATAAATAGACCACAATTGAATTGTGGAAAGAGCCTTTGACATAAAGAGTTTGTAAGAATTTTAAGAGGTTAAAGAGTGCATTTGAGTGCAAATGTATATTGTATAAATCATATTAATCTTTAGTTCAATGATCTGATCAAGAAAGAAAATTTTTAAGTTTTATATAGCTGTGCCAGTGTGCAATTTGGAAAATTGCTTGAGAAGTTGTGATGGTTCCTTTCAACTTTAAATAAGATTTGTAAATGGGTACTTTTAACGCATAAAAGTTGCTCGGTCAAACAATTGTAACTTAGTTTTGTTATTGGTTTTTCTACTCTGCAATTATTGGTGTGAATTTTAAATACAAATTTTTATAATCATTCATTAAAATAAGTAATTCACTCACTAATTCTTAAATAACATTATGATAAACAAAAAAAATCAATCTTTACCTTAAATGTTTTGCTAAATTAATTTTTTCCACATATTTGATTAAATTCAACAACGAGAGGCATATGAAATCTAACCTCTTTTCATTAGAAAAGGTAATTCAGATGTTTGGGGGTAATTATATGAGACTCTTTTTGTACAAGAAGACATTACATTTAGGTTGAGGTTACCGGATATTACAAAATTTTATAATTTACGTCTATAGCTATCTGTTATAACAGTTAGTATGAAATATTAACGTCCTGTATGTTTCAACTTTTATTTTTTATTTTTGATTGTTTTAAAATTAATAAAAAAATTTGTTTGAATTTTTAATTTCTATTTTTAATTTTGATTTTTTCATTATTTAAAAATTAAGAAAACTTAAAAAGTGAATTTTTTTGTTTTTATTTTTTAATGATGTGACTTACTATCAACTACATATATATTATTTAATATATTAATTTTAATAAAAATTATGAATAATTTAATCTTATATTATACATTGTATTGAATTAATAAAAATTAATTATTAATAAAAATTATGAATAATTTAATTTTCCTTAATTTTTGTAATTAAACAACAATAACAACAACATTTAGTACCCGCTGAGACGCGAGGTCTAATAATACATAGCTAGAATTTATTTCCATAAAATTTTTTAATTTTTAAATAAATTAAATATAATAATTATAGGAAATATAATTAGATTTAAAATATCTTTAAAATATATAAATTTTTAAAAAATTTGATTTAATAATTAAAATATATTTAAAATAAATATTGATCTATAACTAAAAATTTTATTTTAAATTATTTGATTAATAAAATAAAATAATTTTATTAATAATTTGTTAATAAATATTATATAAGAGATTGAAATAAATTTATTTAATTAAAAATAATTTATCTTTAAATTTTGTCTAATAATTAATTATCATATGTGATAAAAAATATTTATGTTGGCATTAGCAATCAAATAAATTTTTTATTTTTACTGAAAAAATAATAAAAAAAATATAATAAAAAAAGTAAAAGTGAAACTTAAGGAACCTAAATTGATTGACCATTTGGAAAAATTTTGCCGTCTCCTCTGGTTTCATAGACTAAGAGCAGCCGTGAGAAAGCAAAGAAATATTTTGAACAATTTTCGCTGAAATTGGCAAATAGATCGTCCATGGGTTTTCACGTTCTCATCTACCAGACTAATTTCTTCAACATGTGTCACACCAGATCCAACCAAACCTACCAATCATATTACCAACAGTCAAGGGGTAAGGCTCTTAGAGAAAGTAACTCCAGTTCAGATGCTGAAACGTCATCCGTTCCTGGTACTTTCCCTTTTAGGGGTTCTCTTGTCGCCCCAAACTCTCACTTCTATATATTTGACCCACACCCACTCTGCTGCCACCACTTAACAGCCACCCCACCTCTATCCCTGCCTCTCTCTCCTGCAGTTTTATATTAACAATATCTTTTTTGAAAAGGTCATCTAACTGGAGAGAAACATGAATGGTCAGTCTCCAATTGTTTGGGAAGCTGGTCGGACCATGATCATCGGTTCTACTGGATATATAGGTCGGTTTGTGACAGAGGCCAGCCTAGAATCCGGCAGGGGCACCTACGTTTTAGTCCGTTCAAGACTACTCAGCCCCTCTAAGGCCTCTATCATCAAGACCTTCCAGGAGAAAGGATGTCACATCATATATGTACCATACCAACGTTAAGCTTGTTTTCTTGTTCAATTCTTCCCTTGGTGTGACATGCATATAACTAAACACACAAGTCTTCAAGTAGGGTTACAGTTTGGTTTATTAATAATTATGATATGTTCTATTTTGGTTGATTGTGGTAAAAACAGGGATCGATAAATGATCAAAGTTTGATGGAGAAGGTGATTAGGGAAAACCACTTGGAAGTAGTGATATCAGCTGTTGCGGGTTATGCGATACTTGACCAAATCCCCCTAATTAAGGCCATTAAAGCTGCAGGCACAGTTAAGGTATATAAATAAATAAATGTTACTGTTATATTCAATGCTTTCCTATCTAAAGTCACCTTAAATAAACTGCATTGCCTAGAAATTTGAAAAGTAACCTTGCAAGTTCTGAAACCGTTGCTTGCTTCAGAATAGAAATGTTTCTGGCTTTGAGTTCGTTTCTCAGCTGAATTTTGCAAATGGAAAAGAAAAATCTTTTGTTTTGGATTCTTTTTTGTTTTGTGTGTGTGTGTGTGTGTGTGGGCTCATATGCCAACTTTCTTACTTTTAGATGAGAAAGAAAAGACTTTTCAACTTGTCGGTGAAAATGTATTTACTGGAGAGAAAATATTTCGTTGGTTCAGAGATTTTTGCCATCAGAATTTGGTCATGACATAGACCGAGCAGAGCCAGTAGAGCCAGGGCTAACCATGTACAAGGAGAAGAGAAAGATAAGAAGGCTGATAGAGGAAGCTGGGATTCCGCACACATATATTTGCTGCAACTCCATTGCAGCCTGGCCCTACCCTGACAACACTCACCCTGGCGAAGTCCTCCCTCCCATGGATTGCTTCCAAATCTACGGTGACGGTTCTGTCAAAGGTGCTTAATTACATCCTTACTTTTTCACGTGAACATTCATAACTTTCTCACTGAGAAGCTGAGTGTAAAGATTCTATATCAGAATCTGCATTTTCTTTTTTTGGGTGTAAGGCATCCATCTTAGCCTGCATGTTATTTTTTATACCTAAAGGAAAATCTTTTTACTCGACGAAATCCAATCACGACACTGATCATGTATATATCACCCCTTTTGTTTAATGGTCTCCTAACCCCAAAACCAATTACTAGAGGTGAAGACGAGTGCTACCACCACCAGAGAAGTCGTAACGACAAGTTGATCGTTGTCTAACTATATTGTAAATTAAATTCTGTCTGAAAAAAAGAATTGGTTACTTGCATAGGTACTCCGCTAGATGTAGGTGGTCACTTCACATCTATCTCCGCTGATTATTGCATTTTTTTCAACAAGAAATGAGTTTTGTGCCGATGTTGACAGCATATTTTGTTGACGGCAAAGACATTGGGAACCTGACAATAAGGGCAGTGAAAGACGAGCGCACAATCAACAAGACCGTCCACTTTCGACCTCCTAAGAACCTACTCAACATGAATGACCTTTCATCCTTGTGGGAGGCCAAAATTAGACGCAATCTCCCTAGAGTTACCGTCTCTGAAGGTGTTCTTCTTAACGCTGCTAAAGGTTCGTCTGCTTCTATTCCTTTTCCATTGCGTGCTAATACCGGCAATCAATGTCTTATATGTCAACGTACCATCCCATCCCATTCATACCAAACCCATTTTTTAAAAATATTTTTAAGTTTAAAAACTTTTAAAATTTTTCTTAATTTAAAATTTTAATCTAATATTTTTCAAAATTAAATTTCAACGTACTAGCCAATGCAACTCAAAATTTAACGGTATAACGCAATTTTAAACCCTTTCCTCTGCTGGTACTCTTGGAAATTCAGAACAATTCACACTCTTAAACAATGAGTAGCGCTTCTTTATCTTTGCTTTCCTGTGGGTAGTATTATGTGATAACCCGCTAAGCTTCTTGCCTTTTTGTGTGTGTGTTGACAGAAATGCGGATCCCACAAAGCATTGTAGCAGCAATTACGCATGACATATTCATCAAAGGGTGTCAGGTAAATTACAACTTGGACAAAGAGAGTGATGTGGATGTGTGTTCTTTGTATCCAGATGCAACTTTCCGAATCATGGATGACTGCTTCGATGACTTCCTTGCCATGCTCGTCGATAATGCAAAGACAGTGAAAAAGGCAGCAGGCAAGGACAATGGCATTATCATGCCAGATACTAAACGGGAGCCACTGCCTATTACTGCTTGATGTTTCACTCCCAGTAGGATTTCCATTCATTGAAGTGGAAATATGCGTTTTAAAAATATCTAAAAGATTCTATGCTAAGCAGCTCAAATTTTCATGCAATAATCCCAATTATTTCTGTCCGCGCAGGCAGATCAAAATCAGAAAGATTATAGAGATAATAAACTCATTATGTATCCTTGCATCTTTTATATATATATGGTCAACTCACTCATGTATCCTAATATATATATATATATATCTTAGTAATCTATTCAACTCACTCGTGTACCCAAATATATATCATATCTTAGAAATCTAAATCGTATTGAACCTACAGCACAAACCCATATTTCCTGGACAGCACACCTAAATATGCAACTAGAAATAGGGACTGTAAAAATGATGGTCGATACTGCCATAGTTTTCTGTATGAAAATGATAACAAACATCAACTATAAACAAAATATGGCCTTCTATACAAGATGAGATAAAGTAACAGAGTCTAGAAGACTCTGATTGTTTTTCATTGCATTTTGTGAAAGGCTTGTGAGCCTTGATATACATACAATTAAAGACAAAACCAGAAAGAGATTCATAGATTATACTACAACTAATAATTTTATCTAGTTTGATCTAAGTTTATCCACAAAGATTGAATAATAGTAATCTTATCTACAAAGATTGAATGGTTAGGATACACTACAAAAAAATAAGGTAATTTGCGACATTTTTAAAACCTCACAGAATGTCTAAAAATGTCTCCGACGTTTTAAAACATCGCAAAATGCCTTATTTTCTTGTAGTGTATCCTAACTGTTCAATCTTTGTAGATAAGATTACTATTCAATCTTTGTTTATTTTGTGACGTTTTAAAAAATGTCACAAAAAACGTTGTAGAAGGTATAAGGAAAAAGTTTCTGCGACGTTTTATATAAAACATCACGAAAAATACTGACATTTCACGATGTTTATAAAAACGTCACTGAAAACTTGGACAATCCACGACATTGCAAATTGTTTTAAAACGTCATAGAATGTGAAGGAATCCACGACGTTTTTTTGAAAACGTCAAGGAATGTTTTCCGCGACGTTTTTATTATTATTTGTATATTTTTCATTTTTTAAAAATCATATTAATTTAATAATTTTTAATTTTAATAATTATTTTTTAAAATACAATTTTTAATCCTATTTGTTTAATAACTATTCAATATTATTTACAAATTTTATTTATTTAATAATTCTTCAATTTTTTTAGTATATCATTAATTTTAATAATTATTCATGTATCACAAGAATTTCATACCTGCAAACAATGTATTATTTAATTGTAATTCGCAAACATATCATAATACACTAATTAATATCATAATACACTAATTAATATCAAAATATACTTACTGCAATTCGCAAACATGTCATAATATACTAATTAATCTGAAAATTAGTGTATTATTCATGTCCTCTATTACTCTGTTTGTTTTGTGCCCAATTCTTGAAGGAGTCGGCATCAGTAGCACGGAGCGTGCATGGTGGGCGTGGTGATGGGAAGGAGATCGATTTTTGTAGCCATTCCTTTTGTTTCTGATCAACCAAACAGCGCAAGGAATCCAGACATACTTTTAGAGCAGAAGGTGGAGGGCTTGTAGCTTCGAATACTCTGTTAGGAGGTGGAACATGTAATCATAGATTGTGTCCAAATTCAAGGATTTCATAAAATCTTGTCCTGCTTTTCCTACTGCCTGAGCCTATTGGATAAATTTAAACTAGCAGTTAAAAGAGTATAGTATTAAGGTATTGAAAATTTGGTCACAACTCTATCATAAACCAACAATACAAACAAGTGGATCTTAATAACTTCAACTCTATCATCAAAGGAATTGCACGCGTATAGGAAAATTTTGCAACTATTTTAACGTTGCTTCTTTTCTTTTTCAACTTTTTGGTGGCTTAACTAAGCACTGATTTGCACTACTTAACTGCAGCAATGCAAAAGTTGAGACTGAGCTGAGCAAAGAACATAAGCAATCATATTGCACTACAACAAAATTACCAAATTCGTAGATGTGGGAGATAAGAAGATCACAAAACAACTAGACCTAACTATTACAGTGGTAGTTATTTGGATAAAATGAATGGAAATTTGTAAGTAATGTATACCTTAGATGGGTTTGTATTACCCCAGTCAAAAGCAAACTTTATTGATCGACATAACTCATCAGAAGAGACAGGCCAATAACGTTTCCTGGGAACAAGACCATGACTAAAGAAATCTTCATACTGAGGGGAGATTATGAGCGCATGGGAAGATTATCTCAGGATATAATGTATTTTCAGCTCATAGACCAAGCATAGCCTTCAGCATAGATTTTGTACCTAGAATTGGAGAAATGGGGGTAAAAGGAGGAGTGAACGACCAGCTCACTCATTAAGACAAAAGATCTCAACGTCTAAACAAGACTTAGTATATATACTAAATAATCTTAAAGTATCTTTGATTACTGCCTTATCCATCCGTACCGATAATCAAATTGATCTGCTAATTTTGAGTGCTCAAAATTGGCTTTCGCTTCCTCTCCCCAATCCTAAGGTATTCAAAATATACAGCATTAAAATTAAAAGTTCATTGACAAATTATGAAAGAAACACAACCTGTCACATAATTTGTGCTCCCCACTTCCTAGAGTGATTGCATTTTAGTAACTCTTCACGAATAAGAGAGACAACAACAGGATTCCCTTTCCAATATGCATGTGGCCATTTCCTTGCCTAACTTCGGCCCTGAGAACCTTTTCTAATGTCTAGAAATTCCTCTTCCCATGATCTTATATTAATCTCTGGCCTATATAAGAGTCATTGACAACACGGATTGATCATGTTTGTGATCACATCCAAAGTGGACTATCCTTCATCATATTAAATTTATTGAGGGAAAAAGGATTCAGCAGCAACACATTCACATAACAATGGTGCCAGCATTGGTTTTAGAAACAATCAAGCCTCCATTTCAACATCAAATAACAACTAAACAGATACGTTTTGAAGATCCAATTTCAATATCAAAATGCATATACAGAAACACGATTGCTTAGCTAATAATAACCAGCCCCAGAAGGAACAATTAGGAAAAGGAATATCGAACTGATTCTCAAGATTGCAATATCTGAAGAGTGGCAAAGGGAAATCCCTCTGTTCTGTCTTGTTTAGAGTAGGCTTATCCATGCAATCAAACATCAAATCAATATTAGGCGCCTAATTATCAACATTACAAAAGCTCCAAGTAAAGAAAGTCATAGCAGTTTTCCCTTCAACCCACCAAAAATCTTTAGCTCAAACCTAATATTTACACACAACTATGAAATAATCATCAGAACATAATGAACCAAACATCATATATACACTTGCAGAATTAGTATTATCCCCAAACCCATTAAAGAAAATCATTAAATAGAGTGAGGAATTTAAGGGAAGGACGCAAAAGGATAAAATCGAATAACGTATTTTGGTCAATTTTGACAAAATCGGCGTCCCAAGTCTTGAGAGCCTTGTCGGATGAGGCGGACGCCTACGATGAGGAGTCCTTCTCCTTCTCCTTCTCGACTACGGTGTAAACATGCTTCTTGCGGTACTCTATGACCCTAGCAAGGATCGCTCCAATGACGTTGGGCCAAGAGATCTCGCTATCAGCGCAGCCGTCCTCGATCATGTGCTTGATCGTCTGTGACGCCACGACAACCGACTACTCGATCTGGAAGGTCTCTCCATCCGACGACTTGAGGATGATTTTCTTGGAGTCTGAAATAGTGTCTCTTGTTAGAAATCCCAAACCCTGGATCGTTTAGTACCGTTTGATTCTATTTCTATTTTTCTGTTGTTGTTTTTGGTTTCTGTTTTTTCTTTAAAAATTAAAAACCTGTTTAGTTGAAATTTGTAATATAAAAATTGAAAATAAAAACTTATTTAATTGAGATTTCTAATAAAAAACTGAAAACAAAAACTTATTTGATTTTATTATTATATTTCTATTTTTTTGTAATTATACTATTATGTGAAATAATTATAATCTAATACATTATATTTTTAAATTAATTAATTATCATTATAGTTAAAATTAAATATATACTAATCAAATATTATTAAAAAATTACACATTAATTTAATATAATAAAATTACATAAATTAGAAATTACATTAAGTCGTTCTAATCAATAAAAGATGTCTAGCATAATTACAAAAAAAAATTGTTTATCGTACTATAATTCTTAAAAATATAATAGTATTATCATTTACAAAAAGAAACATAAATCAATTAGAAATAATATAATCACTCCACATTTGTCTA
>JANIJH010000007.1:36815549-36829195 GCA_024520975.1 Erythroxylum areolatum | reverse complement strand
ATCTTCCCAAAATACCCCTTATGCAAACTTACCACCTTAACACTTTAATTCTCTTAACCTATATCATATTATCTTACCCACATTAACATATTAATTAATTTCAACATACATTAATCTAGCAAGACTTCAAAATTTATCAAATCATGCTTATTTATCATGAAAGGAATTTTTAGGGGCCAACATTTCTACCACTCTTAAAAGAATTTCGAGTCCTCGAAATTCTTACATAAATCGTTGAAGAGGTGTGGATACTTTTCCCTCATGTGGCTTCTTCCACAGAATGGTTTCTCCATAGGACTTTAACCAGTTTAACCGTCTTGTTCTTGAGGACCTTTTCCTTAGTGTCCAAGATCTCCATTGGAATCTTCTCATAACTCAGATCATCTCTAAATTGAACCTCAGTGGTCTGAATGACGTGGGATGGATCTGATCTATACGTGCTTAGTATGGACACATGAAAGACGTCATGTATCTGTGTCAACTCCAGTGGCATCACCAACCTATAGGCTAGCAGTCCGATCCTCTTTACATTCACATAAGGACCCACATATCTTGGACTCAGCTTACCCTTCTTGTCAAACCTCATGAGTCCTTTCTAAGGAGACGTCTTAAGAAAGACTTTCTCACCGACTTCATACTCCATTTCTTTCTGGTGTGCATCAGTATAACTTTTCATTCTATCCTGTGCTGCCTTAAGCCGTTGCTTAACCAAATTAACTTTGTCGATTGTTATTTGAAGCGACTCTGGCCTTATCAGTTTCCTCTCTCCTTCTTCATCCCAACATATCGGAGTTCTACATCTCCTTCCATACAATGCTTCATAAGGAGCCATCTGAATGCTCCTATGATACGAATTATTGTAAGCAAATTTGATTATTGGCAAGTGTTCATCCCAAGTGCCCCTAAAATCCATCACACATGCCTTAAGCATTCCTTCAAGGTTCTTAATGGTCCTCTCAAATTGGCCATCTGTTTGAGGATGAAAAGCAGTGCTAAAATTCAACTTAGTTCCTAGAGCTTGTTGTAGGCTTCCCCAGAATCTCGAAGTGAATCAAGGATCCCTGCCAGAAACTATAGAATCCAGAATCCCATACAGTCTCACTATCTCATCAATATACTTCTTTGCTAGTACATATAGAGAATCAGTCTATTTAATTGCCAGGAAATGGGCTGACTTTTTCAACCTATCAATAATAACCCATATAGCTTCAAGCTTCCTACTGGTCTTGGGCAAACCTATCAGAAAATCCATGGTCACCCTTTGCCACTTCCACTCAGGAATGGACAATGGCCTTAACTTGCCAGAAGGTGCCTGGTGTTCAACTTTGACTTGCTGACACACTAGACACGTGCTTACATATTTTGCTACATCTCTCTTCATGCCTTCCCACCAGAAATGTTCTTTCAGATCTCTGTACATCCTGGTGCTACCTAGGTGTATGGCATAAGACGTATTATGTGCCTCATCAAATATCTCATCCTTTACTTCCTTGACATTAGGGATACAAAGTCTATTTTCTACAACCATAAGTCCATCATCCCTTACTACCACCTCAGATTTCTTGCCATTTTGGATTTCTTCTCGGACCTTACTTGATTCTGCATCCTGTGCTTGCAACTCTTTAACTATCTCCCTGAGTATTGGTCTCACTCTAAAATTTGTAATAATATAACTAGGTTCCTCCTGTTTCAAACTTATTCTATGCTTCCCCATCTCTTCCAATAACGACAGATAAACTTTCTGAACATGAGCTATTGAGGATTTCCTACTCAAGGCATCTGCTACCATATTTGCCTTTCCTAGATGGTACTCAATCAACAAGTCATAATCCTTGAGCAACTCTAACCACCTTCTTTGTCTCAAATTCAATTCCTTTTGGCTTAACAAATACTTAAGACTTTTATGATCTGTAAAAATTTTTGTTTAAACCCCGTACAAATAATTTCTCCAAATCTTCAGAGTAAAAATTACTGCTATCAATTCCAGATAATGGGTTGGGTAATTCCGTTCATAAGGTTTTAGCTATCACGAGGCTTAAGTTATTACCTTATCTTCTTGCATCAACACACAACCCAAACCCTTTCTCGAAGCATCACTTTATATGGTATAATCTTTATCTCCCACGGGCAGGGTCAAGATTGGTGCACTGGTCAATCTATGTTTAAGCTCCTCAAAGCTCTTCTAATATTCATTAATCTAGACAAATTTCTGTTTCTTCCTCAATAACTTAGTCATCGGAGCAGTTATCATAGAAAATCCTTCAACAAATCTCCTATAATAACATGCCAGACCTAGAAAACTCCTCAGTTCTGTCACTGTCTTGGGTACATGCCACTTCACCACTGCTTCAATTTTCCTCCGATCAACATGTATTCCATCTTCGAAATTCACATGTCCAAGGAATACTGCCCTATGAAGCCAAAACTGACATTTGCTAAATTTGGCATTAAGTTCCTTCTCCCTCAGTGTTTTCAACACTATCTTGAGATGTCCCTCATATTCCTCTTCACTCTTGGAATAGACCAAAATGTCATCTATAAACACTTTGATAAACTGATCCAGATACTCCTTGAAGACCCTATTCATAAGATCCATGAATGCATTCAGAGCATTGCTCAATCTGAAGGGCATGACTAGAAACTCATAATGCCCGTAATGCGTCCTGAAGGCTATCTTGTTCACATAAGGCTCCCTGATTCTGAGCTGATGATAGCCTGACCTGAGATCAATTTTGGAAAAGAACCTTGCTCCCTGCAGCTGGTCAAATAGATCATCAATCCGAGGTAGAGCGTATTTGTTCTTAATAGTCACCTTGTTGAGTCTCCGATAGTCAATGCACATCCGCCATATTCCATCCTTCTTTTTAACAAACAGAACCGACCCTCCTCACGGTGACAAACTCGATCTTATGTACCCCTTCTCTAACAGTTCTTCCAACTGTTCCTTAAGCTCCTTCAGTTCAACTGGGGCCATTCTATATAGTGGTATAGAAATGGGTGCGATTCCGGGAATCAAGTCGATAGCAAACTTGATTTCCCTCATCGGTGGCAAACTAGGTAAGTCTTTTGGAAACACATGTAGAAACTCCTTCACAATCGGATAATCTTCTAACTTTCCTTCATTCACTTCAGTATCCACAACATGTGCCAAGAAGGCTACGCACCCTTTCCTCATTATCTTGTCTGCTAACAAAACTGAAATAATCTTGGGTGATGGTGTCCTTCTATCCCCTTTAAAAGTCACCTTCTTACTATTACCAAGGTCAAACTTTGCCTCTTTAAGACCACAATCTAACTTTGCACAATATTTCTCCATAGCATCCATTCCCAGTATCACATCTAGGCCCTTTAACTCCAACGGTAGTAAATCCACTACAAGTTTAGCACCCTAAAGGAGTACTAACAATCAACCGGCCTAAAGGGGTACTAACAATCAACCAGCTATCCAATGGCACCAATTTAACATCATGTAAAATCATGCTTGTAGAAACAAATGAATGCATGGAGTCAGAATCAATTAACACATATGTTGCATAATTGAATAAGTGAGCTATACCCGTAACAACTTCAGGTGCGGCTATAGCTTCCTCTCTGGTCATGGTTAACACCCTTGCTTGAGCCTGAGCTTGACCCCTTGGCTTTCCTGGAGGAACAGCCTTCCTTACAGCCCCAGAACTATCTACCTTAGTGACTGGCCTGGTCCCTCCTGTTTCTTCTCTCCTTGGGGCTTGCATCAGTGACCCCTCTTGCTTTGTTGCTTGGGAACAATCCCTGATCATGTGTCCCTTCTCTCCGCATCGAAAGCATGCTTTAAGTAACTTGAAGCACTCTTCCCTGTGAAATTTCCCAAAATGGTCACATTGGTGGTTCATATTCATGTGACTACTCCTCTCCTTCCTTCTATTGCCCCCCACAGTTGAGGCTTACACTGAAACTGTCTTCACTTGCTTATTCTTAGTAGAGCTGCTACTCCCCACTTCACTCTGGGAGTAGAAGCTCCTCTCACTTCTCTCTGGTATTAGAGCACTCATTCCCTTCTTGGAAGACTGCTCCCTGTTCTTCCTCTTCCTGCTTACTTCACTCTTTATATTCTCCAGTTTTTCAGCCCAGAGTGCAGCATCCATCAACTGCTGGTAGTCACAAAAATTATGGATCAGCACCTTCTCTTTGATCCCCAGATGAAGTCCCCCTTCAAACTTGTGACATTTGTCCTCCTCATTCGCTATAATGTTAACCATGTATCGTGACAACTAGGTGAACTTCAACTCATACTCACTCACAGTCATATCTTTCTGTGTGAGATTTAGGAATTCTCTGACCTTCTATTAGATATAAACTCTTGAGAAGTACTTCATCCTGAAATTTTCCAGAAAGTCTCTCCATGTCAATACCGGTGGTATATCCTGACTATGGGGCACTGACTACCACCAATGAAAAGCATCCCCTTGTAGCAAGCTCACCGCATAATCTAGTTTCTCCTCATCATAGCATTTCATCTGAAGTAGGACTCTCTCTATCCCCTTTAGCCATGCTTCAGCCTCTTCAAGATTTGTAGTCCCATTGAAATCCATAGCTTTATAGTTGTGGAGCTTATCATACTGCCCACTCCTCTCCACTGGAGCTTACATTGGAACTTAAGATCCTTGGCCCATGGCATATAAGAAAGCCTGAGCAAAGGCTTAAAAGAACCGTGGATCCATAGGGTTTGCTTGAGGCATCAGAGGAGGCGGTGGAGGCACTTCTTATTACATACTAGGTGCCTCAAAATCTAGAGCAGAATGTGTCCCCGCATCTTTGGGATATAGGATACATCCGTGCTCCCTTGGCGAGAGGCAGATCGAGTCAAAGCTTCTCGAGTTCTTTTTCGAGATGGCATAGTCACTCTTTCAATCTAAAACCATTGAAAATCTTTAGTTCATGCAAAACAATTTCAGATCATGTACAATAATTCAAAACATTGCAACTTGTTTATTTAAAATACTACATGATCATTTCATGTCGAAAACTATCCATTTCATGCCTAAGATACTCCTAAACCTAGTCGCTCTGATACCATAACTGTTGAACCCCACTTTCAGAGCACAACATTGGATTTGTGAGATATGAGCCTAATACCCTGTAGTTTCCAGAGCCCAACAGTCCAGAGTCATAAAGCATGAGCGGGCATCCTTGTGGGGTTATTTCAATGACTCCTCATTAGTCGTCGCTCCATAAGGGTGATGTGACTACACCAGTTAAACACCAAATCACAATTTGACTTCTTCAAACAAATTGTTTCTTATTTCCTCTTGTTTATTTTGAAACAGGAACCATCTCATTGGGAGCTCTATAGCTCAAGATATGCTTAAAAAAATCTAAAGTGTGTTCATAACCTAGTTATGCCCCTTCGACCGATCCCTCCTTTTCCTTCCATCAATCTCTTTCAAATTGACCTCAAAAGCTACAAATTTTTATTGAGAGATAGAAAAATGTGTCGAGAATCTATCACTTTAAGAATCACATAATTTGGAGGTCAGGTTATGAAGTTATGGCTAAAAGAATCAACCATGCTTATGTCCTCAATCACGTTGTATCTATCTCGGAACAATTGGCATAACTTTCTCGAGAGGCATTATATTAGGGTGTTCTATGGATCGTTTTGAAGAATACTTCAAGATCTACAACTTTTATGAAGACTTTGAAGACAGATTCTATCATCTAGAGGGTCAAATTTGGACCAGACAATAGGGATGGATGAATAGTGCACCAGACGATATGACATCTTCACCAAACGATATGACATCATCAAACAATACATCATCTCCAGACGACACGCCCTCACCAGATGATACGTCCTCACCAGATGACATGTCCTCATGAAATGAAGTGTCCTACCAGATGATACGTCCTCACCAGATGATACGTCTGCCACCCTCACCATATGATATGACGTCATCAGACGATACAAACTATACTCCTGAGCATCTCCACTTATAAGGATCATAACTATCGACTCCAATGTCCAAAAAATTCATACTTTATATCATTGGAAAGCTAGAAAGATAAGCTACTTCTTTCTAAAAGACAACTTTGACTAATTTAGCCTAAATTACTATAGTTTTTCCCCTGAAGTCGATACACAATTTATACACCTATGAAAGACTTGAAATTTTGCATTTAGCAAACTTGAAAGATCCTGAGCTTAACCTTTCTGCTACAAAATTGACTTCATTAAACTCTCAAATCTCAACTCATTTGTCTCATCACCTTCAATTACATCGAATCAGTCATAATTCCTATCTTCCTTCCTAGAAAATCTCACTTATGTATACATAGATGTATATCGACAATTTATGCTCCAAAATCATCAACTCAAGATGATAACTTCTTCACGTATATCAAAATTTCAACTCACATCATCCATGTACCATTCACACTTCATTAACATCAAAAGTATAAAGTTTTTACAACATTTTAGTGGGCATTTCGAGCTACCTTACATCATAGTCCAAAAATACCAACTTTACAGGAATAATAGTTTTTCAAAATGTGGCTAAAGTCTTGTTTTACATGATCTAACTTCAAAAGAACAAAAATGCAAATTAGAGTGATGCCTTGACTCTCGACTTGATCAATCGATATCTTGTTCATCACCTGTAGATGGGGAGGAATGGGGGTGAGTTTAAAGCTCGTGGGTAATAGTTTTAGAATCGATAACAAGCAAAAATCATTAAAAACCTTTATGAACAAAGCCAATTTCCTATTAAATCATAAAACACAAAGGTTTTAACTTATTTAGTCAATTCACAAATCACATAAGTCATACATCCATCAAACTTTCCAAATACATCATAACCAATCAAACACATCAAAATCAATTAGACACATCAGAATGGTTTGGGTGAATTCGTAACAGAACATACTACTCATTTCTCATAAGGGTCCTGTGTAACCGTGAACAGAACGTACTATCGTAATCCACAAAATGGTCTTGCGTAGTCGTGAACTTATGGGAGTTCGTGAAGGAGCTCCATGCCACTAGCGGGTAGGTGGGAAAAGCCTTTTTAATCAAGTGCACTTGACTGGCAGAACAGACCACCACAAACCCACATAACATGTTATGCATGAACAGAAAATAATTTGCCCAATTGACACATTTTTGGAAAACTTGATTTCATATATATCCTTTCAAAATCATTTCCATTTTTTGTTTCATAATTCATGCACAAAATTCATACACATAGCATGTGACACTTTCTCAAAGCATTTAAAGAGCAATAGATGCACATTTACAAGTAGTTGAAAACATGTATTTCCTTTTCTTGAAAGGAACATCGATGGCTTATTATTCAATTATAAAAATATAACCCATCTTAGTCTCCTCATTTGAAAACTTGCTCAAGGATGTCTCTTCTCTTGCTCCTCTTGCCTCTCCTGTCTCCCTTCAAACATTAGCAAAAATTTCCATTCAAAAAGAACTCCAATTGGAAAACCCAAAGAAACCTATGCATGAAATTGACCCTAAAATACTTAAACTCATGCATTTCTTAAGCTCAATGAACCAACACCCTTCCAAAAATCCAAAAGATTTAACATAAACTTAACTTGAATCTTCACCAAACAATGAATTTCTTGGATCTAATGGAAGCTTTAATCTTCCTCTTTCTTTTTTTCCTTCTTGAACACCTTCAAGTCACTCTTTAGAATTAAGAAAAATTGAAACCTAGTTGACATCCCTTCTTTTCTCTTCTTTCTTCCTTTTTCGTGCTTCTCTCTTCTCTCTTTTCTCATTCACGTTTTTGGCTTCTTCCAAATGCAAGACAACAATTCTTCTCCCCTTTTATACCCTTAATGATTGCACAATGTCCATTTTGCCCCTCCTTTAATGCTTTATGGTTTTTAAGCTTAATTGATCTTCTCAAAATACCCCTTATGTAAACTTACTACCTTAATACTTTAATTCTCTTAAGCTATATCATATTATCTTACTCACATTAACATGCTAATTAATTTCAACATACATTAATCTAGTAAGACTCCAAAATTTATCAAATCATGCTTATTTATCATGAAAAGAATTTTCAGGAGCCATCAATTAATGAGCTCGGTATCTACAATGGATACGGGACGGTGAAAAAGACACTCAATTATAACTAAGTAATAAATGAAAGTAAGTCTCATGAACATTGCACATACAATTTAATATGCAATTATGTGAATGATTGAATTTAATTAAATGAACTATTATGAGTGTAAAAGGTGAATAAGTGAACCAAGTGTTATATGATACTGTTTGAAAATTGTTGAAAGATGCGCATTATATGATGACATGAATTAGTTGTGAACTTGAAACATGAATTGTAAGTGTTATGTATTATAAGTGAGCCATTGATGATAGTTAACTCACTGATTCGCAAAACTCATTAAAATTGCAACGTTTACTTTTTCAGGTGCGAGAGAGCAGACTTAACTTCTAAGACAACTTAGAAGAGATTTAGTATTGCTTTTGGATAGAAGAAATGGCTCAAGAGTCGGTCAACTGAGATTGAAGGATTTAGATAAAATTTTGTTTAGGTCCTCATTCATATAGCATGTAGCATATTTTGTAATAGTGATGTAGACTTTGATAGCTCTTTGATATTATATATAAGGACAAAGTATGTAATGCTATATTGTATATTCGATTTTATGAAATGAAAAATAAGGAATTTGGTTTTTAAATAATGTGATATTTATGTTTGAATGATGATGTCATGATCAAGTTAGTGACCGGACTTTTCTAACAAGCCACCCTTGTGGGGTATATACTCGAATATTCTTCAAAATGTCGGGTATGTGTCCTATAAGAGTGGGGTGTTACACCAAATGAGTGACAACTTTCTTAATAAAGAAAGATGTGATATAGTTGGAAAGAAATGAGTTCCAAATAAGAAATTTTTAACTTAATATTTCTTATTATTTTTATTTTAACTTTAACTTTTTCTTTTTTCAAAATATTTAATTATTTTTTAAGATAATATAATTTATTCATATCTTTAATTCAAAGATTTAAAAATATAATTACCTTATATTCAAATGGGCAAATTTGGATATTTAATATTTAAAAATTAATGAAATTAAATATGTTAAATATTAAAATCAATTATATAATAACACATAAAATCAATTCTTTTAATTTAAACCAATTCAGAATAATTTGATACAATTTAACTTAGTCCCCAATTCAAATATTACAAAATATAAAAAATCATACCAAATTAAATTCAACCATATAATTCAATTCAATTTAAGTCAGACAACTTAAAGATACAATTTCATTCTAAACTTTTTTAATTAGTTATTTTAGTTTGATTCCAAATATCTTAAATTTGTGTCATCAAAAAGTTGTTAACACAAATAATATTTTTGAATTAATTATTTGATAATTAAAACTTTTAGTAATTAATTGAAAACTTAGAACGAAAGATCTAAAATATTTGACACATTATCCCAATTAAAAAGAAATTGAGAAGAATGATTTGCTCCGTGAATACGACGTCGTTATCCCGCATCTACAAGGTTTTTAGTTTAAAGCAGACTCTTCCCAAGACCTGAAGGCTGAAAGCAAAGCAAATCACCTGAAATCGAAAACCTCGCCCGTAACTGACAGAGATAGATCCGCCGATGAGAAATCCGATGATGAAGTCCCTAAGTTACGTGTTATTAGGTCTCTTGTTGGCGTCATCAGCTTTCGCCGCCATCGATGGTCCCTTCATTCTCGCCAACAAGAAGGCCACTCTTAACCGGCTCAAATCCGGCGTAGAACGCGTCTCCGTCTCCATTGATATCTACAATCAAGGATCTTCGTCAGTCTCACAATTCTTCTCTTGTTTAAATTATGTTCTTTGATCAGATCTGTTATTTTTCTCTAATTTATGCGGTGTTGACTTTTTCCTTTTGCATGTCCTGATTTTTTTTGATCATATGATTTTTGAGTATTTTTTTCTGCTGTGTATTTTATTACTGGATCTTTATTTGATTTTTCGCAGTTTTCCTGTTTCATGTTTTAAAATAGGAGCTCATAACGATATTGGTTTCTTTGTATCTAGGAAGTCAAGAACTGGAGTTAAATATGTCGAAAAGTTTAGAACTGCAGAAATCCAACTTTTCTACTTGTGATAGTGTAATTCTCTGAAGAAGCAAAAGCTGATTAAAGAAATTTTGAGAGATGTGTTTGGGTTGTCCGTGTTTCATTTACTAATCACTGGGGAAGACGTAAGTCAGTTATCATCAAATTTTGATTGATGAACATGCTAAATTAGAGCACAGTGATTAAATGGGTAGAGTCTGGGAATTTAAGATCATTGAAGGTTTCATGCCAAACAGAAATGCGAGACTTAGCAGTGGCGAAACAATACCCGTACAACCTTAAAATTTTACTTTTAAGGAAGAAACTGAAGCAGGAGATGGCATATAGAGTGATGTTAAAAGAGAGTTTTTGGTTTGGTTCATGAATTGAAATTGCTTGATAAACTGTAGTTAATGATGTTTACTGCCATAGTCTAGCATGTGCTTTAATTCCAAGGGCTATATGAACAGAAAGAAAATAGGTGAGCGGATATAAAGGACAAGTTGGTAAGGGGGAGAGAGCACCACAAAAAACATAGGAAGAAAAACAAGGAACAAATAGAGCAGTAGGAGATGGAAGCCTTAACGTCCTCAAGGCTCTAGACTTTTCCTGTAGGAATGCATGTTTATGCTTGTGTTGTTTATTTATCAGAATAAGATGTTGACTTGTAAGACCGCTATCTAGGGTCATTTATCAATGTACAGTAATTCGGTTTGTTGCGCTTACTTCATAAAGAATCAAATAGCACTTTATGACTTTTTACAAATATAAGGGCAATCCAGAAAGTTGTTTTGGGATTATTTTTAACAGTTATAGATCAATTTGGTTCTATACGTTAATGGATTCTTAAAAACTCCTAGGTGAAGTGCTTATAGTAGAGATCTCTGAGTAAATTCTTTTCTCATCCATTAGTTATATTTATAATTTATTACCATATATATACTCTTAAGAAACTGCACCTTTGGCACAATAGAACTTGAAATGAATCGATATATCTGATATAAAAAACAGGTCTATCCCTCCCATTTCTCTGCTTTTATTGGATATAAGTTCTTATAATTTGCTTACATTTTTGTGTGAGGTGAGATTGTTTCTTGCATTAAAGTGTTTTGTGTTGTTTTATTTATATCTAAAGGACGGGGTACGATGTAACTCTTGTGGATGATTACTGGCCTCAAGATCTTTTTGAATTAGTAAGCGGGAACACTTCACAGACGTGGGAAAGACTTGATGCGTGAGTGCTACTTGTTTATTAGGAGCTGCTTACTTCTGATCCATTCTTTTGTCTTTCCTTGTAAATCTTTACTTAATTCTTTGCAGTGGTGGTCTCTTGTCACATTCATTTGAATTGGAGGGCAAAGTGAAGGGAGCGTTCCAAGGTTCCCCCGCACGAATTACTTTTCGTGTACCCACAAAGGCTGCTTTACAGGTTATTGACCTTAGCCACCATACCTTCATTTTTCTGCTTCAGCTAATTTTAAATTTACGTCTTTCTCATCTGACTATTATTTGATTCTAGGAGGCATTTTCCACACCCATACTGCCACTAGATGTCCTCGCAGAAATACCTCCCGAGAAGAAGTTTGACTGGGTAAGTTATTCTCTGAAAATATATGTTCTAAGATGTCCTTATGCTTGTCATTGCCCCCCCAACCCTTCTTTTTGGACTAGACTAAAGCTTGTTTCTTTTGTTGTCTTTTCCTGTGGAATCTCTTTGGGTCTGGCAATCTTTTGCAGGCTAAGGTAAGCATGCACTTCTCTTCAATCTATGCAGTTGTAAACCTAGTCACCAAATAGATGCAATTATTTTATAGTTCTTTATTTTTATTTGTGACGATGCTATCAGCTTGGTCTGTCAAACTGAATAACAAATAAAAGAACGTTATTATTCCTTGATGGATTGTCAAATTTTATGTTTGTTTGCGAAATTAGTACCATTAGTGATGTTACTTGCATTGGTCATATTGGCTGATATTAACTGTTTACCTGACTGCAGAGGCTGTTGGCAAAGTATGGGTCCCTAGTCTCTGTGATCTCCATAGTAGGTCTCTTCGTTTACCTGGTTGCTTCCCCATCAAAATCCAGTGCTGCAAAAGGCAGCAAGAAAAAGCGCTGAGACACTATTGCAGTTGTCTGTACCCTTTAAAGACAATATATCAGTGATAATTTCAGGTCATTAGTTGAAAGGTTCTTACCCCAGAAGTGATAACAATTTAAGTTGGAAAATTTGAGTTATGTAGTTTTAGATGAATCAGTTGATTCCTATGCCTAGAGACTAGTTTATCTGCACCGGTATTCATTTAGATGAATCAGTTGATTCCTATGCCTAGAGACTAGTTTATCTGCACTGGTATTCATTTTCGCAGCCAACATCAAATTTTGCAGTTCTCTTACTTGTGTGCTACCTGCTTTTGGATAAAAAGCGTTGGGAAAATTGTTAATTACTGCATCAGATGGGCCAGTAATAAGGAACTTCTTAACGGTATGGACAAATTTTCTTCTTAATGAACGCTTTGATCTCTTTTCAATAGGTAATGAAACTTATACACAATATTTCCAAAATGTTCACTAAATAATATTCAATTGGTTACTGTATTCAATTGGTTACTGTATTAAACGTACCTGACCGAGAATCAAAGAAACAGCCGAGGTTTTGCACAATTGAATTTATAAGGTCTTCTTGCTGAAAATTCAACCTTTAAAGGATCTAGCTTCACTATATACTAACGCACAGTTTGTTACCGATGCCATTGCGTGCGCACACAATTTCACAGATTATATTATAGTCAGAATGTGAAAGTTTAATTTGGGTTTTTTTTAGAGGATCAGAAACATACAAGCCAGGACGTGGCTGCAGTCTGTGGATGACGATTCTGCAGTAAAACAGAAGGGCACCGACCCATTGTACAAGCCGAGGTAAATTAGGTGTACCAGTACTATAGGTAATGACTAGAGATTAATTATATCATATCCTTGTACAATTTGGTTTATAAAAGAATAACATACATAAACACTGAGAGATGTGCCTGAACTATATCTTTCCAAGGCCTAATTCTGGAGGAAGCTTACCATCGCAATCCAAAAAAAAAAGAAAAAACACAACTATAATTGTAGCCATGACATTAAGAAGGTTTGAAGTTGAAAAAACACGGTGATGCTAAAGTTGATTTTCTCATTGTAACATAATAGGCAATCCTCACTAAAAGGTTGCACCTTAATTACAAAAGCAATGGGAAAGATGTTAACGTTAAACATGCACACCTTAGAATGATGGAGGCAGGACTTAGCAGCACAATGGTTTTTCTTATTGTTTTTTTTTTCCCAATAGTCTGTTTTAGTCTATTTTCCTTAGTTGACAGTTTTTCTTTTTAGGTAGTTCATTTTAGTCTATTTCCTTTAACTGACAATTTTCGTTGCTGAGAATGGAACTAGGATAAGTTTATTTTTGTGTTTTTTCCTTTACCTAAGGATTAAATAGCTATTAGGGGAAATATAGCTGATTCCTTTCCTAATAGCATTAACTGGACAAGAATACATAAATACTGACTGCACTGTCACT
>JANIJH010000007.1:36658740-36673534 GCA_024520975.1 Erythroxylum areolatum | reverse complement strand
CAATTCTTTTCACATCAATTCCATTAAAGCTCAAAAACATCAACAACACATACATACACAAAACACCCATTTCATGCCTTAACCTCAAAATATCATTTCAATTACTCCAATTAACATTACCCAAATAAAAAATTAAACACAACTTACTACATTCACTAACCAATCATGTATATCATTCAAATTCATGAATTTTCTTTTCTCTTTGCTCAAGAATAAATCATCACCAATTCCTCATTTAATTTCATTTAATAATTCTAATTTTCAAGAAAAGTCAAATGCAAAAATCGTAGCAATTTATCAAAATCATTTATAAACAAAGAAGTTTACAATTGTAGCTATTTATTGAATTATTTGAAAACAATGAAGGAAGCCTGATCAGTCTATAATAATATTGCATGGCATCTACACTAGTTCGTTAGCTAATGTAATATCTACTATGCAAGCCCGAAAGCTCCTCAAGAAGGAATATGAGATTAGTATTATATTATGGTTGTACACCTTTCAATTGATGTGGAAGGAAATGTATTTTCATGGATTTGACGGAGAAAAAGAATGGAGATGTAAGTAAAAATGATGCGATTTAAAGAGTAAATTACTATGAGAGGTTGGACTTGGAACTAGAATGGTTGTTTAGGTATCACGTTGGAAAGTTTGTGATTTAGTACAAAGTTATAACATTGGTTTGTTATTAGAATTTCATAATGGTTACATTCCATAAATTTCTAAATTGATTGAGAACATATTCAAGTAAGATGAAGCAGAAGATAGCAATATATGTAAGAAACCCTCAAGAATAAGTTGATTAGTTATTACGAGTGTACATCTAATAAAGTTCTTGCTTTAGCGAATGATGTTATGGTGTATAGATGTAATATATGTTTGGATATGAATGAATGAATATTGAATAAGAATGAATAAATGAGTATTGAATGAATCAAATGTGAATATTGAAGTCGGATAAGTATAAGATTCAGACAGAGGAAGCTGAATATACTACTGAGAGTGCATCGATATTACACAATTGAATAGAGTCACAATGAAGAACAAGTATCTATTACCGAGGATTAAAGACCTATTTGATCAGTTGAAAGATGCAGGACTATTTTCAAAGATTGATCTACGATCAAGATACTATCAACTTCGGGTAAAGGATGTGGATATATCGAAAACTACATTTAGGATCCATTATGGACATTATAAATTCCTAGTAATGCCATTCTGGTTAACCAATGCTCTAACAGCATTTATGGATCTAATGAATAGAGTATTCAGGTCGTATTTGGATCAGTTTATAGTGGTGTTTATTGATGATATCTTAGTCTATTCTAAGAATAAATATGACCATACTGAGCACCTCTGAATTGTGTTACAGACTTTGTGGGAAAAACAGTTGTATTCTAAGCTGAGTAACTGTGATTTCTGGCTTTAGGAGATATCATTTTTAGGGCATGTTATCTCTTCTAAAGGAATTAAAGTTGATTCGAGTAAGATATAAGTGATTGTTAACTGGAAGCCACCATAGAATGTGATATAAGTAAGAAGTTTTCTGGGTTTGGCTGATTATTACCGCTAGTTTGTGAAGGGGTTTTCGGTGATAGCTTCCCCTTTAACTAAACCGTTATGGAAAGGAATGAAGTATGAATGGTCTGATAGATGTCAGGATAATTTTGATCAATTGAAAAGTATGCTTATTGAAGCTTTTGTATTGGTTCAACATACTTTTGGTAAGGAGTATGTTATGTATACTGATGCGTCTAGAAATGATTTGAGTTATGTTTTGATGCAAGAAGGACAAGTAGTTCCTTATGCCTTTAGGCAACTAAATTTACAAGAATAGAATAATCTCACTTATAATCTGGAACTTGCAACAGTAGTGTTTGCCTTAAAATTTGACGACACTACTTGTATGATGAAAAATGTAGAATTTCCACAGGTCATAATAGTCAGAAATATCTGCTTATCCAGAAAGAATTCAACATGAGACAACGGCATTATTTAGAACTATTTAAAGACTATGATTGTATTGTGACTACCATTTAGACAAGGCTAAAGTTGTAGCTAATGCCTTGAGTCGAAAGACCATTTCAGCAATATCACTTAAGGAGAGTGAGTGGGAGCTAGTATCTGATGGAGCTTTAATAGCTTAATTGAAAACAAGGCCTACCTTGAGGCAAGAGATATGTGATGCTTAGAAAACTGATGATAAGTTACAACAACAGTTATCAGACTAACATTGGCAAGACGCCTTATGAAGCGTTGTATGGTAGAAGGTGTAGGGCTCTAGTATGTTGGATTGAGTTGAGGAAAAGCAAGATGATCAGGACTGAAATTATGAAAGATACTGAAAAAAAATTCAGATTAACAAAGGTTGAAAGTTTCTACTGATAGGTAGAAGTATTATGCTGATCTAAAAAGGACAGATATTGAGTATTAGGTACAAGATAAGGTATTCTTGAAAGTATCACTAAGGAAACATATACTTCAATTTGGGAAGAAAGGTTAGCTTAGTCTGTGATTCATTAGTCCTTATGAGATTCTGAAAATAATTAGACTAGTAGATTATTAGTTAGCTCTTCCTGAAGATTTCATCAAGTTACATGATGTATTTCATGTTTCTATAGTGAGAAGATATCGGTTTAATATGACACAAAAAATTCTAGTGCAAGAAATTCAGGCACAACCGGATTTTTCATATGAAGAAGGGTCAATTTCTATATTAGCCCGAGAAGTCAGGTGATCCTAGCTTTAGTACTTACCTTTGGAGGTCAAATAAAAAATATAACCCAAAGATTGCAATATAGGTTGCAACCTCGGGTCATTTCACTTAATCGGAACCTAATTGAATGGACTTAAGCTCACCTATATGTCATAAAATGCAAGCTAAATTGGTAAGAAAAAGGGAGTTTTTGTCTTTGGAAATCTTTACTCAATTAAAAAGAAGAACTGTAAGGAAAATGTGTCAAAAAGAATTTTTGGATTTTTGGGAATGTAAAAATGGGAAGATAAAGACAATGATCAAATGATGATAATATCTTTTTGAAAATGAGCTTTGGCCATCATAGTTCGAAATCAATTTTTAGTGGGAGCGGAAATCACTAAGTTTTAAATGGGTAAACCTTAAAAATCTTTTTAAGTCCAAGGTCTTAATCAATGAACTCCACTTCTTAAGACCTTGTTAAATGCCCTTAGTGTGTGTAGTGATTAAGTCAACGGAATAAGTCAATTTGGGATCTCAAATCAACTAAATAGCAAACACAACTATGCAAGATAAAAGAGATTAAAAAAGATCACAAATAGACATATATGAGACTTCATATATTTAAGCTTAAGGTTCTACATCAATAAATCCCACAACACAATGAATAACCAACACTTGATTAAACTCTAATCAATAATGTGTAACTTCAAATCACAAATCCTAAACCTAGGAGTTTATAAATCATAACTAAACATGGATTTGGTTACTCCCCTTTTAAACCCATTGAACTCAATCTGTTGCTACATCTTCAAAAGGATCGAGATGTCTAGCCAAGCATAGCTCCAAGAGACTTCACCACCGAGAACCCACTAGAGATACCCATGGTAGCAACCGATGGTAGAAAAATGGACGAAAGATGGTGTAGAAGAGAGAACGAAGGTGTAATGAGAGAAAGATGATAGAGAGTGTGTGTGTAGTCTTATGTATATAGGCCTCTTGTTATCTCTTAACCTAAAATAGATATTTTTCACAAAACAGGTCGATGGATTGGGTTGTATAATGGGTTACTTTTCCAAAAATGGTCCAGGTCAGTGCCAATTTGAAGGTTTCCCCACGGAGAGGAGATGCGTCGCTGTGGTGAACCTTTCTCGAAAGATTTTTATTAACTCAGCTTCAAGTTTCGCGATGTAGAACTTTTCCCAAAGAGTTTCTACGTGAATTCTTCATACTTCGCCACGGTGAAACAACAATGTCACCACGATGAACTTTCCTATTGCCCTGTTAATTTGTTGACTTATTGACTTATCATCTTCAGCCTTCACTTCTTGGTTCTAGTTCTTGAGTCTCCTATAATAAACAAATGGTAGTTTGCAGTATCAATTTTTCTAGAAAATTAATTTAGTGCAATTAACCAATTATTTGTGAGAATTTTACTCTTAAACTATATAAAGTAAAGGGAAGCACTCAAGAGTCAAATTAAGCATAAAATCTAAAAATAAGAGCCAAGAAGTGTAATAGAAACCATGAAAATGTCACCAATTGATATAAGAAACTTTAGGTTCAATCAAATTCCCCCACACTTAGACCTTTGTACTCCTGGACAAAGTTTATAAAAGTCAAAGAGATATAAGTGCAAAATAAAATTTTGTGATGATTAAAAATGAGAGCAAAAAAATAGTTAAGTCACTTCCTCAAAAAACAACCCAAGTAGACTGAAAGACCGCGAAGAAAATAAACATTATAAGCAATTAATTTAAGAGATTGGGCAAAGGAGATTTCTCTCAAGGTAATATGTTTAATCTCTCAACTCACTTGTCTTGGGATAATTTCACTCTATAATATGCTTAGTTCATTCTTTTCCTTAAGCTTGTGATAATTCTACCTCTCTACCACTGAACTATAATTTTGAAAATCAAGAAGACTTTTCAAGGTTGTAATATACGGAAGGATAAATGAAATGGATTGAATGAAAGAAGGAAAAAGAATGAGTACATGCACCATAATTACTTATCTCATGAAACAAACTCCAACTATAAGTAAGAAAATATTTACAAAAATAAACATAATTTAAAAAAATTTTATTACGTTTCTCTTTTGAGAAAATCGTCTGCTTTTTACTTCTTTTTTCACATTTTGAGTTTTTTTTGTTTTTTAACTATTTTTCTTTCTTTTCTTTTATATAAATTTTCTCTTTTCTCTTTTTTTAATCAACTTAAGCTTGAGATGAGATACTCATAATAATTATGAAATATACATGCACTCAAAAGAAGGCTTAAAGGGGCTAGCAAAGGTTAATTATTTGGGTTAGTGTTTGGGTAATTAGGGTTTAGAAAGAAATGCCTCTACCATATTAACAAAATTTTAGCTCATCAAGCTTTGATCAAGAATTAAAACAAGTTCTGGAGAGATTTGAAATTAAGTAGATACACACAAAACTGAAAGAATTCAGACCCAAATATCCTTCCAACAAGGGTAGTATCTCAATTAAGCAATCTCAAGGTTTAAAAACACATAACGCTACTTTCTTAGCGTACCTTCACTTGCTTGTCATGAAAACGTTAAAAATCAAATTAACCAAAATCAACTATCATTTAAAACATAAATGGTGTTTTCGAAAACACAAGGACCAGTTTGAAATTTATAAAATCTTCAAGATACAAGAGTGAAAGGAATCTAATTAGGGAGAATTATTGAAATGAGGAAGTCTTAAAACAATTTCTTTAAGGAGGATAGCATTGCCATGGCGAAGCCAAGAGTTCGTCGCAGCGAAACTTCAATTTCACGTCGTCGTGGCGAAGAAAGAGTTTGCCTTTGTGAAAATTGACAGAAACATTTTAAACAATTCACTGCGGCGACAATTGACAAAAAAACTTTAAACAAGTGATTTTCCTCAATTATCAAGTTTAAAAATTTACATATTACGCACAAATGACTTGCACAAGTGGTTAAATGGCCAAAAATGATGCATAAACAAGAATTGCAAATTAGAACAACCTCTCCCAAACTTAAACATCATATTGTCCTCAATGTGAAGAACAATTAAAACAATTATTCATTGAAAGGGAAGTGTAAGGTTAATGAAGAACAACAAATCGAAAAAAGTACACAGAGAATTATATAAATAACTGGCCTTGAAGTTTGTACATGACAAAAATGTAACTAAGTATTCGAAAAAATAAAAACTAAAACAAAACTAAGGAAAACACAAGAATAAGCAACCTGAGCTACTCCATAGGATGATCATCCCCAACGCCAGAGGGACCTACCCCCGATGTGCCAGCACCACTCAAGGGGTCATCTTCATCAGATGGCAGCTAGAAGTGAAGGTGCTCGGTGAGCAATGCATCCATCCACTGGCAATACTGCCTATCTATATCCTGCCTAGCTATCTCTTAAAGGAGGTTGTCCCAGAAAGTAGCAAGATCTACACAAAGGCCATCGACTCGGCTAGTGAGGGTCTGTAAGATCATGAGCCCAAGAGTGGCCTGAGCTAGAGGATCATCCTCTTCTAGTACTGTAGCTGTAGAGGTTGTACCAATATCAAGAACCTGGGTGGAGGGTTAAGGTGGGTGGATGGTGGGTTGTTTGAGTCGAGTGTACCTAAAAAGAGGGGTCGGGTCGAAATAGCTATCATTATTGAATTGCAGAACATTGTGAACCCAGAATATATCGGTGACGAGGTGTGGGAAGGTAATGGCATTGGTAAATTTTGCGATGGTGATGGAGGCATGTAGAGCGGAGGCAATGGCATTAGTTATATCAACTGGGCGACCAGTCATGAGAAGGTAGATGTTAAGGGCTTGTCATTTGGTGATGTAGGCAAGATGAGTGGCTGGAATGATATTAGTAGACACAAGGTGGAGCCAAGGACGAGCTACAGGTTGGAGATCAGACCGTTTAAGGTATAATTGGTAGTACCTCGGTCGATGCCATTCAGCGCCCTCTTGACAGAGGGTGTGAATTACATCGTCCTAGGGGTAATTGTGGATTAGTTGGTCATAATGGCAACGGAGAATAGGAGGAAGGTTGTAATGGTGACGAATGCCAGCTGTGGTGAATGCATTGGGGGCTTTAACACTATAAAAATTAAGTTCCATGTGTTACGGAATCGGGCATATGTATAGAAATAATGAACGAATTTATCGTTGCCTTGGTCTCGGGGTTGGACTAATCCCGTAAGTTCAGAGTTGACTAGTTGTTTAAAGGGAAAGGTCGCTCTTTAATGAATGACCTATTGTCTACTTTTTTGGCTAGTTCGACAAAAGTGAAACCATCAATATTTGAAGAATCAGAATCACTAGGTGGACTAGAAGGGGTAGTGGGGGTAGTACGAGTTGGAATCTTAACACGAGGCATTGTTCTACAAAATTCCACATGGAAATAGAAGATAAACAAAGGATTAAAACAACTATCCTAAAGAAAATGAAACTAAAATGGAAAATGGAAAATGGAAAATGGAAAAAAAGAACTAAATAATAAAATTAACCTACCCAAAACAATACATAAACAAAGAAGAAATAAGGAAAAGAGCAAAAAACTTATGAAAATGGAGGACAAATTGTGAGAAAAGTCGGAGAAGATGGAACATTGGAGAGCTCCACGACGAAGAAGAAGGAGAAAAGACGGAGATGAAGGGGGGCCGGGGGTTTATATATATTTTAGGCTGGAAATTACAAAATAAGACAAAAGGAAGATGAAGGGTTAAGAGAAAATAAGGTTAGAAGGGTAATTTCACCACGTTAATTTAGCGTAAATTGAACCTTCGCCATGTTAAACTTAACCAGTCGTGAAATTCAACAAAATAGTGATGTTTTGTCATGGTGACATGAACTCACGCCACGAAGAAATTAACTTGAAAGGAATAAGGAAAAAATCAAGGAAGTTCACCACGGCGACGTGGAATGCACATCACGACGAAATAAACTGGAGAGGAAAATAAATAAATAAATAAGATTGTTTGCCACGGCGACACAGACTTCATGTCACAACGAAGGTTACCTGAGGTTATTCACCACAATGACAGGATGAGTTCATGTCGTGGTGAATTTACCTTATTTTTAAGGAATTTTTTCCGCAACGACGTGAAACCATGCCGCGGTGAAATTTTCCCAAGAGCAATAAGAAGGAAAACAAGGTAAGTACATGACAACGACAAGGACTTCACGCTACGACGAAAGTCACCCGAAAGGAAAACAAACAAAGACAGAAATGAAAAACTTGACTCCCAAAAATGCAAAAGACTCAAACTGGATACGGCTCACTTAGAATTCATATACAAGGTCTTTAGGCATCAGAAAACAAAGTGTAACCCAGTCAATCACATCAAATTTCTCAAACATGGAAGATGTATCATGCATCATGCCAAAAGCACAGGGAACATAAAAGGGAGAGGAATTATTTAATTGAAACTGCATAAACTAAAAGCTAAACCTAGGTCCTACTAAATTGGTTTCTCCCCCACACTTATTCAATATACTAATGCATCCCCAATGTCATATTCAATCAAAGAGCAAAAGTAAGTAAACAAGTGAAGGAGGAGAAACGATCTAATGATTATGGAGAGCTTCAATAAATGGTCATTCACTTTGAGTTGTGCTCCAGTCTCTTCATGTAAAAGCTCTACCATGCCAAATCGTGCACCTTGGTGACTAAGTACGGCCCGTCCCATCAAGTGTTGAACTTTTCACGCTTAAAGGTGAACTGGGCCTTGAATAAGAGAACTTTGTCCCCTTCCTTGAAGCTCTTTCTTTGAAGAATCTTGTTGTGCATCAACTTTGATTTCTTCTTGTAGAGGTGCAAATTTTTGTATGCCTCTAGCCTTAACTCCTTTAATTCCTGCAATTACAACTTTCGCTCCATACTAGAAGATTCCAAGTCCATGTTGCACTGTTTAACTGCCCAATATGTTTTATGCTCCAACTCCATCAGCAAATGATAAGCCTTGCCATAGATTAAATGACATGGGGGCATTTCTATTGGAGATTTGTAGGCGGTTCGATAGGCCCACTTGCTTCTTATAGATGTAGGCTCCAATCCTTCTTTGATAGCTTAACCATCTTCTCCAAGATGTGCTTCACTTCTCTATTCGATAGTTCAGCTTGACCACTGGTTTATGGGTGGCATGTAGTGGAAACTTTGTAAGTGACTCCAAATTTGGAAAACAGGTTATCATTGACTCTATTGCAAAAATGTGTCCCTCTGTCACTAACCACAACCTTAGGAATCCCAAATCGACAAAAAATGTTAGACTTAAGAAATTTAGAAACTGCTTGCGCATCATCTTTTCTAGTTGACACAACCTCTATCCATTTTGATACATAGTCGACTGCTAAAAGGATATACACAAAGCCAAAAGATGGGGGAAAGGGACCTATGAAATTAATCCCCCATACATCAAAGATTTTGCAAAACAATAAAGGCTGTTAAGGCATTTCATGCCATTTACCTAACCCCCCAAAACGTTGACATTTGTCACATAACTGACAAAAGGTAAATGAATCTCGAAAGAGGGTAGGCCAATAAAAACTAGAATTTAGAATTTTCCCAGATGTTCTCCTTGCATTAAAATGCCCCCCACAAACCATTGAATGGCAAGCTGAAATTATAGCCCCGAATTCCTCATTAGGAATGCACTTTCTAATCACCTAGTCACTTCATATTCTCCATAGATGAGGTGCATCCCAAATGTAATGCCTAGCTTTGTTCTTTAGCTTTTGGGCCTGCACTTTAGATATAAAAGGAGGAGTTAGTCCAGTTATAAGATAATTAACTATATATGCTACCAGGGTTCTTTAAAAAGTAAAGCACATAAAACCAAATTAGGAAAAGAATCGCAAGTTAGTTCCGAAAAGTCCACTCCCTGTGTATTATCTGGTAGCCTACTCAAATGGTCCAGTTTGCTGACCCAACTCGATCCTTTATCTCAATATCGAATTCCTGGAGAAGCAATGCCCACCTTATTAATCTAGGCTTTGATTATGGTTTCCTGAGGAGATATCAAATAGCTGTATGATCAGTAAAAATGGTCACATGAGAATTTAACAAATATGGCCTAAATTTTTACAAAGCAAAAACTACTGCAAACAGCTCTTTCTCAGCTGTTGTATAGTTGATTTGAGTTGGATCAAGTGTTTTCGAGGCATAGGCAATAACTCTTGGTGGCTTGTCCTCTTATTGACCCAACATAGCTCCTACAATGAAATTAGAGGCATCACATGAAAGCTCAAAAGGCAAATTCCAATTAAGAGAAACTAAAATGGGAGGAGAAATGAGTTTTGGTTTCTATTTATCAAAGACATTTCTGCAAGAATCATCAAACTCAAATTTTGCATCTTTTTGTAAAAGTTTGGAAAGAGATAATGCAATTTTGCTGAAATCCTTTATGAACCTTCTATAAAATCCTGTATGACCTAAAAATGATCTGATATCCCTAACACAAGCAGGGTAAGGCAAGGAAGATATAATCTCAATCTTAGCTTTATCGACTTCAACCCTTTTGCTAGAAATCAAATGACCTAGCACTATACCCTCATTGACTATGAAATAACATTTTTCAAAATTCAAAATCAATTTCTTTTCAATACACCTCTTTAAAACTTTCGTAAGACTAAGTAGACAAGCATCAAAAGAATCACCATAAACTGTGAAATCGTCCATAAAAACTTCCATGCGATCTTCTAAAAATTCATAGAAAATAGCCATCACACAACGCTAGAAAGTTCCTGAGCATTACATAAACCAAAAGGCTTCCTTCGACATGCAAAGGTACTAAAAGGGCATGTAAAGCTGATTTTATCTTGGTCCTTTGGTGCAATAGGGACTTGGAAATTGTTGGGACCCGTTTTCAGAACCCAACCTCTTGCGAATATTAGCAGACTTGAGCGTATCTTTACTACATCATGTTCTTTACATACATTACATACAAATAATTTTTCGTCATTTACATTTCAATACCCTCCAAACAAAAGGGTTTTACAAAGCTATAATGGCTTTTCAAGCCATTTTACAACATAATCCAAAATCTCAGACTATAAAAGTTACATGAACTACATATTCTTGAAATGTGACTAATCTTTGTATTTTACAAAGATAACTTAAACTCCAAGATAATTAGAAATTGAAGTAAAGTCCTTATACCCTTGATCACTCGATCTCTTCCTCATTACCTAAAGGTGGGGACAGGAAGAGGGTGAGGCTGAAAGCTTGTGGGTAATAGTTTATAATAAAAGAAGATAAGCAAAACTTTTGAAACCCTTTTACTAGTCATAGAAAAACTTTCATTAAGTTTATAAAACACATTTTTCCTAAAATTCTTATTTTGTCTAGTAATCAAAATCACAAACAACACAATTTATGCATTTTTCATCTTGTTCACAAATCATAAACACATAAGCACATCAAAATGGTTTGGGTAGATCCAAAATAGAATGTACTACACATTTCCCTTAAGGGCCTGTGCAGCTGTGAATAAAACGTACTAGTGCAATCCCATATAATGGTTTTATGTAGCCGTGAACTTATGGGAGTCCATGAAGGAGCTCCATGCCACTAGCGGGCAGGCAGGAGAAGCCTTTAATTTGGTTAACGTGCACATGACTGAACTTAGAGGACCATCACAAACCCACATAACACATAATTCATGACTTGTAAACTTGTTGCCCAAAATAACACTTTTTCTAAAGCTTGCTTTTCATGTACTTGATATATATATCTTGAAAACCATTCTTGAAAATATGATTCCATAAACAAGGATCTTTTCAGAAATCATTTGCAAAGTCTTTTTATCAAACATCAACATAATAATTCATGTAGCAACGTATAACAATTTCTCAAATCATTCAAGAACAAAGAATGCAACACTTATGATGCAATTAAAAGTAATAAACTTCTTTGATTTAAAGAAAAATAGTAGTGGCTTATTTACTCTATTATAAATATGTAGCTACTGAATTTCCTTGCTTATAGGCTTGCTCATAATGTCTCTTCTCTTTGCAAATAACTTGAGGTCTCTAAGGCTCTTTCCTGGTGTATCTTTAATGTGTGCTCCGTGAGTTGATCTAACTGAAATAGGTCTCTTCACCAAATGAAGAGATCCCTAGCTCAAATGGAAGCTCTTGTCGTCATCTACCTTTTTCCTTTCTTGATCAACTCCAAATCTCTCTTACAGGCTAAGAAAATTGAAACCCTAGCTTGGTTTCTCTTCTCTCTCTCGTTCTTTTTTTCTCTTTGTATTTCTCTCTCTTTTTCATGACATTTCCTTTTTCTCTCTCTTTCTCCTTTCCTTATTCTCTTCTGCTTCCTTCCATTTATAGGCAAGACAACATTTCTTCTTCCAGTTATGCCCTTCCATTTGTGCCTTATATCTTTTACACGTAAGTGTCTTGCCAAAAGCACCTTGAATATTCTGACATAACACTTTATTTTAGAAGAATCTTCTCTATTGTCTTACGTTTCCAATGACACTAAAATCATTTAATTTGGGTCAGTGATTCGAAAGATACACTTTAAACATTTTTGGACTGCTCTTGTCCCAATCAGCATACTATGCACAACTCCTATCGGAAATTTAAACCTCTTAGAAACTGAATTTGGCTTCAACTTCTTCATGCCATTTGTAGCTCCGTGTATCTAGTTTATCTTGAAACAAGAATCATCTTATTCGGAGCTCTACTGATCTAGAAATCATCAAAATATTGAAGGATGCTTAGGAAAATATGCAATTGATATCCTTACTTTGGTTCAATCCATCCCTTTCAAATCAACTATGACCTTCAATGGAGACGCAAACAGAAAATGTTAGGAATCTAAGGGTTCCAAAATCACTTCATTTAACGTTGAAAGTTAGAACTTTGAAGAAAACCTTGAGGTCAGATTTTATCATCTGAAGGATCAAAATGAATCAGATGATAGGATTTGACAAAGCCAAAGGAAAAAGCAGACGAATGGAAAAAAAACGGAAGAAGTGGAAAAATTGCTATAACTTTCCCTACAAACATCATATTAATATGTTCTTTATATGGTTCGAAAGAAGACGTGAAGATCTACAACTTTCATGAAGACCTTGAAGACATATTCTATCTTCTGAAGGATCGAAAATGGAATAGAAGATATAAGATGAGCAGTAACCCAGAAGATAGCAAAACACAGAAAAAACCATAACAAAAAGAGCAAAAGGTAGAAGATAGCAAAACATAGAAGAAACGAAAGACCAAAAAAGCGAAAGACAGAAGATAACAAAACACAGAAGGAACAAAAACAGAAGGAGCAAAACACAGAAGAAGTGAAATTTAGAAGAAGCAAAAGTCAGAAGAAGCAAAACTAAGAAGGAGCAAAAAGGCAGAAGAAGACGTGTCAGCAAAAGACAGAAGAAGACACGTCAGCAAAACACAGAAAAAGACGCGTCAGCAAAAGACAGAAGAAGACGTGTGAGGAAAACACGGAAGATACAAAACATAGACGATACAAAAGGCAGAGGATATAAAAGACAGACGATATAAAACACAGAAGATACAAAACACAGACGATACAAAAGGCAATCGATATAAAACACAGAAGATACAAAACACAGACGATACAAAAGGCAGAAGATACAAAAGGCAAATGATACAAAACACAGAAGATACAAAAGACAGAAGATACAAAAGGCAGACGATACAAAAGGCAAACGATACAAAACACAGAAGATGTTCATGAACAGTAAAACAGAATAAGTTCATGAACAGTAACACAGAAGAAGCAAAAGACAGACGATGCAAAACACAGAAGAAGATGACCTCATCACAAAGGAAACTCAGAAGGTGATGATGTCATCACAGAAGAAGCAAAAAGGCAAAAGATATAACTTCTCTTTTGCACGTCTTCCCTTATAAAGACCATAGTTTTTAGCCTAGAAGTCCCAAAAATTCCATACTATATGTCGTTGGAAAGCTAAAAGAATGACCTACAACTTCTGAGAAAACAACTTTCTCTAATATGGCCTAGATTGATCCAGAATTGCCCTCGAATACATAATATGAATTTACATTCATCCACTGTACTGTACCTAATTCTCAAATTCATGACAAATTTTGAGATTCTTAAAGACAGAATTTAAATTTGACGTCTTCATAAGAAAATGTAGCCATATGCTTCTAGTTTAATCCAAATCAAGAATCATCTCGTTTGGATAACTAGAGAAGAAGTTGTGGCTAGAGGACTGAAACATTCTCCATAAACATTTTTCAAATCAACCATCCACTATGTTTCACAATCTTTCCTTAACACAAATCATACTAAGATCACCTTTTTCTACTTCACTTACTCCTCATTCTCAATTCCATCCCAAATCAATAGCATCCGACGAAAATATATATAGTCTATGATTAATCATGAGCACCAACAACAGAGCATACACATTTGTACATCTCTTTAATCAACGTACTACACAAATGCAACTTCATTTTCAGCTTTCATTCTGCTTCTAACTTTCACTTTAATTCTTCTCACTTCAAAATCTTTTATCCCTCAGAAGCACCAAAGCAAAACTTGGACATATCCACATTTCTCATTCACTACTTTACTTTTGTCTATCATTTTTTATTCAAAAATCTTCATTCATTTGTTCTTTACTCATGGCTACTTGTCAAAATTTCTCCTTCAAATAGTTTTAACTTCTATGAAACATTCAGGGTCCAATAATTTTCCCCCTTTAAAGAATTTCGTCCTCGAAATTCCTACAAGAGTAGTCAACCAAATGGAGGTAACATTGTCTTATGTTTTCCTCAGTCTCCCTAGATACTTCTTCACTTGAATAATTTCTTTCAAGTGATCACTGTCGAAAGACTCATCAAGTCTTTAAATCACCTATTTAATCATTCACTTTCCTAATGAGTTCCTCATTAGGTTTCAGATTACTCACATTTTCCCCACTTCCTATGTTGATAACATCCATATCAGATCATATTGATATCTCTTAACGTACTTGGCATTTTGCACCCAGTCTAAGCACACCTTGGGGAGGTGATAATCTTGTAAACATTTCATCCTTTGCTTTATAGTTCACATCTCTATAGTATCAACACGCTTTACTCTTATGCTTATCTCATTGTACTCCATACT
>JANIJH010000007.1:36648114-36658640 GCA_024520975.1 Erythroxylum areolatum | reverse complement strand
GCAAGATGATTTCTTAAAAAGTTTTGAAATCTATCGTTTCTCCAAACTAAGCATGCTTTCTTTTTCCGATCCAACAAAGACTTTGGTCTCTTCTGGACACTTCGGTGTCAAGACTTTGGTCTCTTCTGGACACTTTGATGTCGGGACTTCGATCTCTTCTATTTACTGATGCCAATCATTGTATCTTCTATAAGTCCTGTTACCCACTTCTATTCATAGATTTACAGTCTAACTCATTTTGTACTTTGATCTTTGATAAGTTTTCATAAGAAATAAACCCTATCTTTGATCTGATGGGTTAACACCCTATTTTGAAAATCTGTTATGTATTTTTGCATGCTCTGTCCTGCTATTGAAATATCTAACTTTATCATGTGAAGTGTTTTCAGTAATAAATCTTATTATGTTCTGATTTTCAGTATTTTGAGATGTTTTTATAAAATATGATTAAGTACCTATTATGGATAGACATAGTTTAGTTATTACTCACTAAGTTATATGCTTAACATGGTAGATTTGTCCCGTGTAGGTTCAGAGAGAAGGACTTAAGAACTAGGACAAGTCAATCGTAATGGTCAAAAGAGTCGAAGTTTTATTGTTTTGAGAAAAAATGTATTTTTAAGTTTTGATTTTTGGCTTATATCTGAAGTGTATGAATTTGGATTTGCTTATAAGTTTGTAATAACTATATTTCAGGCTGATTTCTATTTGAATCAAGTTTGTTTTGAGTTCATCTATAATATGATGTATGTTTGTTCTGAATTGCTTCCAATGGAAGATTTTGAATGCTATCCTTCAGCAAAATGTTTTAGTTTTTTTGTACTATCTTGTGTGACACTCACCTATCCTCCTAGGAGGTATTTGGGTTTTACACTTTCCTTCAACCAATGATAGCTCAGGTTCCATATGGTTAGCTTTACAATCTCCATCTACTCTAGGCATTAAACCCATCTCACATTAATCTATAGCAACAACCGCCTGGGGCAAATCCTTCTGCATACCTTCAATAAGATACTTTTGTTGAGGTAAAATAACTTCATCAATTTCCTCATCAGTGTCAGTCTCTATGATGCCGAAATCACCTAACATATTAACAAAAAACCTTTCCCAAAGGTGGTCAACACTGATAATAGAAGATGTTAAATTCACATGTGAGTTAGAAAAATCAAGTGAATGCAACTCAGAATCAAAGGAATCCTCTTGAAATTCAAAGTTAGAGCAAACATCATCAACAGCAATAACAATCATCTTCAAACCCAAAAGTGAGTAATCTTTATAAGGATGTTTCATTGTCTCATACATATTAAAACAAACCTTATTATCACCTACTTCTATTGAGATGGTAACTTCTTTCATGCTAATCATAGTGTTAGCAATCCTTAAGAAAGGTTTACCAAGAATCAATGTGGTATCATGAACAAGTTCAGAAGACATATCAAGTACATAAAAATTGGCAGGAAAGACTAAATCCTTAGCCTAAACCAAAATATCCTCTATAATGTCCTCAGGATACTTAATAGACCTGTTAGCCAATTGAAGTACTATAGTATTAGACTTAAGAGTTTTGACTCCTAATGAAGTGTACTGGATTTAGGCATGACATTAATGGCCACCTCTAGATCTAACAAAGCTCCCCCTATAGTAACTTTTCCTATAGTGCAAGGGATAGTGAAGGATCCAGGGTCTTAACATTTTATTGGAATTTGAGGTTTAAAAAGGGCAAACACATTTAAGCTTACTTGAACTCTTTCATTTGGCCTAAACTTCCTCTTATGGGTACACAGGTCTTTAAGATATTTAGCATAAGTAGATACCCTTTTCACAAGATCAAGCAAAGGAATATTGACTTCCACTTTTTTAAACAAATCTATGATATCTTTCTTATGCTTAGTTTCAGTCATTCTTTTGCTCATCAAATGTGAATTAGGAAAAGGAAGGCCTTTAAAATTTACCTCTTTGCCAATGGCTTTATTTGTTCCTTTTTTGCTTGACTCAACATATTCCCTTGCTATTGCTTGTTCATGGCTACTCCCTAAATTTATCCCTTTAAAAGTGCATTCCTTTTCAGCCAACAATGCTCTCTCCTTAGAGCTTTCAGATTTCCTTACCCTGGCAAATATGGAAGATAACTCATTCCCTTCTATCTCATTATCTATTTCCTCATTCTCATCACTGAACCTCACTTTCTTCCCTCTACAAAGATTGATGGCATTTAAACTCTTAGGGTTTATAACAGTGTTTGAGGGGATAGTGCCACTACTCCTGGCTTGTTGCTCACTCATGTTATTGGATAGCTGAGTGATATAGGAGTTGATGTTGTCATATTTTGTCTCCTATTGCTCCATTCTTTTCTCTAGGGCACTAAATCTGGTTGCATTCTTAGAAGAATCTTGTTGAATGAGAGAAACTAGCGAATTGAGCTAGTTGTCAATAGAATCCCTTTCCTTCTTCATCAATGCCAACATGTTATGTAAGAGTTGATTTGTGTCTTCCTCTTATAGAACAATCAAAGCTCGCTGTTGGTTCTGGAACTGGTTAGTAGATGGACCAACCCCTCTACCTCGTTGAAATCTATTTGAAGGTCTGCTTTCTTCATTTCTCCAACTGAGTCTAGGATTCAATTTCCATCCCTCGTTATATGTATTGGAATAGGGGTCCCATATTTGATTGGGCCTACCTTGATAAGCAGTAGATGCTTCTTCGTAACAACTGGGATAGACACTAAAAATATGCATCACAGAACTACAAGTATCACAACTAGGTGCAGTAAGATCTATGGGAGTTGGTGGTTGATGCACACTCATATTTTTCAACTCTATAGTAATGAGGGATAGTTGAGAATTCATTTTATTCTCCAAAGAGTCGACCTTAGACTCAAGACTTTTCATTCTTCTAGATTGAATTAATGAAGCTCCCACTTCATGTATTCCTCTAGCATCCCTCGCACTATACTTCTGATGATTCAAAGCCATTTTCTTAATTAGCTCCCAAACTTATTTAGCAGTGAGGTCAATCAAAAAACCTCTTAAGGATGCATCCAACATACGCTTGTCTTGACTCTTCAATCCATCATAAAAGTACTACACCAATTGCTCGTTTGGAATTTGATGGTGAGGGCATCTTAACAATAGGTCTTAAAAACAGTTCAAATAATCATAGAGGGACTCATCAAAGTCTTGTCGTACAAAGTAAATCTCTTTCCTCATTGATGAGGTTCTGGAGGCAAGAAAGTATTTCTCTAAGAACGCCTTTCTTAGATTCCCCAACTGTGGTAGGCATTTGCCACATATCTCAGAAGGCTCATATGCTACTCTCTTGCTTTACCATCCAAGGATAAATGAAAGACTTTCCATAGAACCTGATCTAGAGAAGCACCCACTGGTTTCATGCTTTGGCAAATCATTGACAATGATTGCAAGTGAATGTAGGGATCTCTTTTCAAACCATGAAATTTAGGAAGAGAGTTAATAAGCAATCCTTTAATTTCAAAATTAACATCAAAATTAGGGCAAGAATCATTAAAAGGATCATAATTCATATCAGAAGTAGTAACTTCCCTAATTGTCCTCCTTCTAAGGTTTCCATTGCTTTCACTAACTCACTTATGCTCTCCATTACCACCATTCCTAGGTTGGTTACCAATAAGGTCAGGGTTTTGCATAATTTCTAGGTTTTCAACCATTCTCTCTCTTTCTAATGATTCTATCTCACTACTTTGTAGGCTAGACTCTACTGAAGTATTCTCCTTTTTGAAGACTACCTTGCGTATCCCTTCTACTCGCTTCTCTTTCCTAATTTTACTCAGACTTCTCTAAATTTTAGGGTTATAGGGTAAGAGTTTGGTTTTCTTGACCATGCAAGGGAAAATAAAATTCAAAAGAGAATAAAAGTGAGCAAAATCGACTTACAAGTACCCAAAGTCAAATAAAAGATGAAATGTGAAGATTGCAAGTGTATGGGTGTGTAGTATGTATGCATAGATCAAAAGGCAAACAAGAGAAATTTTCAAAATCTGACGCTATAAGAAAATGAAAACCTATACTATTGACAAGTAGAAAGCTAAGCTATCTAGAATGCAATCAAAAAAGCTCCTAACTCCACTAGTAGCAATATGAAAGAAGTTAACCTAGAGAACCAGTTTCCTAGTTCCCCAACAACGGTGCCATTTGATTGAGACCTTTCTAGTCATTAAGCCCTTAGAGGTTTAATCAAAAATATTCCAAGGATTGCACTATAGGGTACAACCTCGGGTCGTTCTCTTAATTGGAACCTAAGTGAATGGACCTAAGTTAACCTATATGTCATGAAATGCAAACTAATTGTGTAAAAAGGGGTTTGGTTTTTGAAATCATTAACTCAACTAAATTGAATTGTAAAAAGTATATTTTTTTTTGGATTTCAGGGAATCAGAAAATTGGAAGGTAAAAACAAGTGATTAATTGTGATAAAGTCCTCTTAAAAGTGAGCTCTGGCTATCATAGTTCAAAATTGATTTTTTATAGGAGTAGAAATCACTAAGTTTCAAATTGGTAAACCTTAAAGAACTCTTTAAGTCTAGGATCTCAATCAATGGGATTCCATTTCTTAAGATCCTGTTAAATGCTCTTAGTGTGTGTAGTGTAATTAGTCCATGCAACCAGTCAATTAAAATCTAGAATTAACTCAATATCAAACATGACCATGCAAGATAGGACAGAATCAAAGATTGCAAATAGACATATATGAAACTTTATATATTTAAGTATAAGTTCTACATAAACAAATCCAAACTACATAATATGAATATCCAAAATTTGATTACAAATATAATCAAGTAGCCCAACCATACTTTACAAATCCAAAACCTAGGAATTTATAAAGTAAGAGCTGAACTATGGATTGAACTACTCCCCTTTTAAGCTCATGGAATTCCAGCCATCGCTAAATCTTTAAGAGGAAATGAAACGCCTAGCCACACACAGCTTTTGGAAGCTTCACAACTGAGAAGGAATCAGAGACACCCATGGTGGAAGATTGACAATGAAAAATAGTAGAAGAAGAATAGGGTTAGATGAGAGAGACAAAGATGATGATGGATGTTTTGGAGGCTAAGTATATGATGATCTTTTGTCCTACCCTCTCACTTGTCAAAAAATAAGGTTTCAAAGTGGGTATTCGGGCTGGTTTTTACAATGGCTAAGTGAGTTTCCAAAAATAGCTCAGGTCTAACTGCAGTTTTCATCGCGGTGAAAGAATGAGTTCATCACGACGAACTTTTCTAGAAAGGTTTATGCTTGAATTCTCATGATTTTGTTGCGGTGACATCAGATCTTCACCATGGCAAACTTTTCTCGAAAGGTTTCTTCTTGAATTCTCTTATTTTTGCCATGGCAAAAGATGATCCTCACCGCGATGAACTTGCCTGTTGATGTTGTTGACTTGCGTTCATGAATTTCTTGGTTTTCACTCTTGACTCTACTTCTTAAGAGTCCTGCAATGAAAAATAATAGTTTGCAATATCAATTGTCCTAAAAATCAATTGATTGCAATTACTATCTATTTGTGACAATTTTACCTTCAACTACATAAATTCAAAGAAAGCACTCATGAGCTAAATTAAGCATAATATCTGATAAAAAGAGCCAAAAAGTATAACAAAAACCATGAAATTGTCACCAAACAATATAAAAAACTTAGGTTCAATCAAGTTCCCAATGAAGACCCTTTGAACTTCATTTGGGAATTCTATATCACTGTCTAGACATTCCCATTGGATGGCCTAAATGAAGATCAACTAAGGATGAGGTGGTTCCCATACACATTAAAGGATCGGGCCAAGGCATAGTTGATGACCCTTCCACCTAGTTCATTGACTATATGGGAAGAGGTGTACAACAAGTTCATGGGAAAGTTTTATTCCTACCAGTAGGCTTCTGAGTTACGGACAAAAATAGCTACCTTCACTCAAATGGAGGGAGAGCCATTCCACGAGGTGGAGGAATGCTTCAAACTTCTACTCATTCAGTTTCCACACCATCATTTTCCACTCTACATGCAGAACCAGTTCTTTTATGATGGATTGACATAACAATGTCAATATACAATGGATAATGTAGCAAGAGTAGCTGTGAGAGAGAAGATGGACAAAAAACATATGAGATTTTTGAAATTTTGGGGGGCCAATTCTCAATAAAAGAGCATAAGGGGAAGAAGATTTGGAGTTTATGAAGTGAGCACGAATCAAAAATTGGCTACACAGTTAGTTGAGTTGACAAGATATGTGAAGATGCCAACTACAAGGCTACCCCAGAATGTTCCAAATCAAGAGGTATATGGTATAAATGAACTTGTGGCCATGGAGCTAACATCATGTGAGCAAGAGTAAGGATCACTATAGAGATGGCATATGTGATGGGGGGAAGCTTGTCATTCCAATTGGACCTATGTCCAGAGTTAGGACTGAGAGACTCAAAAAGGCTCTTTAGGCATATGTCGACCAATTTGTGGAAAGGATGGAGTGCACCAAGCCTATCAGAGGAGAGTTATCTGATCATAACGCAAATTGATTCGTTTATCTCAAATCATTGGATTAGACTCACTTAGGACTTGAAGACTATTGCATTGGGTTGCACATCGTCACTTAAGCCTAAGAGGAGAGGTGTGCCTATGATCAGACTTGGGAGCGCATTGGACCAGGCCAAGGCATGTTTTTTATTATTCTATTTTGGACTTGTTTTAAGTTATTTATTTTGGGTTTTCATGTATTATTTAGCCCAAGTCTTTTATTATTTGACCTAGATAAAATACCCTCTTTAGGGTTAGGAAAAGACAACTTTTGATCATATTATTTCTTATGTGTCGCCAGCTATATTAAGAGGAGAAACCCCTCTTGTTCTTTTTAACTTAGCAATTAAACATCACTTATCAACTAAATCAGATTGTGGCATGATTTTGATCTTAAACAACTTTCTTTGTTTGTTCTTTACCTATTATCGAGGTTGCTCAAGACAAGTTCTTCATAAGGTCTAATAGGTAAATTTGAAACCCTGTATATCAGAATTAATTTTGGTTCATTCGAATCTATCCTCTTCTTATTTCCTTGAATCTGAACTTTTCAATCTTTCAATTCCATGTGTGCATGTTATTTGGTATCAGAACATTGGTGTGGAGGAGAATTCTTATTCAACTCCATCAGAATTCATGAAACTATAGCCATCACCATCCAATTATCATCGATTCATCAATTTAGGTGTAAATTAATTCATCAATTCGGGTGTGAATTCACTTTCAGCCTAGGTTTTCAATCTTTCTTCTTATTCTTATTTTGGCTAGGGTTTTTCAATTATTCTTTTTTTTTGTTGAAACTTTCAACCTATATTAAAAAAGTCCGAAAAATCTGAAAAAAGTTCCAAAAAAGTCCCAAAAAAATTTTAAAAAACTGAAAAAAATCTAAAAATCTAAAAAAGTTCAAAAAAGTTCAGGGAAAAAAGTCTGAAAAATCCAAAAAAATCTGAAAATTCCAAAAAAAAGTATGGAAACACCAAAAAAATTTCTTTTTTTCATCATACTCGTACTTGCTAGTTGGTTTGAAATTTTTACACCCTTGTGATTCTTTTGATCAGTTGAGAATTGGTTCTGAGTGGTGATTTGAATTTCAGAGGGGATTGAGTGGTAAATGCAAAAAGTGTATGAGCCTATTTGAGGGAGTTATTGTCGTGACTTAAACACGAGGGGAGTGACATCATTTGAGTGAAACACGTGAGGGAGTGTGTGAGGTTGTTTATTACTAACCTTGTTTTGCAGGCACTGTCACAGGGAGGTAGTAATGATAACAACCAAGGGGGAGATATAAATATCACTTTCACTTTGAGAGCCATGCAGCAACAATTTGAGAGGTTCAATCTAACCTTAACTAAGATTAGGGGACAGATGGATGAGCTCAGACAAGGGAGACTCGAGGAACCTTAGGGGAGGCGTGCAGGTGTACGCCAGTAGCAGCCACCACCTTGGTATGAGCCAGAAGAGGATGACTTTGAGGAAGAGGAGTTTGAGGTACATAGGCCTAGGAGAGCTTAGAGAGTTGAGCCATTTAACAGGAGAGAAAGAGACCTTAAATCCATCAAGATGCAGATCCCAGCCTTCAAGGGAAGGAATGATGCAGAGGCTTACTTAGAGTGGGAAAGGAAGGTGGACTTGGTTTTTGAGTGTCACCATTTTTCTGAAGATAAAAAGGTTAAGTTGGTCACTATTGAATTTACAGATTATACACTAATATGGTGGGATTAGTTGGTGACATCCAGGAGGAGAAATGAAGAGATGCCAATTACTACTTGGGACGATCTGAAGGCATGCATGAGGAAGTAGGTTGTGCCTTCTTACTATTACAGGGAGATGCACCAGAAACTTCAAAGACTCACTCAAGGTTTCAAATCAATGGAGGGCTACCACAAAGAGATGGAGGTGGCTATGATCTGAGCCAACATAAAGGAGGACCCAGAGGCTACAATGGCCAAATTTTTTAGTGGACTGAATGGCCAATTTTGTGGAGTACTTAGAGATTGAGGACATGGTGAACATGGCCATGAAGGTGGAGAAACAAATCAAAGCTAGAGTGGCAGTAAGAAGTGGGGCAAATTCTAGCCAATCATGGAGTTCAAAATGGCCCAAGAGAGAGGAGAAATTGAAAGCAAGGGGTTGGACTTCAAGGAGACACCCAAAAGGCCAAATGTAGGGTTTGACCCTAAAGGTACACCTAACACCCTTTCTAGCAAGCATTCTAGCATTAAATATTTTAGTTGTTTGGGTACTGGCCATATTGCATCTCAATGTCCAAGTAAGAACGTCATGAGTATAAGAGATAATGGGATGATTGATTCAGAGGATAGTGGTAGTGAATCTGAGCTTGTTGTTGATATTGATTTTGAGGATGATAGTTGCTTTGAGAGAGCTGTTATAGGGAAAGCACTATTAGTTAGGAGGGTACTGAGTGATAGGGCCACAAATGAGGTTATAGATTAGAGAGAGAATATTTTCCATACAAGTTGTTTAATTGGTAGGAAAGTATACAATTTGATCATTGATAGGGGTAGTTGCATTAGTTAGACTATGGTACAGAAATTGGGTTTGACATGTAGGAAACATCTAGAGCTATACAATTTATAATGGTTCAATGATAGTGCTAGTGTGAAGGTGACTAGGTGGGTTGTTGTGCCATTTTCAGTAGGGAGATATGAGGATAAGGTGTTGTGTGATGTGGTACTAATGGAGGCTAGTTATATGTTACTTAGGAGACCTTGGCAGTTTGACAAGAGGGTAGCACATGATGAGTATACCAATAGGTACTCCTTTAAGTTTAAGGGTAGGAATTTTATTCTATTACCTTTATCACCTCATGAATTGTACCTGGACTAGATAAAAACAAGTAAAAGTGAGGAGGCTTCGAGTAGTGAGAATAAAAAAAAAGTGAAGAGAGAAAAGAGGCCCAAAAGAAAAATGAGTTTGGCCCAATGGTGAGTGACTGCATAAGTGAGGAAAAGAAAGTGGGATGTGCAGGAGAGAAGAGCTCAGAAAGAGAAAAGAAGAAAGAAAAGAAAGAGCAAAAAGTGAGCTTGTTTGCTAAAGGAAAAGACTTGAGGAGAGTAACTAGAGAGAAGAGAGCACTAATAGTGGTGAGATACAGAAAGTGTTTAGATTCTGACACTAACCCTCTTAATGCTTTGCCTAGTGTTTTTTATTCTCTTTTGCAGGAATATTCAGATATCTTTCCTGAGGAGATGCCCAAGGGACTGCCACCCTTAAGAGGCATCGAGCACTAGATTGATTTTGTACCCAGAGCTCAAATTCCAAACCTACCAACTTATATGTTGGAACCCCTCCCCAATGGATCACGGGCCCGACGTCCTACGTGACACCTGGGTTTTGTACCCAGAGCAAAAACATTCTTTATTCATTTATTTTCAAAGCAAATTTCACATTAATGAAAACATTTCCAATTTATTAAACCTCTTCACAAAAACTCATCACATCAACCTATTTACAAATCAATCTATCACCTAATCACTAAAAAAGTGGTTCAGGTAGATCAGAAACGGAATGTACTACACATTCCCGCGAAGTGGTCATGTGTAGCCGTGAACTTATGGGAGTCCGTGAGGAGCTCCAATGCCACTAGCGGGTAGGCGGGAGAAGCCTATAATTAGACAGGTGCACCTAACTCTTAAGGGACCACCACAAACCCAAAGAAAGCATGCATATCACATAATTCACACCATTCATACATATTAGCCCCTAATGGCCCTTACAAAATTCACTTTTACATAATTGCCCAAATCATATATTCGAATCTTTTTTCACTTGTCAAATAATTGTACACATATTTTCACAAGGTCTTTACATATAAAAGACATCTCATGCAAGTTTAAATTATCCCAAAGAGTAATTAATACAAAATTTATAAGTCATTGGAAAGCTTTAAAAATAGCATTTATTATAAAAACTTCAACATGCCTATTAACTCAATTATTAAGAAATCACCCACCTTAATTCCT
>JANIJH010000007.1:36604082-36621973 GCA_024520975.1 Erythroxylum areolatum | reverse complement strand
GAAAGTAACAAACGGAAATATAAAACCACGGCAATAAACAGCTGCAGACTTACCAATCATCAGGGCACGAAAAAGAAGTGACCAAAGCTGGAAACGAAAGAAGTGAGAGAGCAGAGGAAGGCAAGGGCGGAGAGGAAAAACAAAGAGAGAGAGTTTTGCGGAAGAGGAGACAACATTCAATGAACAGATATAAGCCATCATAAGGGCATGGATTGCGTGGTCGCTCGAGGACACAACATTCAATGAACAAGATAAGCCATCAGATTAAATAAATGGACGGGCGGGATGGAATGCGTGGTCGCCTCACGACACAACGTTCAATGAACAAGATAAGCCGTCAGATTAAATAAATGGACGGGCGGGATGGATTGCGTGATCGCCTCACGACACAACATTCAATGAACAAGATAAGCCGTCAGATTGAATGGACGGGCGGGATGGATTGCCTGGTCGCCTTACGACACAACATTCAATGAACAAGAAAAGCCGTCAGATTATATGGAGGGGTGGGATGCATTGCGTGGTCGTCCATCCGAACTTGCTCTTAGTATATATACTTAATGAATGATACAAATGGCGATAAAAATATATAACTACCCTAGCAATACTACAATTAATAATTTCATTCTTTATAATAATGAACTCAATAAAACCAACTCTTATATGATAAATAAATAAAAAATAATGGATAATATAGTCTTGTCATTTATTTAGATAACTCTTACTAGATCATTTTGCTTAATTTTTAAGAACCAGACATCCGCAAAGTTCAGCTCAATGAACAACTTGGGATTGGATGACTTATATTAGTATTTTTAGTTTTGTGAAACGACTAAACTTTTGATGTAAAAGTTGACATATTAAGAATGGAGATGACTTTATTTTGTACCAAAGTAGTAATTTTTAAAATCAAAGATGTTATTTACATCACAATATATTACTAAAGGTTTAAATAAGTTCTAGCAATTATATTTTATACCACTTTAGCTCATGTCTAAAACGGTCATTTCTAAAACAAGCTAGTTATTAAGAACTAATAAAAGGTAACTTTATTAGGATGCAAGATGTTATTAGTATTAAAAATATTAAAGTGTAACAAAATATTATAAATAACATTAAGAATCTATTTAAATATTTTGATAAACATTAGATGAAGGCCTTTAGTTCAAACTCTAAAGCTTTGTAAAATTTTCCATCTCTAGTTTGCTTCTTTTTAATTAGTAAAAATTGATAAATAATATTCATTTTGGATGTTTATATATATATAAGTCTTAGATATATAATATGAGCTTGATGAGTTATTTGTAGTTTTATGTATATTTAAAAAAGTCTTAGATATATAATAAGAGCTTGATGAGTTATTTGTAGTTTCTATTTTCTTTTGTCTTAATATCTCCACTTTCAATGGTTGGGTGGAGCCTTTAAATTTGTGATATGTAACGTTGAATTTCGTTCTCTCGAAGTATCTTTTGCTATTTTGGAGCTTGTTAAAGGACATGGGGGTAAGACCAATGGATTGAGCTGGGATACTTTGGTGTGGTGTGGCTGGGCCGCATTGCATGACCTCTAACTGGCCCATTTCATAAAGAGAACAAACAAAATAGAGGCACTAGCATCTCTGTTTGATTCTAATGCCCATGACTCCACCTCATGGCTAATTAAGCGTCCTGTCTGTACATCTATTCCTCCGTTACCGCTAATCAATTACTTAGAGCGCCCGTATCAGAAACAGAGCGTAAAAGAAAGTGTCTTTTTGGGAAAACAATGGCAACTAGATACTGGGTAGTGTCTCTTCCGGTTCAGAACTCTGCTTCTTCTCTTTGGAACCGTTTACGGGAGCAAATCTCTCGCAATGCCTTTGATACTCCACTATACAGGGTATTTCTTAATTTCCTTAAATTGATCTGATTTTTGTTTCATTTAACGTCGAGAAATAGTCAATCTTTAATGGGTTGTCCTATTGGATCTTTCAGTTTAATATACCTAACCTCCGTGTTGGAACCTTAGACTCCCTTCTTGCCCTCAGCGACGATCTATTGAAGGTAATGTAAATTCCTTCATTTTTTTTCCTTTTACTTTGATGTAAGTTATTCATTTAATTTGGTTTTCAAAAATTATACAGATATTTTATGTTCTGAATTATATTGGGATTTGGGATTTGTTTGCTAGTCTAATAGCTTTATAGAAGGTGTGTCTCACAAGATCAGGAGACAGATTGAGGAATTGGAGAGGGTTTCTGGTGTTGAGACCAATGCTTTGACGGTTGATGGTGTCCCTGTTGATTCCTACCTCACCAGGTTTTTATTCTCATATTGTTTTTTTTTTTTCTTTTCATGCATTTCACATTAATCTTTACAATTTTATTTACGCATAATTTATGTTCAAAAGTATGGATCTTTTAGGTTTGTTTGGGACGAAGCAAAATACCCAACAATGTCTCCTCTAAGGGAGATTGTTGATGGCATTCACACGCAAGTATCTAAGATTGAGGATGATCTGAAGGTGATACATTTTTCTCATTTTCGTACCTTCTTTTTCAAGTTTTCCAGTATAACTTGGTAAATTTATGAACTGCCATTTGTGTGGATTTTTTAGGGGTTTCAATCTTAGAACTTTATATCATGTGTAGGTTCGAGTTGCAGAGTATAACAATGTCCGCAGTCAGTTAAATGCTATCAACAGAAAGCAAAGTGGAAGGTAATGAGCAGTCCTCATTTTCTATTTCCTGCATACCTGATAAATAGTGTGTTCTTGCTTCTGATTGACAATTGTCTATTTCAGCTTAGCTGTCCGTGATCTTTCCAATCTGGTGAAACCTGAGGATATTATTTTGTCTGAACATCTTGAGACCCTTCTCGCTATTGTTCCAAAGTATTCCCAGAAAGACTGGCTTTCAAGCTATGAAACGTTGACCAACTACGTTGTAAGTTTTTTCCTTTTGGCAGCTTGTTTGTTTTGTAGCAGTATTTAGTATTTACTTCTTTCAAAGTTTCGAAGTTTTCACCCTGGAGATTAGTTCATTTAGGTTAATCTGAGCTAGTGTTATGATTTGAGCTTTTCAGTTTTTGTTTTATTAATCTGGATTCTATGGTTCTACTTGATTTATGTCTCTAGTCTCTTTCAGGTTCCCAGGTCCTCCAAGAAATTACATGAGGATAATGAATATGCTCTTTACACTGTGACCTTATTTCGTCGCGTCGCAGACAACTTTCGAACAAGTGCACGTGAGAAAGGATTCCAAGTGAGTGTAACAAATTGACCTTGCTATCGTTTTGTTAGGTAACAATTCAACTTAATGTGCCCATGTGTTAAATAGCACTAGATAGAGGGCAATAGCTTATTATTATTCCGAAACAAGAAGGAAGAACCTTCTTCACAAGAGAAAACACCCTTACAATCTCAAGAAATCTTCTGAGAATTATTTCCAATCTAAAAGCCTACCCCACTTCCCCCATAGACTATTATTTTATATCTACTTATCCAAACAAACTTCTAAGGAATAGATATCTCCTGCTAACAACCTGAAATACTAAAATATATCGATATCTAGCTATCTCTCTACTGCTTACAGCCTGTCTTCTTCCTTGTATAAATTAACCACTCTCCTCCTTTGTGACCATTATTCCTAACAATACTGCCTGCTAATGAAATAACCTTGTCCTCAAGGTTAAGCTTCGGAAATTGGCCACGGATAAGCTCTTGGTCCTCCCACTTAGCTTCCTCCAATGGTTTCCTTTGCCAATTGAACAAATTTGAGGATAATTTCTTTATAATATTTCTCATAAATGACAGCAATACTTATAGGGAAGATAAGTAATTGTTTTACAATTCAATCCCTTGATTATTGCCTAGAAAGAATTAAATAAGGTCCTAGGAAAATAGGGACTAGAAATGGAAAAGATATTTTAGGAAATAAACTATTGAGCAAATAAGGAAACAAACAAAGTAATAAAACTGAAAATATTCTTCCAACACTCCCCCTCAAGCTAGTGAATAGATGTTGATCATTCCTAGCTCTTTGCTTAACTCTTGAAATCTGGCTTTGGTAAGTGCTTTTGTGAAAATATCTGCAACTTGTTTGCTAGTGAGAATGTGAGCTAGATTAATCAAACCAAAATGTACTTTCTCTCCTTTATGAAATGACGATCTATCTCCACATGTTTAGTTCTATCATGATAGATAGGATTCTTTGCAATCGCAATAGTCCTAGGTTGTCACACAACACCCTCATTTGAGGCTCTACTTTGATCTGAAATTCTGCCAAGAGTCTTTTAATCCATATTCCTTCACAAATTCCCAATGCTAGTGCTCTATACTCAGCCTTTGCACTGCTTCTGGCAACCATCCGTTGTTTTTTACTTCTCCAAGTTACCAAATTACCCCACATAAAGGTACAATAACTTGTTGTAGACCTCCTATTAGTCACTGATCCAGCCTAATCAGCAGTTGTGAACACTTCTATACTCCTTGTCTCGCTTTTCTTAAAGCATAATCCCTTTCCAGGAATCATTTTCAAATACTTCGGGATTCTAAGTACTACATCCATATGTTACTGTTGAGGGTTGCTCATAAACTAACCACCCACACCTATAGGAAAACTAATGTCTGGTCAAGTGTGAGACAAATAGATCAGTTTTCCAATTAATCTTTGATATCTCTCTATATCCACTAGTGTGCCTTCTCTTTAAGACTCAATTTGTAAGTTGATTCCCTGGGTGTCTCAGCAGTTTCCTGTAAAAGGTTAAGTGTATACTTCCTTTGGGACACTAAAATGCCCTTACTAGATCTGACCATCTCCATCTCCATCTCCATCCCCAAAAAGTATCTCAAATAGCCCATATCCTTAACTTCGAATTCTCGGGCAAGAGCACCTTTTAGCTTCGTCATGCCTTCCCAATCATCAACTATAGTAACAATATCATCAACATAAACTATAAGAATAGTCATTTTACCACTAGTCAGTCGTCGAACAAACAACGTATGATCAGTTTGACATTGGTAGTAGCCAAGTTTCTTCATTGCTTTTGTAAATCTATCAAACCAGGCCCGAGGTGATTATTTCAGGCCGTAGAGTGATTTTATAAGCTTGCTTACCTTCTAGGGATGTGTAGCTTCTTCTAGTCCTGAATGTATTTTCACATATACCTCTTCTTCAAGATAAACATTGAGAAAGGCATTTTTTACATCTAATTGATATAATGGCTAGTTAAGATTTGCAGCTAGTGATAATAGAATACTAACAGTATTGAGTTTGGCTATAGGTGAAAAAGTCTCCTGGTATTCAATCCCATGCGTCTGTGTGAAACCTCTAGCTACAAATCTTGCTTTGTACCGGTTAATACTTTCATTAGGATTATATTTGATGGTGAACACCCATTTATAGCTTTTTCCCTGTGGTAAATCTGTTACTACCTAGGTCTAGTTCTTCTTTGGTGCATTTAGCTCATCATCTATAGCTTCTCTCCACTTAGGATGCTTCACTGCTTCTTGGAAAATTTTAGGTAATTTTTCAGTAGATAACTGAGTCACAAAGGCCTTAGAATGTGGTGATAACCTATTATAAGAAACAAAATTGCTAATTGGGTGCTTTGTACAAGATCTTACTCCCTTCCTTAGAGCTATTGGCCATCCAAACTCCTCAGAGTTTGTAGTAGGTTTTGATTCACATTGTGCCTGCTGTTGGCCTTTCCTCCTTGAGTAAAACTGTGATTGCACCTCAGGATTTTTGTCTTCCTATCTGTCCACCCTAATTTCACTATCCTTCTCTTTATCACATTCATTGTTTTTTGTGCAATTCTGGTTAGATTTGTGACTGGAACTGGCTATATTAGTAGCTTCAATGGGAATGGTGGTGTCAGGATTTGGTATCTCAGGTCTAATGTTGTCAAAATTGTGTGTTTCAGAGATGGTTTCATAAGAATCAGGTCTGGTTTGATCAAGACTATTAACAGAGGTGTTTTTAGGAGAATCAGAGTCCTTTATAGGTTTGGTTAAGTCATGGCTAGGTGCAGAAGGTAGAATTTCTTGGTGTAGTGTGTCCCGTGAGCCATCACTTCCCAAAAAAAAAACCATTCACTCTCACTTCTCTCCCCCTTAATGGTATTTTTGGATAATAGGCTTGCATTTCAAAGAAGGTCACATCCAAAGTAACAAAACAACGCTTTAGAGTAAGAGAGAAACACTTGTAACCTTTTTTAGTAGAAGAATAACCTAAGAAAATACACTTATGGGCCCTAGGTTAAAGTTTCCCACAATGGTAATTATGCACAAAGGCAACACAACCAAAAATCTTTTGAGGTAGAGTATTAACAAAGGGAACCGAGGGATAAATCTCAAGCAATTTTTGTAAAGGTGTATGAAACCCCAAAAGTTTTGATGGCGTTCTATTTCTTAAATAAGGAGATGTGAGAATAGCATCCCCCCAAAAAATACTTGGAACATTGTTGTGAGTATTAAGATCTAGCAACCTCAAGCAAATGTCTATTTTTTCTTTATGAAAAACCATTTGGTTATGTTGTATTGGTGCATGAGGTCTGATCTATAATACCATTGTTGGTAAAAAATTGACCAAAGGATTGACTTAGATATTCTTCACCATTATCACTTCGTAAAATCTGGATTTTTGTGTGAAATTGGTTTAGTATAAAGGAATAAAAATCCTTAAATACCTGAAAAACTTTTGCTTTTTCTTTCAAAAGATATACCTAAGTCAATCTTGTATGATCATCAATAAAGGTTACAAACCATCTAACATTGTTTTTTGGTTTTGACCCTTGATGGCCCCCAGACATCACTATGAATGATGGAAAAAGGCTTAGTGGGTTTATAAACTTGGGGTGTATAAGAATTTCTGGCATGTTTTCAAAGTTGACAATTCATACTGAAGAAACATTTCCTTAAACAAAGTTGACAATTCATACTGAAGAAACATTTCCTTTTTATTGAAAAAAGTATGATATAAATGCTTCATGTAAGATAAACTAGGATGGCCTAACCTATAGTGCCAAAGCGCAATTCCTTCTTTAGAAAATAAAATAGCATGAGCTTTATTCCTTCTTGAGTTGCAGATGTAATATAATCTATCAAACTCCCTAGCACTACCAATCCTCTTCCCTGACTCCAAATCCTGGAAAACACAGCGGTGTTTGGCATTTCTAGGATTGATCCTTGTGGAGTGTTGCCTGACGAGCTAGTGGCAGAAATTTCCCCTGACTCGACTTGCCACGCTCCTATCATCCAGAATGAAACCATCCTCCTCTGTGTTCAAAGCTCTGATACCATGAACAAATTTGAGGATAATTTCTGTATATTATTCTTATAAATGATAGAAATACTTATAGGGAAGATAAGTAATTGTTTTACAATTCAGTCCCTTGATTATTGCCTAGAAAGAAGTAAATAAGTTACCATGAAAATAGGGACTAGAAATGGAAACGATATTTTAGGAAATAAACTATTGAGTAAATAAGGAAACCAATAAAGTAATAAAACTGAAAATATTCTTCCAACACTAATGAATCAACCATTGGTCACGGACAGCTTCTCAATTATGAAGTGTCCTCCTACCCAAGATTGCGGCTGGTGTACACAAGTCAGGAGTGTAGTCCAACTCTAGAGGTAACTCTTCCTGAACATGGTGGTGCCCGATAGCCTTTTTCAACTGGGACATGTGAAACATTGGATGTATACTGGCCTTAGGGGGAAGTTGTAGTTGAAATGCGACTGTGTCAATCTATTTGTCCACCAAATATGGTCCATATTATCATGCTAACAGTTTTGGATGCAGCCGCTTAGGCATGGACTCTTGTCTATGTGGACGAATCTTCAAATACACCCAATCTCCTACTTGAATTTCATGAGGACGCCTTCGGGCATCCGCGAAACGTATCATGTGATCGCGAGTGCATTCTAGATGATGTTTCAACTGTGTCAGAGCTTTGTCATGACTCATTAAATCCTGCGCCACAGCTTCTGCCAATGTTTCTCTAGGAATAAAACTTGTGATTGAGGGAGGAGGTCTGCCATATACTACCTTGAAAGGAGAACATTTAGCTGCTGAATGACAGTTGGTATTATATCAATACTCTACCCATGGTAAATAATCTAACCAAACCTTGGATTGTTCCGAGGTAAAACAAATATGTCTCGATAGTGCAGTTAACTACCTTAGTTTGGCCATTTGATTCTGGATGATAGGCAGTACTCAATTTTAATTGAGTTCCTTGGAGCGTAAACAATTCTTCCCAAAAATTACTTAAGAACGTAGGATCTCATAATAGAAAGTGGAATTCCATGTAATCGAATAACCTCCTTGGTAAAAATTTCAGCAATAGAACGGGCTGAGTAAGGATGTTTGACAGGAATAAAATGCCCATATTTGCTCAACTTGTCCACTATGACCAACAAGGTATCATAGCCTTTCGATTTGGGTAGTCTCACGATGAAATCCATGCTCAACTCTTCCCAAATGATGTTGGGAATAGGTAACGGTTAGAGTAAACTTGTTGGAGACGTAGCTTGACACTTGTTACGCTAATAAGTGTGACAAGCTCCTACAAAATGAGATACAGCCCTTTTCATACCTTCCAAAAAATAGATTGAGCTATCCTTTTATAAGTCTTGTAAATTCCCGAATGTCCTCTTTTAGGGGGATATGAAACTCTTGTAAAAGCTTGGGAATCCATTCAGAAGATGTTGATACAACTAGCCTCCCTTTATAATATAATCTCCCATTCTCCGAGGTATAAGAAGGATGAGAATCTGGTTCCCTCTTAATTTCTTCTATTATTCTACTCAACTGTGGATCTGCCTTTACCTCTTTATTAATTTGCTCCAGATCTTGCCAAAATGGCCTAGAAATAACTTGCAATTCCATGTCCTCACATACCCTGGGGATCGCATCTACTACCTGTTGGAAATTCCCACCTTATAGACAATATCAAAATCATATCCCAACAATTTTGCCAACCAATTTTGCTGATTTTGAGTTGTAATTCTATGTTCCAGCAAATGTCTGAGACTTTTTTCATCCGTATAGACTGTAAATCTTCTCCCCACCAGATACGGTCTCCAATGTTGAATAGCTAACACCAGCGCCATATGTTCCTTCTCATATATGGATTTATTCAGCAATGATTCAGCTAATGCTTTGCTGAAAAAAGTCACTAGTTTCTTTCCCTGTATTAACATTGCTCCCATGCCTTTACCCGATGTGTCACACTCCATCGAAAAAGGGGTATTGAAGTCTGGTAACATCAAAACCGGAGCACTGGTTAGAGCATTCTGAAGTCTCTTAAACGTTGTTTCTACAGGAATATCCCATTTAAAATTCCCTTTCTTCAATAGATTGGTAAGAAGTGCTGCTATCTTCCCATAATCCTTCACAAACCTTTGGTAATACCCAGTCAGACCCAAGAACCCTCTCAAGGCTTTGAGAGATGTAGGAATAGGCCATTGTAAAACCACTTCAATCTTCTTGGGATCCATAGCAATGACATCTTTGGAAACGATGTGACCCAAGTATTCAATTCTTAACTTCCCAAAGGTGCCTTTTTTTGTATTAGCATAGAAACGATGTTGTTGCAACGTATGTAATACCTTCCTTAAGTGAGTGATGTTGCTGTCCCAATCGACGTTTTAGACCAAAATGTCATTCCAATGTGCTATGAATTCGATCTTATAGCCCTACCTCATAAAGTTTGTGATAGGGCTGTAAGATCGAATTCATAGCACATTGGAATGTGGCTGTTGCATTAGTGAGACCAAACAGCATGACGAGTGATTCGTAGTGGCCCTGATGTGCCCGAAAAGCCATCTTGGGAATGTCATCTTCATTCATGCATGTTTGATGGTACCCTGTCTGTAGATCTATTTTAGAGAAATATGTGGCTCCGAACAATTCATCCAATAGTTCTTCAATCACCGGTATGGGAAATTTATCCGTTATTGTGGCTTTATTGAAAGCTCGATAATTGACACAAAACTTGCCAACTGTTGTCTTTCTTCTTCAGAACAATTACCAAACTTGAATATGTTGCTAGGTTTGATAACCCCAAAAGCTAGCATTTTTGAAACCTATTTCTCAATCTAATTTTTTTTGTAGATGAGGATAATGATAAGGTCTCACATTTATCGGATCAACCCTAGCCTTAATTGGGATTTTATGATCAACTGGTCTGTTGGGAGGAAGCCCTATTGGGTGTGAAAAAACTAGCTGAAATTCTACCAACACTTGTTGTAATTGCTACTGCTGGTGTTCAAGTTTTTCTCCTATTTTGTTGGACCAACTGTCATCCTTTTGTTTCTTTGAACCAAAAAATACCATAACCGCAACCTCAATTTCAATAGTCTTCTTTAATGCCTTGGTGAAAATTAAAGATCTCGAAAGATTAAAATTCCCTTTAATAGTGACTGTTGACCCCGAGTGCGAAAAATTCATGGAAAGATCTTTCCAATTGTGTTGCACCTCACCTGACAAAACCAACCAAGTCATCCCTAAAATAATATCCACTTCTCCTAACTCAAAGAGGAAAAAAATCTCTTGAATAAACATAACCTTGTATTTCCAAATTTAAACCTTCGCAACAACCTTGAGAGTCTTGTTTTTGACCGTTTCCCATCCTCACTCCGAAGCTCGCAGTGGTCTTCACTTTCCAGCCTTGTTTCAAGTCCACCTCTTTGGATACGAAGTTGTGACTCGCCCCATTGTCAGTCAACACCAAAACAGGTGTTCCATCAATCTTCCCCCAAAGCTTCATGGTTTTGGGTTGTGTCCATCCATCGGTAGAAAATTGTGAAAGTTCCATCCAGTCGCACTGAGCTTCTTCAACAACCTCCCTTGACATTTTGTGTGTGTCCAGACCTTCTTCTACCTCCAAAACCACATTTTCATCTTCTCCTAAAATGGGCACTCTTAAACTTATCTCCGAACATTTATGTCTCGGACCAAAAGGCAATCCACAACAAAAACACTTCCCTTCCTCCTTCCTCTTTAAAACTTCTAGGTAGGGGAGCTGCCTAGTCCCGCGGTTGTTGCGTGACCCTGTGTTCCCGTACATCCCATTCTAAGAATTAGACCCCACAGATGACCCACTACGGTAGGTTTTTCGCTTCATTCCTTCAGTGACCTTGCCTGGATCATTACCTGCTGTCCCGCTAACAGACCCTCCAATGGTCATTATTCCTTGAACTTTGGAAACTATACTACCACGTGTCTGTACGCTATTCCTAAAATTGCCAATAATGGAAGAATTTCCTCCATAAATCACCTACAGTTCATCCTCAATATCGCGAGCAATTTCCATTGCTTGTAAGATTGTGGTAGGTCGCATTGATCGGACTTGACACCTCACTTCTGGTTTGAGGCCACCCAAAAAAATCCTAACAGCTGCTCCTCTGAAGCCTCGGGTATTTGTGTCACCAACATTTCGAACGCCGGCAAATATTCCTTCACCGAACCAACTTGTTGCATGGAAGTTAGTCTTTCATAAACGTTCCCCTAACTGCCTTCTTCGAAACGCTGTAGCAGAGTGGGAATCAGCATGTTCCATGTTAAAATTGGACTCTTCTTGCACAGGAAGCGAAACCAATGCACCGCAGCTCCCTCCGTGCTGATGAAGGTTAGTCGCATCTTTTTTTTTTCCCTGACGCGATGGACCTCAAAAAATTTCTCTGCTCGAGCCAGCCAACCCTAACAGATCTGTTCCTTCGAAAATGGACAGTTCAACTTTCTTGACCAAAGAGCGCTTCTCATGGTCCTTCTCGTCTTCAAAGCCCTCCTCTTCACGCCTCCGAGGATGCTTTGTCGCTTAACCCTTGCCATTGCATCAAGTGAGTCAAGATGGCTTCCAAACGACCCATGCAGTTCTTGACTTCCGTCAAATCTACAACTTGCTCCCCCATAGTTCTCTCGACTCTGGCAGCAGAGTCATCCAACTTTCCTACATGTGCCTCCATCGATCCAGCAAGTCAGACCAAATTGTTAGGTAACAATTCAGGTTAATGTGTCCGTGTGTTAAATAGCACTAGGTAGAGAGCAATAGCATCGTATTATTTTGAAACAAGAAGGAAGAACCTTCTTCACAAGGGAAAACCCCCTTACAATCTCAGGAAATCTTCCGAGAATTATTTCCAATTTAAAGCCTACCCCACTTCTCCCATAGACTATTATTTTATATCTACTTATCCGAAGAAATTTCTAAGGAATAGATATCTCCTGCTAACAAGCTGAATCACTAAAATATATCGATATCTAGCTATCTCACTACTGCTTAGAGCCTGTCTTCTTCTTGTATAAAATAATCACTCTCCTCCTTTGTGACCATTATTCCTAACACGTTTCCATATAATTGTTGATAAACAATACCTGCAAATTACAATCTGCACGTGACCAAAAAATGCTGTCTGCCATTTCATTTGGAATGTTTGTTAAGTGCTTTATTAGATTCACAAGTTTAACTCAACTGTATCTTTTATTTGTCTTATATTTCACTCAATTGAATCTCCAATTTAAGTTTTCTTGTCTTTTTGGTTTGACCCAGATTCGTGATTTTGAATATAGTCCAGAAGCACAAGAGACTAGAAAACAAGATTTAGAAAGGCTGATGCAAGATCAAGATAGTTTTAGAAGCTCTCTTTTGCAATGGTGCTATACCAGTTATGGAGAGGTAATTTCATTATCCATATTTTCTCCAAGTTTTCACAAAGCTGGATAGATTTAATTCTGCTCATGAAAGCAAGGGATCAAGGATCAGAGTAAATGAAGGTTTAGACTGAGGAATTGGGTTGAACACAGTGAGATTGACCTCCGGTTGAGGAAAGAATTGCAGTCAGGATGTTCAAATTGCAAGTCTGGATTTGATTGATACATATTGGGATTAGAATGCATATATGTTTTTACATCAATAATCAGTAATAGCTAGTCAATTGTTTTACATCTGTTTATAGTATGTTATTACTAGCCAGCTGTGACTTGTAAAAGCCCATAAAACTACTATACTCTCCCTCAGCAAGAGAGGCCCCGATCCTGCCATCTCTATCAAAATAACTAAGAAATACAAGTGCAAAATTTACTGTTTGTTGTTTCATGCTATAAATAAGCTGGATATTGAGGGATTTGGCCGATATATGTAACTTTGTTGACAGTAATTGAGATGTAAATGATGGATCTTGTGAAAAAATAAAATGAAGAGGAGTTGGAATAAGTGTGCTAAGCCACTTATTATCGAAGCGTCCTTTCTTGTTAGAGCAAACTGGCCATTATTGAGTTTTGTAAATAAATCCATTATGTGTACTTTCACATAACTTGCACTATTCTTTTATGACTAGCAGTTTCTTGAGTATTCTTTTATGAACAGTCTTGCAATAGGCAATGTTAATAGCCCCAAGGTAACCATTGCCAAGGCTCCTAGAAGGTGTATATATTTTTCTTTTCCTTGTCTGTTCTTGTGTCATGTATGCATACTTGGTTTCCACAATAAACTTAAATCCAGTTGAATAGACCCATGGCTACAGTGCTTAGAGGTTCTGCTAATTCAGTCATTCCTATATCAGTTGGGCGTACGCTTTATCTGTCAAATTTTTTAATATCATACATTAATGTTAAATAAGTTTATTTGCTTGCAGGTTTTCAGCTCCTGGATGCACTTCTGTGCTGTACGTATTTTTGCAGAGAGCATTCTAAGATATGGATTGCCACCATCTTTCTTGGTAAATATTTCATATGCTTTCTTTGATGCGTTGGGTCAAGTATCTATTCCTTACTAAGCATGGTCTATTTGGTGTGTTTAGGCTTGTGTCTTATCTCCTTCTGTTAAGAGCGAGAAGAAAGTTCGAACTATTCTTGAAGGACTCTGTGAAAGTGCAAACAGGTTAGCTTGCGTGGTATTCATTTGGTTTAGTTCATAGATTTACTGTACGTCATTTAAAAATCGTAGGAAGATGGAATGAATTATAAAGAACGTCCCCTGCCCCTCTTTACTCCTGAAGAATTTGGAGAACATATATCTATTTTCCAAAATTTTGATGAACTCTGTTGAAGCTCTGATGAGGAGCTGTGCTATTCCTGTTGGGAAGTAAATGTTTGGAAGGTTGCTGAATGAACAAGGTTTTCAGAAATGCTAAAGTGTATTCTACTGCTCAGAAACAATTTACTTGAGTGATGAATAAAGAAGAAAAAAACCTCATTGATCTCTAGGCTTTATAAGCTGTGAAAGTACAAATTATTCTCATGACAATTAGTTTCTTGCGTTTCAACCACATTTACTTTGCCATTGTATTTGCGTCTGAGGAGATCTTGTGCATGACACCGTGTTCGAAATGTTATTTTGTTGATCTCAACATAGTTTTATCCTTTTGCCCGTTATGACGATCTTCCCTGTTATGCAGCACATACTGGAAGTCTGAAGAAGAAACAGGAGGGGGGATGGTAGGCTTGGGAGGTGATGCTGATGCCCATCCTTACGTTTCTTTCACAATTAATCTTGTTTAAATCATGTGTGGCCCTGCTCCTTGTGTATGTCGAGCTTCAAGGATTCCTTTAGACAGCAATAAACTCACAGGATTGGCAATGCTGTATATTAGCCTCCATAGTTTTGATTCATTGGTTTATTTTTAATCAGAGTTTGTGCAATGAAGTGAGATTTGGCTTCATTTATGAAGGGGCAAAACTTGCGGGGAAGATCAAGTAATTCTGTATTTGTACTCTCAGCTTCTATATTTATGTTTCCAGAACTGCTTGACCTTTATGGAGCTTGTAGTTATTTGCTTGATGGAAATCTTGTGAATGTACTTGCTTGCACGTAGCGTTTAATTGGAATATATCCCATTATCTGGATTAAATAGGTGGATCAGTGAACTAATTATAGCTACCAGTTGATGATGATCTGAGCAAGGGAGCTTTTAAGCTCAATTTAAACAAATGATGCTGGTAAATGTCCTGGTAATAACATAATACCCCAATGTTCACATCTTCAGTATCGTACCAGTTATGAATATTTTATTGGGTATCTTCCAGTAGCTGAAAGATCAATATGTATAGGATAAGATTTATAAATTTTAAAATCTTTCACACTAACCATAACTTCCCTCCTTTTGTGTCAAATTCAACCATGCCCACTGCCTCACGCGATCTCTTTTTAATTTTTCATTTACTCCATTGTCAGAGATGCTCCAACTTCCAGTTCCTCCGAGTCTTCGATAGCGTGACACCATTGAAGGATTGGTGGTGTTGGAAAAATTCATGGGATCGTTACACATAATTTTGTAACTTAAAACTGGCAACTTTGATGATATTTGTACGTAGACAATGTATTTGAGTTTTGTTTTTGACACATATTTGAATATTAAGGATAAAAAAATAAGTTTATTGGGTGAGAAATTCTGTAAATCTTGTATGTTTGACAAATTGAGATTAGCTTTTAAATAATACTGTCAATACTGCGCATATAAACGGAACTTCTAAGATTTACCTTTTAGTATTATGATTTATGAGGATATACTTAACATGAGATTGTGAATTGCTGGTTGCTTAAAAAGCTGTTGATTGCTTGTTGGTAAGCGTGTTACTGGGTCGATGAGCTAGCTCTTTCAGGTTTTTCTTGGTAGGAAGGCTGTTGTTTGTTGTCAGCTGTGAGTGTTGTTATAAGGAAGTGCTGTAGCTTCCTCATGTATTTATCTTATGTTTCTTTTTGTTAGGCAAGAAGTTACAGCTCAAGCTGCTGTACATAACTTTTCTATTCTGTATAAAATCATTTGAATTATCAAAAAAAGAGAGAGAGAGATAGAGAGATTGTGAATGGTTACGTAATCATTTTTTGTCATTTTATTTTTTTTACAATAAAGATATTTTTGTAATGTGCATTACCAAAAGAAAGATGTAAGATGTAAGAAATTATTGTATGTCTTCTTTTTATGAAGTATTTGTAAATGATTAATCTTCTTTTACCATGAATTTTTAGAGCAAAGTAATGACGTTAAATATCAAACTTTATTTTTGATATGAACTTATTGATTTTATTTTGACATATTTTTTATTTATTTTTATAGATAAACGGAGAAAAGTTAATGTACTATTGATAATTAAATCTCTTTAAGCAAATTCGAGATCTAAGTTAGGTTTGTGCTAGATTAGTTAAACCATACTATTTGTTCGTATTGCAACAAATATTTGAAAGATGATAAAATCAATAGATTAAATGAGCATTTAGATTAGATCAAAGGTGATGTAGAGCTTTGAAAGAAAGATAGCTGCGATGTGAAATAACATATGAAAATTTGTCTTAAAAAGTATCAGAACAAGAAATACGAAAGGCAAACTGGAATTACGAAATTGATAGTGAAAAGTAAGAAATTGTTTAGGTTAAATAACTAGAAGGTAAGTACCATGTAATCAAAATTTTGAGGCTAATTATAAAATAAAAAACTCAAAGGAAAATGTTTAAAAGACCTAAAATAACAAAAATGACCTCTCCAAGAGAGATCCTTTATTCGTATTCTAATACGCCAAAAAAAAATTTTGCGGGTCATGTCCTTAATAAGTTCCAGCATAATCATATAATTCTTGATCATTTTCCTCCGATTCTTTTTAGGCCTTCTTTTTTTTTTCTCTTATTGTCTCTAAGTACTATTTTCCTGTATCTTTTAATTGAAGCATCTGGACATCTCCTTTTAACACTTATAAGCATTGATCTAATACTCAAAACATATAGGAGAGGCTAGATACTTTCCTATCGTTATTAATGTTGGATCTCGTTTTCGGAACCCAACCTCGGAATCATAAATCGAAAAACAAAGCGGCGGAAACGAAAGAACGGAAACAAAAAGAACAGCTCAAATCATACAACGGAAACAAATCAAAGAAAACGCGTGCGGAAGCAAACGAAGGAAATCAAATTCGAAGCCATAGAAAATCGAAAGGCTCGGAAATCATAAAGCGGAAACAAATCAAAAGCGAAATCGAAGGAACGGATTACAAAGGAAACGAAACACTTCAATCTTACTGAAGGACAAATTTCTGACATCCAAAAACGTGTACTTTAAAGAAATGTTGCGTTGGAAACCATACAGACATTTGATCTAAACCAATCCAAATCGGTATATTTTTTTTTCATTCTTTAATCAAAGCAAATCCAATTTCCAAAAGGGTATTCATCAATCCCACAACCTTAATTCATTTCATTCTTCAAATTCATCATTTAAAAATCTTATCTTTCTTTTACCAACAAAACTCACACATGTTATAAACCAATCAAGTCATAAACAAAGAGCACTTCAATATTTTCAATCCATCAACAAAATCATCGGACCTCCTGTCCGGAATCCAAACACAATCAAAATCATCCATACCCATAACACTTCAATAATTCAGCTCCATCATCACAGTCATCGGACCTCCTGTCCAGAACCCATATCACAATTAATCATATTCATTACACAAACCATAATTCACCAAACACAATTTCATAATTCAAGTTCTCATATAAATTCATAAATCATTTACATATTCCAAAGAAAAGCATTACCAAATAATAGTGACATTTTCAAGCCACAAATACAACATCAATTTCATAAACCAAAAATACAAAGATATAAAAATCTCCAAAATACCCAACATAAGCCTAAACTCTTATTTTTACAATAATCCAACTTAAACAAAAATATAATCATAAACATGACGAACAAACGTCTTGTCTTACTTTCATCCGATCTCCTTCATGATTACCTGGAGATGGGGATGAAAGGGGGTGAGCTTACTGCTCGTGGATAACACGTTTATAAATTGAAAAATAATTTTTTTCAAAACTTTTGCCATTTGAAAAAAATTTCACAGATGAAATTCATCAAATACTTATTTTTCAAAATTTCTCAATTTATCAAAGAATTCATGAACAATT
>JANIJH010000007.1:36568768-36582511 GCA_024520975.1 Erythroxylum areolatum | reverse complement strand
TTATGTGGGAATATCGAGCAGCATGAAGATGGAATTGGAGGCTATTATTAACGGTTTGAGGTTTTGCAATGCTTGTGGATTCACTGGAACGGAAATTCAAACAGATAACTCGGCTATTGCGGCTTTATTACATAGGGATGGAGGCTGACCATGGCAATTTTACATTGAATTTCAAATTATCAAGGATATGATGACTGCTTCTTCTTCTTCGATTTTACATGTTTACCGCAAGGTAAATACTGTTGCTGATTATTTGTCTAGGATTGGATCATCTGGGGTTTCGACTCAATTTTGCCAAGAGGAAGATTTGCCGTTGGTTGTTTGTGGAACTCTGATCTTAGAACGAAATGCTACTCCCTACATTCGTATTAGATGATTTTTTGCTTAATTTTTTGAATATTTGTACTTGGCCTGAATCTGTGGAGGTTTTCTTACCGGATTCTTTCCTTCACAGTGCCATAGTGAACCGAGCAATAGGATGCCGATCCCATTTCTCGCTATTAATAAAATGGTTTTAATTTCAGAAAAAAAACAGACATTGTTTGATTGATTTTGTAAAGAAATAATTATCATGTCATGTCTTTTAATTAGAAAGTAGCTAATTATAAATGATGGTATGATTGACTGATAGATTAACATGTCATTTAAAATTTTTAATTTTCAACATCTCAATAAATATATTATAATTAATCAGTTAATAAATTTGTTTATTAATGATAATTTTCAAGATATTTAATTTTAATATATACATGTGTCACAAGTGTATAATAGATTATAATTAACTAATGAATTAATTATCATTGAATTAATGAACTAAATAAGTATTTTTAATTAATTAATTGATATTATTATTATTATTATTATCATTATTAATCAGGTTGTGAATTTTGAATTTTGAATTTTTATTATGGAATAAATTTTGTAAAGTATTATTTGGTAATTAATGGACATTATTATTATTATTATTTAATAACAGTCACAACCTTGCATATTTATATATATACATAATATATCATAATTTAAATAAAGAATTAAAGAATTATTTTAATTAATTGATATTATTATTGTTATTATTGTTGTTGTTGTTGTTGTGTCATGCATATGTACATATATACATAATATATTATAATTACTTAGTAAATAAATTTGTTTATTATTATTATTGTTATTATTAATGAGGTTGTAAATTGCCATTATAATTATTATTACTACTAATCACCACTATTAACTCACAATCGTGGATGTGTACATATATAAATAATATAATTAATTGTCATTTAGTTAATGAAGTAAATAATTAATTTTTAATTAATTGATATTATTATTACTATTGTTATTATTAATAATAAGCTTATGAATTGTCACGGCCATGACCTATTAAGTCACAGCTGTGCATATGTACATATATACATAATATACTATAATTAATCAGAAAAAATAGTAGGTGAGCTATAAATGATCTCGTAATACATAGTAGGTGATTGAAAAAAAGAGGGTTGTGGGGTTTGTGGTTTAGCAATTTTAATTGGCTCAGTAATATGTTGTGGAATGGGAGTAAATGGGAATAAACTTTTATTAGTAGCTGTTGCATAAGCATTAATATTTTGATGGCACATTCTATCAACAGATGATGCAAAAGAAATAGATCTTGCATTTAACAAATTAATGTATGATGAGGTTAAAGAAGAATTGGTAGTGGACTTAGAAGTTGGTGCATTTAAAGTAAGATACCATGGTTTGTTTGAGTCAGAATATGGTGACGTTGTAAGTGAAAACCTTGACGGGTGTAAGCCATCTTTAACTGCTGATCTTATAGAAGGGTCTTTAGGAAATTCTAATGATACTTTAAAATCCAATGAAGATACAATCATGGTGATGATTGAAAATTCAACAAATGGTCGAATACCCTGTAATAAAAATAAAAATATTAATCATACATTAATACAAGACAACACATTACAAAAACAATAATAATAATGTAAAAGGCATAACATAAGTGTGCTATTAATATGATGATTTATGTTTTAAGAATATAAAAAGTTAGCATCATTCATAAAGACGTTAAAAGTTAGATAAAATAAACATAAAATTTTAAAAAAGTTACATATATGAACAAGACAAATAAGTATCAATATTACCTTCCATAAATAAGAAAACAAAGATAATGGGTCGATTACAAACACTGTAAAGTCTGGAAGGATAATATTCACCAACAATTTTCAATGTTGATAAACATACATTCATGAAAGTTAAAGTAGACCTGAGAAAATTTGAAAAGGTAAAAAAATTATCAAAATAGGTTTATAACTTTCATCTTGACCTACTAAATAAGCAAGTTCATCTGTGAGTTCAACGAAAAATTCATTTGCTCTTAATTTCTCTACATTTCAAAAGAAATTAAAAAAAAACAACAGAATAGTTTCTCTACATTTCAAAAGAAATTTTAAAAAACAAAAGAATAAAAAGAAACCTATAAAATTATCATGAAAATACCAATAATTATGCTTTCTCTCTAAGAAAGGAAAGCCCTCAATTTTTTTACAGCTAATTTAATGTAGTTTTCGTTAGCTTTCAAGAACCGTTTAATAATATTATTAACACAAAATTTCTTCTGTTATTAGGTAGAAAACAATGTTAAATGAAGAAGATATTTTGTGCAATATTCATATAACTCTGCTTCTTCCTATTTAAAAATACGAAATCATAGAGAAAGAGAAGTATTTGACCTGGCTTTGTGATAGAGAAGTTTCCTTCATTGGACACCGAATAGCAGATTTAATTTCCTGAACCTGATAGATAGTTTCTCTGTAACTCATTTTGAACAAGTAGAACAAGAGGAAGCTAACTGAATTGGAATGGAATTAGAATCTAACGGAATTGTTGTGAACCAAATTTTAAATAAAAGGAAGGCTTCTTTAGAAAAATTTTAAATATATTAAATTTTTAATAAAGTACCATTAATTATTTGCAGATTTCATTTCTAACAATCGAATAAACTTCATTGATAACAGTGTGTATTTAAATACCCATGGATCAAAAATATTGTCTACGTGAAATAGCCCGACATAAACATCTTTAAATAGTTATTGTATCAATTGAAAATATTGACGGATATTTATGGAAAGATTTTCTGTGATTCAACGGTAAATTCTTCTAAAATGAGTACAAGTAACATATTTCTATGAAAAAATATAAATATGTCACGGGTGTGACATGACATGTTAAGTCACACCCGTGAAAGTGAATTACGATGTCAACCGAATTTAAATTTTTTAATCTTTCTCTACAAATTTTGTTGTATTGAGGGCTTAACATATATTTTTATTCAAAAGGGTAAGAGGAAACTCAATAGTTTGATTTACCAAACACATTGTATTTCACAGGTGTGACATATTGAGTCACACACATGACACCTTTTCACAGGAGTGACTTAACATGTCACGCCCATGAAAGATATAATTTTATTGAGGACTTGTAGGAAAGTGCAAACTAATTTTCAGATGTTTTCATTGCAAAATGATATTTGAGTAATCACTGACTGACGAATTGTGTCTGATATAAGAAACTTTTAATCCATATTTAATTTTAACTTCAAAAAATAAAATAAATGTACAAATAATTAATGAATTTTTTATATAATTAGTAAATAAACTTCTTTAATTAATTAAATAAAATTCTTTAATTAATTGTATAATTATTTAAATTTAAATACAATTTAATCATTTTTTCTATCAAGTTAAGTTAAATTAATGGAATAATTAATATGTTATTAATATTATTACTAATCATGACTTTTAATTAAGTAGTGCATTAATACATACTATATTATATAGAATATAATAACTACCAAATTTGATATGAATTAAAACAAATTAATAAAAGTTTAAAGATGTTTTACACATGACAGCATTGTTACATATTCTACAACTAAAAATTAGAGGTTAATGTCGATAAAGGCAATAGCGGTGGAAGTACTATCCTGGACAAGATCCTAAAATATTGACATAATTTTAGCTTTCAAATAAAAATAAGCAAAGTTAATAGTAGTAGCAAATTTTCCCTAATTTGTTGTAGCTAATTTTCTAATCATAGACATATCATCTGATCGTAGAGATATCATCTTAACATAGTTCGTTGTAGGAGCACTAGGATAAGGAATATGAAATAAACTATATGAAGAAACATGAGCTTTAAAGCACTGTCCACTTGCCAACAAAAATGAGCTAAAGTCATGATATTGATAAATAGAAAGCATCAATCATACACATCCTCAAAAAGAGCTAATCTAAATAACGGGTACATTTTTTAATTAAAAATATATGAAGAAAAGACCAAGCTCTGATTAAATTAAAAATATAAACATCCTTGATCTAATAAAAGAAAAGGAGAACAAATCTGTATACCTAACAATGACACAAATTTTGGTCAACTACTTGAAGCATATATATAGATGCCTTCTCCTAAACAAATCCAACATTATTAAGAGAACAAATGCAGATATATGGGAGAGAAATTATTTCCAAATTTAAGCCTAGTCTGAATTGATTTAGTCTAATAAACTATATTTAACCCTAATATTTGCGATTAATTCAGTGGAAAAAAATATTTACATCCAAATTCAATCAAAATTGAGTATAAATTTAAACCTAATTAATCCAAAATGCAACATATTCATTTCCAATACAATAAGGAAAATCTACATTGCTATTGGTATATTTTGATATAGTAAACTATTTACAGCAGTGATATGATATAAGAATTGGACAAATAAAAGGATCGAACCTACTCAAAGTAGTTATAAGATTATGGGAACAAGAGGTAGACATAAAGATCAGGGAAAGAACCAATTACATGCCATTATGCTACATTTAAGTCCATAATATACTAACCTCATCTTGCTGATGAGCTGACACCCCATTTCTGGATTTGTGCTCCTACCAGACTTATCACTTGTATCATTAAATAATAGGATAAATTAGATTCAAGCATACAAATTAAGAAAATTAGATTGAAATCCAATTCTCATTCCAAAAATGAATATACTTTCTATCAAAATATTGTAGCTGTTATATCCTTATGAAGCAAAATAGAAAGCTACAAATTGAAAGAGTTCCAAATATAAGGTCCTACAAGCACCAAGGCAAAAACTAAAGGCACTGAAATCCACAGAAGAAAAAGAACCTAATTAGTGACAATTCGATGCAAAAGTTTACACTTCAACAGACAAATCCTTTACTGAAAAAACATGACCAATTGGTCAAAATGAAGAAAAATATGAATCTGCAGTTGAATGTAAAAGAAAGAGAACTAAAAAGCAAGTGATTAAGAAAAATAACGAGGTGAGTTCAGAGACATGCAACACATTTCTTATATATAGTGAAAAAGCAAGGGCTTACAAAGTTCTGAGAGCTATGCTTTCCTTAACATGTTCAATTTGTAAATTTTCTATGTAGATATTTGACGTATTGCTTCCTTCATCAATTATTTTGTTTATCTCTCAATATCAATCCAAGGTGAAGAAAAATGTTATCATGTTCCTGTTAATCCCCTAATTCACTTTATAACAATGTTTTATTTTCTAATTTTGTTAAGTCTCAGAGAAAATATGTAAATATGAACTCTAGATCTCCAAAAAATCAAAGCATAATAAAACAATAAGAAAAAGAGCTTAGGTATCTTCGATGATTGTATTTGGAATCAGAGTCTGCAGGAAAACATAAACAACTTTGACTAGTCTGTTTTGCATGTACCTGTCTTGGAAAAACAAAGTTAACAGTTAGGATTCTAACAATAATGCAACGATCATTAATTTGTATGCATAATGAATGAGAAAGTAGCCCAATGTAGATTGAGTAATTTCCATCAGTTAATAAAAAAGGCAAGAATCGAATAATAATAACAATTAAAAGAAAATAAATAAGATCATTAAATTAAGAATTTTCACTTGAGGAAGGCTCGTGAGTTTAGGAGTAGGAAATGGAGTTATAAGCCCTGCTCTTGTCGATTCTTGCCAAAGTTTAACTATATGTTGAATCAAGAAGGAGATAATGAACGCAATAACACCGATCAATATTCTGAGATTGACATACACTTACTACTTGTGTCGCCACCATGTTTACGGGATGTTTATTAGAATGGTGGAAGTTTAAGAGAAGAAGAGAGAGAAAGGGTTTGGTGAGTGCATTAAATGTAGAAGTTTATAGACATGTATGTTAATTAAATGGACGTAAATGGATGTGATTGATAGCATTTGACGGAAGAGTTATTAATTGCTGGGAGCAAAAGAGACGAGAGCATTTGAAATGTAGAAATTTTTAGACATGTATGCTAATTAAATGGATGTGATTGATAGCATTTGATGGAAGAGTTATCAATTGGTGGGAGCAAAAGAGAGGGGAACATTTGATTGAAGATTAATTGAATTTAAAATTAAAATTAAATTTAATTTAATTTAATTAAATACTAATTAGGTACAAATAATATCTAATATCTAGTATCATTCCTCATTTATCAAACTTTACAATCAATTATCACATTTTCATAAATCGATTAAATAATTATATTTTAATTAACTGATAATGTTTTAATTACATGAAATTATATTTTAATTTACTAAATAGTTATAATTAAATTAATTAAAGATATTTTAAGAATATGTAATTAAAAAAGGGAAAAATATTTTAGACGCATTAATAATAACATAAGTAATAATTACATGTTAATAATCAATAATTAATTACTTAATTAATAAGATTCCAGCAAATCAATTATTTAATTATATATTGATTGTTATGAATTATATTTTAACTAATTTTATTTAATTAAGAAATAAAAAACAGATCTTTTCATAGGCGTGATACTTAAGTCACACCTATGACTCCTATAATAACACAATTTTATTTTATTTTAATTAAATAATTATTTTATTATTAATCAGTAATATAAAGAGTCATGCCTGTGACTTTTATAATAACAAAATTTCTTTTTTTATTTCAAGTAATTAGTCAATTAATTATTTTGTTATTAATCAATAACATATTATAATTAGTCAACTAATTATATATATATTATATTTGAAAAGAGAAAAAATATAAGAACTAATTCTATTAAATTAATTATTTAATAAAAAAGTTATAAAATTATATAGGTGTTAATTGCCCTCAAAAAGAAAATAACCTGTATGGCATGACAGTCACACCTGTGAATATTAAGTCACAAACATGACTTCTTACCTATATATACACATCAATTCATTAATAATATATTAATCATTATTAATTATATCTGAATAAGATTAACAGTTAATGATTAATAATTAATTTATAAATAAAGTATAATTTAATAAATCATTTAATTTATTATATTCTACTTACCATTATTAATCAAGTATCACATTTTTATAAATCAGTTAATTAATTATATTTTAACTAACTGATAATATCTTAATTAAATGAAATTATATTTCAATTTACTAAATAGTTATAATTAAATTAATTAAATATATTTTAAAACTATGTAATTAAAAAGGGGAAAATAATACATACGCATTAATAATAGCATAAATAATACTTACGTGTTAATAATCAATAATTAGTTAATTAAATAATAATATTTCAATAATCAATTATTTAATTTTATATTGATTATTATAAATTATATTTTAATTAATTTTATTTAAGTAAGGAATTAAAAAATAGATCTCAAGAGTCATGCTTGTGACTCCCATAATAATAAAATTTTATTTTATTTTAAGTAATTAATTAATTAATTATTTTGTTATTAATCAATAATATATTATAATTAGTCATTTAATTATATATATTATATTTAATAAAAACGAAAATTATAAGTGCTAATTTTATTTAATTAATTAATTAATAGATTAATAATATTTTAATAAATCAATACTTAATTAATTAATTATTTAATAAAATGTTATAAAATTATATAGGTATTAATTGGCCATAAAAAGAAAATAACATGTGTAAGTCACAACCGTACACGACAGTCATGCCTGTGAATATTAAATCACAAGCGTAACGACTTACCTATTTATATAAATCAACTAATTAATAATATATTAATCATTATTAATTATAACTGAATAAGATTAACAGTTAATGATTAATAATTAATTTATAAATAAAGTACAATTTAACAAATCAATTAATTTATTATATTCTAGTTACCATTAATTATATCAAAATTAATTAAATAACAATTAATCAATTAATTATGTTATAATTATTAAACTAATTAAAAATATTTTAATAAATAATTAATTATTTAATAAATAAAGTTATAGAATTATATAGGTGTTAACATGCATAACTATGACGTTAATTCTTTTAATTTATCTCATGCTATATTAGGTCATGTTAATTTTTCTTATCTTAAGGATATGCAGTTTCTTAGCCCTATTTTTGTTAATAGTGGTACATGCATAGAAAATTTTGGCATATATGCTAAAAAACTAAGAAAATTTATGTATCTATTCAGAGAGAATCCAGATTATTAAGAGTAATTTGCAAATGTATAATAGTTTATACCATTTTTGAGCACAAATATTGATAAAATATAATTAATTAATTGATTAAATGAAATATATTTAATTGATTAATTAATAAAAATGTAATTAACACATATATAAAATGTGATTAATTATTAATTAATTGATTAAAATATAATTAATGCTTAATAATTAATTATTTAATAAATAAAGTTATAAAATTATATAGGTGTTAACAGGCACGGTTGTGACTTGTCAATCACGCCTATTAATATTAAGTCACAGGTGTGACATATTAGCTATATATATACTGAATAATTAACAATTAAGTAAAGCCTATCACTCTATAGTTAATTAATGTTAAGTAATTAATCTATTAATTATATATTTAATTAGTAGATTTATTATATAAAAATTATATTTAATTAAAAAACAACAAAAATAAACAAGGGAAAATTATAAATTATATTTAATTAAAAAAGACAAACAAAAGAAGAAACAATGGCCAAAAAAACCTGAACCGTCGGATCATTTCGATGGTAAATAAAAATGACAAAAAAATAAAGAACAACGGAAAAAAACCCTGAACCATCAAATCATTTGGACAGTGGGATGGAATTTCGTGTTCGTCCATCCCTTCATCCTTAGAATTATACTAGTAGATAGATACTGCGCAATTGCACAGTAATATATTGCCCACTTAATTTAATTCTACCATTGTTTATTTTAAATATGTTATACTATTATATTATTTAATGTATAAATGAACATCGGGTAATTTGAAATTTTGGTAATAAAATTATAAATATTTAAATATTGAAATGTATATTTTCTTAAGAAGGTTAAAATTCTTTACATTAAAAATATATAAGTTAGAATATTAGAAATGAATTGGTAACATTAGTTAGTAAAAATTTTGAATGTAAATTTTAAAAATTAAGGAAATGTTTAGTGTAATGTATTTGTTATAAATGGATAAAATATATAAACTAATCTAAAAAATATTATTATATGTAAGTAAAAAGTAATAAAGATATATCATAAGCATTACATGGGAGTTGTTATTTTGTTCCTATATAATTTTTATAACATTTTTTATTAAATAAATAAATAAATAATTAAAATATTATTAATTAGTTGATTAATTATAAAATAATTAATTGATTAATTAATTATAATATATTTAATACATATAAAAATAAAATCAGACAATTAAAATATAATTAATTAATTAACTAAACAATAAGTGATTGCTTAATCAATTAAAATATAATTAATTAATTAATTTCAATCTAATTAATTTAAATATTAATAATTGATTAAAAGTTTTATTAAATATAATTAAAATCTTCGACTTCCTTATTAATTAAGTATAATTCACACACTCTCATATGTGTCACAGGAGCTCTTTTTTAATAATGCTTTAATATCAATGGGCCTAATAAAGTTAAATCTCACAATATCTCTTAATTAAATATACTTAAAATATAGTTAATTAATTAACTTTTACATAATTAAAATATAATTAAGTATATAATAATAAGGACAAACGACATTGACAAACACGAAATTCTACCCCACTTTCCAAATGATCCTATGGCTTTTTTTTGATTATTAATTATTAATTATTAATTATTATTAAGTTAATTATTCCTTCCTTCCTTTAACTTATTAGATTTTAATTATATGTAATTATATTTTAATTAAATAGTTATATTTTAATTAATTAATTATATTTTAAGTTTATTTATTTAAAAATTAAAAAATAAATTTTTTGCAGGCATTAATGTAAACAATAATTAATTGTTAATAATTAATAATTAATTAATTATATTTAAATTAATTAATTAATTAATTAATAATAAATTAAATAATTAAAATATAAGGTCACAAGTGTGACTTAAGTTTCACGCTTATGGTACCTATATATTTTTATCATTTTAATAAAATATAATTAATTAATTGATTAAATAAAATAAAAAATTATTAATTTATTAAATAAAATATTCAAGTCACAGGTGTGATCGTTATGCACTATTGTGACCTAACAATCGTGCATGTTATCTGGTTTTTCTTGTTACCTGTTAATTAATACCTATATGATGTTATAACATCTTTTATTAAATAATTAATCAATTAATTAAAATTAATTGATAAATTAATTATAATATACTTGATATTGCTCTTTAATTAATAATATTTAATAAATAATAATAACATACACTATTGTGACTAATATATAATTAATAATATTAATTATTATTATTATTATTATTAATTAAATAATGTACGATTTTTAATGATAACAATTAATAAAATATGTAATAATTTAAAATTAATAATAACACAATTAAAACTAATTAAGAGCTATTGTGAGATTTAAATTTATTAAGCGCATTGACATTAAAGCATGTGTGAATTATACTTAATTAATTATTAACATTTAATTACTACTTTTGTTAATATTAATTATTTACTATTCTTAATTTATAATTTATATAATTTAATTTTTCTCTTAGGAGTGAGTTTATTTGAAGAATGATGCCGAGTTCCTTGTTTCGCCAAGGTTGAATCCATTTTCTAATTCAAAGGGATCAAATAGGAAATGATACTCTGAATTATAGAACTATAATGAAATATACGATCAACCAATATTTATGGAATTTGAAACAGAGTCAGAAGAATTAATTATTAACATTTAATTATTACTTTTGTTATTATTAATTATTTACTATTCTTCGGTATATACTGAACATAAATGTTATAATTAATTATTAACATTATTAATAATTTCTAATTACTTATTAAGTGCTTTAAGCACAACAAATATCGCAAAACATCTATAATTGCATCCAATACAACAGGAGGTTTACAAATAATTCAATAACAACTCCTACAAAATATTTAGCTGCTCATAATCATAAACAATCCCACAGAATCCATGGCTTTCTGCACTCTTCATTCCTTTTGTAAGCTCCTCACACATTGTCCTTCCTCTTTATCAAATTTCATTGTCATCTGAATTTTTTAAATATATTAAGTGGTGCCATTAGATCATCTATACCACATCCACAGCTGCAAATTTGATACATACACACTTCATCAACGAGGTGCATCAATCCATCCTACAAATAGGCTCCAAAACTACACTCAAACACTAGTTAAAGAAAAAGCTAAACACTTCAAAGATCAAGAAAAGATGCAAAAAATGCTAAAAATCAAATAAACTAGAACTAAAACCCATAAAGAAGCACTTAAAGTAGATGAACCAACCAATCCGTTCTATCAATTCATCATCCCAAGGATTAAGAACATGCAATCTTTCAAATATATAAAAAAGGTACAATACCATAGGCTTGCAAATATGCCTATTCTTCTTCACATTGATTACATGCAGAAATAGATCAAAAGGACTTTGCTGAGGGCTATAATGGGGCTAGGGTTTAAGGTATGTCAAAGACGTTTAAGGGCTCATCACAAGCACTCATAGAGTACTAAGTATGTAAAGGTACACAACATGATTTATGAGACATATGAATGGATATAACTAACTATTCCCCACTTCTTGTTGCTACTATATGTCATTCCTTTCCTTTTCTTTTCTTTTTTTTCCCTTTCTTTTCAAAAAAAATCAAGAAACACAACTAACATTAGCAGCTACTTATAATGTGCTATAAAAGTAGAGGTATGATGAAAGCTACTCAAAGTGTCTCACAAAATTTTTTTGTCAAGAATCCCAAACTGATGTAATTTAGCACTCTATTAAACTTGTGATGGGGTAAGCTAATGGGGTTTAAGCTTTAAAATGAAGGTTTTTTTATAAAAAAAAAGATTAAAGTCTCCAAAGGATTTGCAAGGGAGAATGACATAGGTTGTTATTTAAGTCAAGGGATAAAAGAGCGAGGGCCTTAATCATTTCTATTTAGCATGCATCTAGTAGATTCAAATTGGTTCAAGGCAAGTTCTTAATGTACTACCTATGGGAGTATCACACAATCAAAGAAATGATATGACTATAGCATAGAGTCATATAGGCTCAACTCCTCACTTAGGCTCACATGAAAATCTGTCATGTTTCTACACATCACCTAATCACTCAAGTATCAATTTCTGAGTAACCCTATCTAACCAACTACGTCAGCCAATCCCTATGGTTCTTCTTCTATCTAAGTGGCCTAATTCAATCTTCAAGCATATGACTTAATCATGTTCTAAATACTATGATATAGTTTCAAGGCAAAAACTCCTGGCCTAATATACAACATAATATACTATAAAAAAAGAACACAATTGCTAAAACCAAAAATCACAGCACAAAACAAGTACTAGTGCATAGTCACAAGAGAATTAGAAACAACTAACAAACAAACAAAAATAAAAGAGGGAGTTTTGAAAGCTTATAGAGAGGGTGGAGGCAATGGGGTTAGAGATGGCACGTGAAGTTCTTGCATCTCCCATGACTTTTAAATTTTCTTTTTAGGTTTCGCTGTTGACGGGTTATCGATTGAATTTGCACGAGCTATTGCTATGTCTTTTTGTTACTATTAGCCAAGAGTATGTATACTCTCTCCCAACCAATTGGCACCATTGGTTCCTCACTTGATTCAAATGAGTCCACAGAAAGTACAGAACTTAGAAGTTCCACCTAAAAACCTATGCTTGATTGCAGTGCGTGTCCGAGGATCTAGAAGCTCCACGTTGTCATGCCATAATATTTCTGCATGTCTTAAGTACGGTGCATCAAAATACTTATAAGGAATAGGGGTTAGTCTAGTAAGACGAATTTCAAAATGCTGGGTCCAAAGAAGTGGCTAAACAACACATTCCTAACGATGTTCCCTTCTTTGCCACAGATTGGGTCAAAGATTGAGAAAAAGAGAGAGAACATATTAGGTTTAATCCTTTCATCTATGTAATATAATAACAACAATTCCCTAATGGAACATTTATTGCTTTGAGTTTTACCAAACATAGCATATCACATGAATTTTTCCAACAGTAACTGTAACACTCGGTATTTGATTTACCCGTTACACCGAAAAAAAATCAGTGTAAACTATAATTTTTGGTGACATCAAATTAATGATGCATGACACTTTTTCGGTGGTCATAGGAAGTTGTACGAGCATATTTTAAAGAACCAGTCCAAGGGAGGCTTTTTTGTAAATAATGAACAAAGTGGCTTATAAAAGAAGCTAGCTATAAATAAGACAAAACCTTGTCTTCTTCCTCCT
>JANIJH010000007.1:36508557-36526260 GCA_024520975.1 Erythroxylum areolatum | reverse complement strand
AAAAATATCACATAACGTGCATTTTCGTGACATTTTATGCACATTTTTTGAATGTGCATTTTGTGACGTTTTATGCATGTTTCCAAAAAATATCACATAACGTGCATTTTCGTGACATTTTATGCACATTTTTTGAATGTGCATTTTGTGACGTTTTATGCACTTTCCCAAAAAACATCTTAGAATGTGCATTTTTGTTACTTTTTAGGAACGTTTTTTAATTGTGCATTTTCGTGAGGTTTTATGCACGTTTCTAAAAAATGTCACAGAATGTGCATTTTCGTGACTTTTTATGCACGTTTTCAAAAAAAGTCACAGAATGGGCATTTTCGCGATGTTTTATTCACGTTTTCAAAACATGTCGCAGAATGTGCATTTTCGTGATATTTGTGCACCTTTTCAAAAAACGTCACAGAATGTGCATTTTTTGACGTTTTATGCACGTTTCCAAAAAATGTCACAGAATGTTCATTTTTGTGATGTTTTATTCACTTTTTTGAATATGCATTATCGTGACGTTTTATGCAGGTTTCCAATAAAAGTCACCGAATATGCATTTTTGTGTTGTTTTATGCACATTTTTAATTGTGCATTATCGTGACGTTTTTTGCACGTTTCCAAAAAATGTCCCAGAATGTGCATTTTCGCGACGTTTTGTGCACGTTTTCTGATGTGACTTTTTTGACGTTTGATGCACGTTTTTAAAAAATGTCGCAGAATGTACATTTTCGTGACGTTTTATGTAAATTTTCAAAAAACGTCACAGAATGTGCGTTTTTGTGACGATTTATGCATCTTCTTTAAATGTGCGTTTTTGTGACATTTAGGCATGTTTTCAAAAAACGTAGCAAAATGTGCATTTAGTGACATTTATGCACCCTTTCAAAAAATGTCACAGAATGTGCTTTTTTTTACGTTTGACAACGTGCGTAAAATATCCCAAAAATGCACATTTTGTGACATTTTCTAGAAACATACATAAAATGTCACGAAAATGCACATTCAAAAAAGGTACATAAAACGTCACAAAAATGTACATGCTGCGGCATTTTTTGGGAACGTGCATAAAACGTCACGAAAATGCACATTCTGTGACATTTTTTCAAACGTGCATAAAACATCACGAAAATACACATTGAAAAAACGTGCATAAGACGTCTCAAAAATGCACATGTTGTGACTTTTTTGTAAACGTGCATAAAACTGTGCAAAAAATCATATTCGGTGACGTTTTTTGGAAACGTGCATAAAACGTCGCAAAAATGCACATTTTGTGAGATTCTTTGGAAATGTGCATAAAACATCACGAAAATGCACATTTAAAAAACTTGCATAAAACGTCACAAAAATGCACATTTTGTGACCTTTTTCGGAAACGTGCATAAAACGTCACGAAATTGTACAATCAAAAAACGTGCATAAAACGTCAAAAAAATGCACATTCAAAAAATGTGCATAAAAAGTCATAAAAAATCAAATTCTGTGATGTTTTTTGGAAACATGCATAAAAAGTCACGGAAATGCACATTCAAATAACGTTTATAAAACATCACGAAAATGCACATTCAAAAAATTGCAGAAAACGTTATGAAAATGCACATTCTTTGACATTTTTTGGAAACGTGTATAAAACGTCACGAAAATGCACATTCAAAAACTATGTATAAAAAGACATGAAAATGCGCATTGTGATATTTTTTGGAAACGTGCATAAAATGTCACGAAATTGCAAATTCAAAAAACGTGCATAAAACGTCACAAAATTGCACATTATGTGATGTTTTCGAGAAATGTGCATAAAACGTCCCAAAAATGAACATTCTGTGACATTTTTTGAAAATGTGCATAAAATGTCAGGAAAATACAGATTCAAAAAAATGGCGTAAAACGTCACAAAAATGTACATTCTGCAACGTTTTTTGGAAACGTTCACAAAACGTCACGAAAATTCACATTCTGTAACTTTTTTTTGAAGCATGCATAAAACGTCAAGAAAATGCACATTCAAAAAACGTGTTTAAAACATCACAAAAATGCACATTCTGTGACCTTTTTTGGAAACGTGCATAAAACGTCACGAAATTGCACATTCTATGTTATTTTTGGAATCATGTGTAAAACGTCATGAAAATACACATTAAAAAAATGCATAAAACGTCATGAAAATGCACATTCTACAACATTTTTTGAAAACGTGCATAAAACGTCACAAAAATGCACATTCAAAAAACATGCACAAAACATCACGAAAATGCATATTCAAAAAAAGTGCATAAAATGTCACGAAAGTGCACATTCAAAAAACGTGCATAAAATGTCACAAAAATTTACATTCAAAAAAGTGCGTAAAACGTCACGAAAATGCACATATTGTGACATTTTTTGGAAATGTGTACAAAATGTCACAAAATTACGCATTCAAAAAACGTGCATAAAACGTCACAAAAATGCACATTCTGTGATGTTTTTTGGAAACGTGCATAAAACGTCACGACAATGCACATTCTGTGATTTTTTTTAAACGTTCATAAAACGTCACAAAAATGCAAATTAAAAAAACTTGCTTAAAACATCACAAAAATGCACATTCTGTAACTTTTTTTGGAAACGTGCACAAAACGTCACGAAAATGTACATTCTGTGACATTTTTTTAAAACGTGCATAAAATGTTACAAAAATGCACATTCAAAAAACATGCATAAAACGTCAGGAAAATGCACATTCAAAAAAACTTGCATAAAATGTCACGAAAGTGCACATTCAAAAAAAGTGCATAAAATGTCACGAAAATGCACATTAAAAAAGTGCATAAAACGTCACGAAAATGCACATATTGTGACATTTTTTGGAAAGGTGCATAAAATGTCACAAAATTCGCATTCAAAAAACGTGCATAAAACGTCACAAAAATGCACATTCTGTGATGTTTTTTGGAAACGTGCATAAAACATCACAAAAATGCACATTCTATGACTTTTTTGGAAACGTGCATAAAACATCATTAAAATGCACAATCAAAATGCACATTCTGTGATGATTTTTAGAAATGTGCAAAAAAATCACGAAAATGTACAATAAAAAAAGTGAATAAAATGTCAACAAAATGCACATTCTGTGACTTTTTTTAGAAACGTGTAGAAAATGTCACGAAAATGCCCAATCTGTCGTTGTTTTTGGAAACGTGCATAAAAGGCCATGAAAATGCACTTTCAAAAAATGTGCATAAATTGTCGCAAAAATGCACATTCTGTGACATTTTTAGAAAACGTGCGTAAAATGTCATAAAAATGCACATTTTGTGATATGTTTTGGAAACGTGCTTAAAATGTCACGAAAATGCACATTCAAAAAACGTGTACAAAACATCACGAAAATTCACATGCTGCGATGTTTTTTGGCAACGTACATGAAATGTCACGAAATGCATATTCTGTGACATTTTTTGAAAACGTGCATAAAAAAACATGAAAATGCACATTCAAAAAATGTGCATAAAACGTCACGAAAAATAACATGTTTTTTGAATGTACATTTTCATGACGTTTTATGCACGTTTCCAAAAAATGTCACAGAATGTGCATTTTAATAACATTTTATGCACATTTTTTGAATGTACATTTTTGTGACGTTTTATGCACATTTTTTGAATGTGCAATTTCGTGATAATTTATGCACATTTCCAAAAAAATGTCATCGAATGTGCATTTTTGTGACGTTTCCAAAAAACGTTGCAAAATATGCATTTTTGTGAAGTTCTATGCACATTTTTTGATTCTGCATTTTCAGGAGGTTTTATGCACGTTTGCAAAAAATGTTGTAGAATGTGCATTTTTGTAACGTTTTATGCACGTATCCAAAAAATGTCACATAATGTGCATTTTGTGACGTTGTATGCACATTTTTTGAATGCGCAATTTTGTGGCATTTTATGCACGTTTCCAAAAAATGTCACAAAATGCGCATTTTCGTGACGTTTTATACACGTTTTTTGAATGTGCATTTTCGTGACCTTTTATGCACATTCTAAAAAAACGTCACAGAATGTGCATTTTCGTGACGTTTTGTGCACATTTTTTCAATGCGCATTTTCAAGACATTTTATGCACATTTCCAAAAGAAGTAATAAAATGTGCATTTTTGTGATGTTTTATGCAAGTTTCCAAAAAATGTCGCAAAATATGCATTTTTGAGACATTTTAAGCACATTTTTTGAATCTTTTATACATGCTCCAAAAAACATCACAGAATGTGCATTTTTATGACGTTTTATGCACGTTTCTAAAAAATGTCGCAGAATGTGCATTTTTGTGAAGTTTTATGTACATTTTTGAATGTGCATTTTTTTGACTTTTTATGCACGTTTCCAAACAACGTCACAGGATGCACATTTTCGTGACGTTTTATGCACATTTTTTGAATGTGCATTTTCGTCACGTTTCCTGCACGTTTCCAAAAAACGTCACAAAATGTACTTTTTGTGGGGTTTTATGCACCTTTTTTTAATGTGCATTTTCGTGATGTTTTATGTACGTTTTCGAAAAATGTCACAGAATATCCATTTTCGTGACGTTTTATGCACGTTTCCAAAAAATGTCACAGCATGTGCTTTTTCGTGACGTTTTATGAACTTTTTTTAATGTTCATTTCCATGACGTTCATTTCGTGACATTTTATGAACTTTTTTTAATGTGCAATTTAATGACGTTTTATGCATGTTTTTTGAATGTGCATTTTCGTGACGTTATATGCCTGTTTCCAAAAAATGTCACAAAATGTGCATTTTTGTGATGTTTTATGCACGTTTTTGGAATGTGCAATTTCGTGACGTTTTATGCACGTTTCCAAAAAAAATTGTAGAATGTGACTTTTTGTAATGCACGGCTTTTGAATGTGCATTTTCGTGACTTTTATGCACGTTCCGAAAAAATGTCCCAGAATGTGAATTTTTGTGACGTTTTATGCACTTTTGCAAAAAATGTCACAGAATGTGCATTTTTGTGACATTTTATGCACATTTTTTGAATCTGCATTGCATGATGTTTTATGCACGTTTCCAAAAAACGTCACAGAATATGCATTTTTGTAACATTTTATGCATGTTTTTTGATTGTGTATTTTCATGATATTTTATGCGCGTTTCCAAAAAACGTCACAGAATGTGCATTTTTGCGACGTTTTATGCACATTTTTTAATGTGAATTTTCATCACGTTTTGTGCACGTTTCCAAAAAACGTCACAAAATGTGCATTTTTGACGTTTTATGCACGTTTTTGAATGTGCATTTTCGTGATGTCTTATGCACGTTTCCGAAAAATGTCACAGAATGTCCGTTTTTGTGATATTTTATGCACGTTTCTAAAAAATGCCACAGCATGTTGTTTTTCGTGACGTTTTATGAACTTTTTCGAATGTGCGTTTCCGTCACGTTTTATGCACATTTCCAAAAAATATCACAGAATGTGCATTTCCATGACGTTTTATGCACGTTTTTTGAATGTGTATTTTCGTGACGTTTTATGCACGTTTCAAAAAAACGTCACAGAATGTAACTTTTTGTAATGCAAGTTTTTTTAATGTGCATTTTCGTGACGTTTTATGCACGTTTCGAAAAAATGTCACAGAATTTGCATTTTTGTGACTTTTGAACGTGCATTTTTGTGATGTTTTATGCACATTTTTTGAATGTGCATTTTCGTGACGTTTTATGCATATTTTTTGAATATTCATTTTCGTCACGGTTTATGCACGATTCAAAAAACGTCACAAAATGTGCATTTTTGTGACGTTTTATGCACGTTTTTTGAATGTGCAGCATTTTTGTGATGTTTTATGCACATTCTTTGATTGTGCATTTACGTGAGGTTTTATGCACGTTTCGAAAAACATATAACAGAATGTGCATTTTCGTGACATTTTATGCACATTTCCAAAAAACATCATAGCATGTGCATTTTTGTGACGTTTTGTACACGTTTTTTGAATGTGCATTTTCTTGACATTTTATGCACGTTTTCAAAAAACGTCACAAAATGTGCATTTTTGTGACGTTTTATGCACGTTTCTTGAATATGCATTTTCGTGACGTTTTATGCACATTTTCCAAAAAACGTTGCAAAAAAGCAACGTCACTGAATGTGATTTTTTGTGAAGTTTTATGCACGTTTACAAAAAAAGTTACAGAATGTGCATTTTTGTGACGTTTTTTGCACTTTTTTGAATGTGCATTTTCGTGACGTGTTATGAATGTTTCCAAAAAATGTCGCAAAATGTTACTTGTCGTGACATTTTATGCACGTTTTTTGAATGTGCATTTTTGTGACGTTTTATGCACGTTTTCAAAAAATGTCACAGAATGTGTATTTTTGTGATTTTTTATGCACGTTTCTAAAAAATGTCACAGAATGTACATTTTTTCGATGTTTTATGCACATTTCCAAAAAATGTCGCAGAATGTGCTTTTTCGTGACGTTTTATGTAAGTTTCTTGAATGTGCATTTTCTTGACGTTTTATACACGTTTTTTGAATGTGCATTTTTGTGATTATATATGCACGTTTCCAAACAACGTCGCATCATGTACTTTTTTGTGACGTTTTATGCACATTTTTTCACTGTGCATTTTTGTGTTGTTTTATTCACGTTTTCAAAAAATGTCACAGAATATGCATTTTCGTGACATTTTGAGCACATTTCCAGAAAAGTCACAGAATGTGCATTTTTGTAACGTTTTATGCACGTTTCCAAAAAATGTCACAGAATATGCATTTTCGTGACGTTTTATGTACGTTTATAAAAAACGTCCCAGAATGTACATTTTTGTGACGTTTTATGTAAGTTTTTTGAAGTACATTTTCGTGACATTTTATGCACGTTTTTTATATGTGCATTTTCGTGACGTTTTATGCGCATTTTTTGAATGTGCATTTTCGTGACGTTTTATGCACGTCTCCAAAAAATGTCATAAAATGGAAATTTTTATGATGTTTTATACACATTTTTTGATTGTGCATTTACGTGAGGTTTTATGCACGTTTCTAAAAAACATCACAGAATGTGCATTTTTTGACATTTTGTGCACGTTTCCAAAAAATTCACAGATTGTGCATTTTCGTGACGTTTTAGGCACATTTTTTGAATGTGCATTTTCGTGACGTTTTATGCACGTTTTCTGATTGCGTATTTTTGTGACGTTTTATACACGTTTCAAAAAAATCGCAGAAAGTGACTTTTTTGACATTTTATGCACGTTTTAAAAAATTGTCACAGAATGTGCATTTTTGTGACGTTTTATGCAAATTTCCAAAAAAACGTAGCAGAATGTGCATTTTCGTGACGTTTTATGCATCTTCTTTGAATGTGCATTTTTGTGATGTTTTATGCACGTTTTCAAAAAAACATCGCAGAATGTGCATTTTCGTGACATTTATACACCTTTTCAAAAAACGTCACAGAATGTGCATTTTTTGACGTTTTATGCACGTTTCCAAAAAAGTCACAGAATGTGCATTTTTATGACGTTTTATGCACTTTTTTGAATGTGCATTTTCGTGACGTTTTATGCATTTCCAGTGAACGTCACCGAATATGCATTTTTGTGATGTTTTATGCAAATATTGTGCATTATCGTGACGTTTTTTGCACGTTTCCAAAAAATGTCGCAGAATGTGCATTTTTGTACCGTTTTATGCACGTTTTCTGATTGCGCATTTTTGTGACGTTTTATACACGTTTCAAAAAAATCGTCACATAATGTGCATTTTCGTGACGTTTTACGCACGTTTCCAAAATATGTAGCAACACGTGCATTTTCATGACGTTTTATGCACATTTTTTGAATGTGCATTTACGTGACGTTTTATGCACGTTTCCAAAAAATATCACAAAACGTGCATTTTTGTGACGTTTTATGTATGTTTCAAAATAAGTCACCGAATGGGCATAACATTTTTTATAGATATCAGACGTAGGTCATTCTTGACGGTTTAAAAGAGAACGTATAGATATACAACTTTCATGAAGACACTGAAGCGAGATTTGGTTATTTAGATGGAGAAAATTGAACTAGACTAAAAGTTAAACCATATCAGACGAAAGGTCAGACAAAAGGCTTCACTCTAAGATCTATTCTCGAACAAATGGGCATAACTTTTTCTATAGATATCGGATGTAGGTCATTCTTGACGGTTTAAAAGAGCACATATAGATATACAACTTTCATGAAGACACTGAAGTGAGATTTTGTTATTTAGATGGAGAAAATTGAACTAGACCAAAAGTTAAACCATATCAGACGACAGGTCAGACAAAAGACTTATATCTAAAGACCTATTCTCGAACGAATGGGCATTACTTTTTCTATAGACATTGGATGTAGGTCATTCTTGGTGGTTTAAAAGAGAACGTATAGATATAAAACTTTCATGAAGACACTTAAGTGAGATTTTGTTATTTAAATGGAGAAAATTGAACTAGACGAAAAGTTAAACCATATCAGATGAAAGGTCAGACAAAAGGCTTCAGTGTAAGACCTATTCTCGAACGAATGGGCATAACTTTTTCTATAGATATCAGATGTAGGTCATTCTTGACGGTTTGAAAGAGAACGTATAGATATACAACTTTCATGAAGACACTGAAGTGAGATTTTGTTTTTTAGATGGAGAAAATTGAACTAGAGGAAAAGTTAAACGATATCAGACGAAAGGTCAGAAAAAAGGCTTCACTTTAAGACCTATTCTCGAACAAATGGGCATAACTTTTTCTATAGATATAGGATGTAGGTGTCACGAAAATGCACATTCTGCGACGTTTTTTGAAAAAGTGCATAAAACGTGAAAATGCCCATTCAAAGAAGATGCATAAAACATCACGAAAATGCACATTCTGCGACGTTTTTTGGAAATTTGCATAAATAGTCACAAAAATGTACATTCTGCGACATTTTTTTAAAACGTGCATCAAACGTCAAAAAAAGACACATTCTGCGATTTTTTTGAAACGTGTATAAAACGTCACAAAAATGCACAATCAGAAAACGTGCATAACACGTCACGAAAATGCACATTCTGGGACGTTTTTTGGAAACGTGCAAAAAACGTCATGATAATGCACAATAAAGAATGTGCATAAAACATCACAAAAATGCATGTTCATGATGTTTATTGGAAACGTGCATAAAACGTCACGATAATGCATAATCAAAAACGTGCATAAAACGTCACAAAAATGCATATTCTTTGACGTTTATTGGAAACGTGCATAAAACATCACGATAATGCACATTCAAAAAAGTGCAAAACACGTCATGAAAATGCACATTCTGTGGCATTTTTTAGAAACGTGCATAAAACGTCAAAAAATGCACATTCTGTGATGTTTTTCGAAAAGGTGCAACTTTTTTGGAAACATGCATAAAATGTCACAAAAATGCATATTCAAAAAACGTGCATAAAACGTCACAAAAATGCACGTTCTGTGATGTTTTTTGGAAACGAGTAAAAAATGTCACGAAAATTCAGATTCTGTGATGTTTTTTGGAAAAGTGCATAAAATGTCACGAAAATGCACATTCTGTGATGTGATTTTGGAAACGTGCATAAAACATTACGAAAATGCACAATCAAAAAACGTCCATAAAATGTCACAAAAATGCACATTTTGGGATGTTTTTTAGAAACATGTGTAAAACGTCACGAAAATGCACATTAAAAAAACGTGCATAAAATGTCACAGAAATGCACATTCAAAAAACGTGCACAAAACGTAACAACAATGCACATATTGTGACATTTTTTGGACACTTGCATAAAATGTCACGAAGTTGCACATTCAAACAACATGCATAAAACGTCACCAAAATGCACACTCTGTGTCATTTTTAGAAACGTGCATAAAACATCACAAAAAGCACATTCAAAAAATGTGCATAAAACGTCAAAAAGATGCAAATTCTGTTACGTTTTTTGGAAACATGCACAAAATGTCACCAAAATGCACCTTCAAAAAACGTGCATAAAACGTCATGAAAATGTACAATCTATGACATTTTTTGGAAGCATGCATAAAACGTCACAAAAATGCACACTCAAAAAACTGCATAAAACATCACGAAAATGCACAATCTGTGATGTTTTTTGGAAACGTGCATAAAACGTCATGAAAATGCACATTCAAAAAATGTGCATAAAACATCACAAAAATGCACGTTCTGTGACGTTTTTTTTGGAAACATGCGTAAAATTTCATGAAAATGCACATACAAAAAACTTGAATAAAATGTCACGAAAATACATACGCTGCTACGATTTTTGGAAAGGTGCATAAAACGTCACGAAAATGCACATTAAAAAAGTGCAGAACACAATCAAAGAAAGTGCATAAAATGTCACGAAAATGCACAATCAAAGAAAGTGCATAAAACGTCACAAAAATGCACAATCAAAGAAAGTGCATAAAACGTCACAAAAATGCACAATCAAAGAAAGTGCATAAAATGTCACGAAAATGCACATTCTGCAATGTTTTTTTGGAAACGTATGTAAAATATCACGAAAATGCACATTAAAAAAAGTGCATAAAATGTTACAAAAATGCACATTCTGCGATGTTTTTTAGAAACGTACATAAAATATCACGACAATGCACATTCTTTGACTTTTTTTTGGAAAAATGCATAAAATGTCATGAAAATGCACATTCAAAAAACGTGCATAAAATGTCACAAAAATGCACTTTCTTTGACATTTTTTGGAAACATGCGTAAAACGTCACGAAAATGCACATTCTATGACTTTTTTGGAAATGTGCATAAATCGTCACGAAAATGTGCATTAAAAAATGTGCGTAAAATGTCACAAAAAGTCATATTCTGTGACGTTTTTTGGAAACGTGCATAAAACGTAGCTAAAATGCACATTCAAAAAACGTGCATAAAACATCACAAAAATGCATATTCTGTGACGATTTTTGGAAACGTGCATAAAACGTCACAAAAATGCACATTCTGTGATGTTTTTTGGAAACGTACATAAAATGTCACGAAAATGTACGTTCAAAAAACGTGCTTAAATCGTCACGAAAATGCACATTCTGTGACGTTTTTTGGAAACGTGCATAAAATGTCACAAAAATGCACATTCTGTGATGTTTTTTTGAAGCATGTATAAAACGTCATGAAAATGCGCATTCAAAAAAGGGCATAAAATGTCATAAAAAGTCACATTCTGCGACGTGTTTTGGAAAGTGCATAAAACGTCACGAAAATGCACATTCAAAAAACGTGCGTAAAACATCTCAAAAATGCATATTTTCTGACGTTTTTTGGAAACGTGCATAAAACGTCACGAAAATACACATTCAAAGAACGTGCATAAAACGTCTCGAAAATAAACATTGTGTGATGCTTTTTGGAAACATGCATAAAACGTCACGAAAATGCACATTTTGTGACATTTTTTTGGAAATGTGTATAAAACATTACGAAAATGCACATTCAAAAAACGTGCATAAAACGTCAAAAAATGCATATTTTGCGACTTTTTTGGAAACGTGCATAAAATATCGCAAAAAGTGCGTAAAACATCGAAAAAACGTGCATAAAACGTCACAAAAATGCACATTCTATGATTTTTTTTGGAAACGTACATAAAATGTCGCAGAATAACATAAAACGTCATAAAAATGCACATTCTGCGACATTTTTTGGAAATGTGCATAAAACGTCACAAAAATGCACATTCAATAAACGTGCATAAAACATCACAAAAATGCACATCCTGTGACATTTTTTGGAAACATACATAAAACGTCAAAAAAATGTACATTCAAAAAACGTGCATAAAACGTGACAAAAATGCACTTTCTGTGACGTTTTTTAAAAACGTGCATAAAATGTCACGAAAATGCACAGGCTGCGACAATTTTTGGAAACGTGCAGAAAACGTCATGAAAATGCACATTCAAAAAACTGAATAAAACGTGACAAAAATGCACATTCTATGACGTTTTTTTGGAAACGTGCATAAAATGTCATCAAAATGCACATTCAAAAAACATGCCTAAAATGTCACAAAAATGCACACAATGCCATGATTTTTGGAAACGTGCATAAAATGTCACGAAAATGCATATTCAAAAAAGTGCAAAAAATGTCACAAAATAAACATTCTGTGACTTTTTTGGAAATGTGCGTAAAACGTGACTAAAATGCTCATTCAGAAAAGTGCATAAAGCGTAACGAAAATGCGCATTCAAAAAATGTGCATAAAACGTCACGAAAATGCACATTCAAAAAACATGAATGAAACCTCACAAAATTGCACATTTTATGACATTTTTTTGGAAACGTGTGTAAAACGTTACAAAAATGCATATTTTGTCACATTTTTTTTAAACGTCCGTAAAACGTTACAAAAATGCATATTTTGTGACCTTTTTTGGAAATGTGCCTAAAACGTCACAGAAATGCACATTCAAAAAAGTGCATAAAACGCCAAGAAAATGCACATTCTGCGATATTTTTTGGTAACGTGCGTAAAACGTCACGAAAATGCACATTCAAAAAACGTGCAAAAAACATTACCAAAATGCACATTTTGCGTTGTTTTTAGAAAACATGCATAAAATGTCACGAAAATACACATTCAAAAAATGTTCATAAAATGTCACGAAAATGCACATTTAAAAAAGTGCATAAAATGTGACAAAATGTACATTCAAAAAATGTGCATAAAATGTCCCGAAAATGCACATTCAAAAAATGTACATTCAAAAAATGTGCATAAAATGTCCCGAAAATGCACATTCAAAAAATGTGCATAAAATGTCACCGAAATGCACATTTTGGAAACTTGCACAAAACGTCACGAATATGCACATATTGTGACATTTTTTGGAAACGCGCATAAAATGTCAAGAAGTTGCACATTCAAACAACATCCATAAAATGTCAAAAACGGCACACTCTGTGACATTTTTTGGAAACGTGCATAAAACGTCACAAAAATGCACGATCAAACAATGTGCATAAAATGTCATGAAAATGGACATTCTGCAACGTTTTTTCGAAACGTGCATAAAATATCATGAAAATGCACAATAAAAAAAGTGCATAAAATGTTACTGAAATGCAGATTCTGTGACATTTGTTGGAAATGTACATAAAACGTCACGAAAAAGCACATTCTGTGACATTTTTTGGAAACGTGCATAAAACGTTATGAAAATGCACATTCTGTGACGTTTTTCAGAAACGTGCATAAAACGTCATAAAAATGCACATTCTATGACATTTTTTGGAAATGTGCATAAAACGTTATGGAAACGCACACTCAAAAAATGTGCGTAAAACATCACGAAAATGCACGTTCAGTGATGTTTTTTGGAAACATGCATAGAACGTCAGAAAAATTCGCATTCAAAAAACGTGTGTAAAACGTCACCAAAACGCACCTTCTGCGACATTTTTGGAAACGTGCATAAAACGTCACAAAAATGCACATTCAAAAAACATGCATAAAACGTCACGAAAATGCACATTCTATGATGTTTTTTGGAAACGTGCATAAAATGTCACGAAAATGCACGTTCAAAAAATGACACAAAAATGCACATTCTGTGTCATTTTTTAGAAATGTGCGAAAACGTGCATAAAACATCACAAAAATGCACATTCTGTGACATTTTTTGCAAACGTGTCTAAAACGTCACGAAAATGCACATTCAAAAAACGTGCATAAAATGTCACAAAAAGTCACATTTTGCGACCTTTTTTGGAAATGTGCATAAAATGTCCCAAAAATGCAAATTCAAAAAACGTGCGTAAAACATCACAAAAATGCATATTCTGTGACGTTTTTTGGAGACCTACATAAAACGTCACGAAAATTCACAATAAAAAAAGTGCATAAAATGTTACAAAAATGCATATTTTGTTATGTTTTTTGGAGCCGTACATAAAACGTCATGAAAATGGACATTCAAAAAACGTGTATAAAACGTCAAGAAAATGCACAATCTGTGACATTTTTTGAATACGTGCATAAAACGTCACAAAAATGCACATTAAAAAAACATGCATAAAATGTCACAAAAAGTCACATTCTACGACGTTTTTTGCAAATGTGCATAAAACGTCACAAAAATGAACACTCAAAAAACATACGTAAAACATTACGAAAATGCATACTTTGTGACTTTTTTTGCAAACGTCCATAAAACGTCACGAAAATGCACATTGTGTGATGTTTTTTGAAAAAGTGCATAAAACGTCACGAAAATGGACATTTTGTGACAATTTTTCGAAACATGCATAAAACATTACGAAAATGCACATTCAACAGACGTGGCTAAAACATGACAAAAATGCACATTTTGCTACTTTTTTTGGAAACGTGCATAAAACGTAAAAAAAATGCACATTCGGTGACATTTTTTAATGTGCATTTTTGGAAACGTGCATAAAACATCGCAAAAATGTACATTTTGTGACGTTTTTTGGAAACCTGCATAAAACATAATGGAAATGCACATTCATAAAATGTGCATAAAACGTAACAAAAATGCACGTGCAGCGACGTTTTTTGGAAACGTGCATAAAACGTCACAAGAATGCACATTTTGTGACTTTTTTTAGAAACGTGCATAAAATGTGACAGAAATGCACATTCAAAAAATGTACATAAAACGTCACGAAATTATACATGCTTCGACGTTGTTTGGAAATGTGCATAAAAAGACACAAAAATGAATATTCAAAAAACGTGTATAAAACATGACGAAAATGCACATTTTGTGATTTTTTTGGAAACGTGAATAAAACGTCACGAAAATGCACATTCTTTTATATTTTTTGGAAACGTGCATAAAACGTTATAAAAATGCACATTCAAAAAACATGCATAAAACATCACAAAAATGCTCATTTTGTGACGTTTCTTGGAAATGTGCATAAAACGTCACAAAAATACACATTCAAAAAACACGCCCATAAAACATTCTGTTATGTTTTTTGGAAACGTGCATAAAACGTCACCAAAATGAACATTCAAATACGTGCATAAAACATCGCCAAAATGCACATTCTGTGACATTTTTTGGAAACGTGCAGAAAATGTCACGAAATTGCACATTCAAAAAATGCGCGCATAAAACTTCACAAAAATGCACATTCTATTACATATTTTGGAAACGTGCATAAAACGTCACCGAAATGCACATTCAAAAAATGTGCATAAAACGTCTCCAAAATGCACATTCTGTGGCATTTTTTGGAAACGTGCATAAAATGTCACCAAAATGTACATTCAAAAAATGCGTGCATAAAATGTCACAAAAATGCACATTCTATTATGTTTTTTGGAAACGTGCATAAAATGTCACCAAAATGCACCTTCAAAAAACGTGCATAAAACGTCTCCAAAATGCACATTCTGTGACATTTTTTAGAAACGCGCATAAAATGTCACAAAATTACACATTCAAAAAACGCGCGCATATAACGTTGCAAAAATGGACATTCTGCTACGTTTTTTGGAAACGTGCATAAAATGTCACCAAAGTGTACGTTCAAAAAATGTACATAAAACGTCTCCAAAATGGACATTCTGTAACATTTTTGAAAACGTGCATAAAATGTCACGAAATTGCACATCAAAAAAACGCTCGCATAAAATGTCACAAAAATGCACATTCTATTACGTTTTTTGGAAATATGCATAAAACGTCTGCAAAATGCACATTCAAAAAACGTGCATAAAATTTCTCCAAAATACACATTCTGTGACATTTTTTGGAAATGTGCATAAAATGTCACAAAAATGCACATTCAAAAAATGCACGCGTAAAACATCACAAAAATGCTCATTCTGTTACGTTTTTTATAAACGTGCATAAAACGTCACCAAAATGTACATTCAAAAAACGTGCATAAAACGTCTCCAAAATGCACATTCTGTGACTTTTTTTGGAAATGTACATAAAATGTCAAGAAATTGCACATTCAAAAAGCACACGCATAAAATGTCTCAAAAATGCACATTTAGTTGCGTTTTTTTGAAACGTGCATAAAACGTCTCCAAAATGCACATTCTGTGAGATTTTTTGGAAACGTGCATAAAATTTCACGAATTTGCACATTCAAAAAACTCATGCATAAAACGTCACAAAAATGCACATTCTGTTACGTTTTATGGAAACGTGCATAAAACGTCACCAAAATGCACATTCAAAAAACGTGCATAAAACGTCTCCAAAATGCACATTCTATGACATTTTTTGGAAACGTGTATAAAATGTCACGAATTTGCACATTCAAAAAACGCATGCATAAAACGTCAAAAAAATGCACATTCTGTCACACTTTTTGGAAACGTGCATAGAACGTCACCAAATTGCACATTAAAAAACGTGCATAAAATGTTGCAGAATGCACATTCTGCGACATTTTTTTGAAAATGTGCATAAAATTTCACGAAAATGCACATTCTGTGACGTTTTTTGGAGACGTGAATAAAACGTAATGAAAATACACATTCAAAAAACGTGCATAAAACGCCACGAAAATGCACAATATGTGATTGTTTTGGAAACGTGCATAAAACGACACGAAAATGCACAATTTGTGATTGTTTTGGAAACGTGCATAAAACGCCACAAAAATGCACATTCTGTGACATTTTTTGAAAACATGCATAAAACCTCACAAAAATGCACAATCAAAAAATGTGCATAAAACGTCACAAAAATGCACATCCAAAAAATATGTATAAAACATCACAAAAATGCACATTCTGTGACATTTTTTGGAAACGTGCATAAAACATTACAAAAATGCACGTTCTGTGACGTTTTTTTAGAAACGTGCATAAAATGTCATGAAAATGCACATTCAAAAAGTATGTATAAAATGTCACGAAGATGCACACATTGCGACGATTTTTGGAAACGTGCATAAAACGTCACGAAAATGCACATTAAAAACATGCATAAAACGTCACGAAAATGCACATTCTCTGATGTTTTTTGTAAACGTGCATAAAATGTCACGAAAATGCACGTTCAAAAAACGACACAAAAATGCACATTCAAAAAACGACACAAAAATGTACATTTTGTGTCCTTTTTTGGAAACGTGCGAAAACGTGCATAAAACGTCACAAAAATGCACATTCTGTGACATTTTTTTGAAAGTGCATAAAACGTCACAAAAAAAGCAGATTAAAAAAAGTGCATAAAATGTCACAAAAAGTCACATTTTGCGACGTTTTTGGAAATGTGCACAAAATGTCACAAAAATGCAAATTCAAAAAACATGCGTAAAACATCACAAAAATGCATATTCTGTAACCTTTTTTGGAGACGTGCATAAAACGTCATGAAAATGTACAATCAAAAAAGTGCATTAAATGTTAAAAAAATGCACATTCTGTGACGTTTTTTGGAACCGTACATAAAACGTCAAGAAAATACACAATCTGTGACATTTTTTGGAAACGTGCATAAAACGTCACGAAAATGCACATTCAAAAAACGTGCATAAAATGTCATAGAAATTCACATTCTATGACGTTTTCTGGAAATGTGTATAAAACATCACGAAAATGCACATTCAAAAAACCTGCATAAAATATCACGAAAATGCATATTTTGTGACGTTTTTTTGGAAACGTGGATAAAACGTCACGAAAATGCACATTGTGTCATGT
>JANIJH010000007.1:36488770-36503496 GCA_024520975.1 Erythroxylum areolatum | reverse complement strand
ACGTTTTAAAAAAATGTCGCAGAATGTGCATTTTTGTGACGTTTTATGCAAATTTCCAAAAAACGTCGCAGAATGTGTATTTTCGTGACGTTTTATGAATCTTCTTTGAATGTGCATTTTCGTGACGTTTTATGCACGTTTTCAAAAAACGTTGTAGAATGAATGTGCATTTTCCTGACGTTTTATGCACGTTTCCAATAAACATCACAGAATATGCATTTTTGTGACGTTTTTTGCACATTCTTGATTGTGCATTATCGTGATGTTTTATGCACATTTCCAAAAAACGTCACCGAATGTGCATTTTCGTGACGTTTTATGCACGTTTTCTGATTGCACATTTTTGTGACGTTTTATAGACGTTTCAAAAAATTGCAGAATGTGACTTTTTTTTACGTTTGAGGCACATTTTAAGAAAATGTCCCAGAATGTGCATGTTTGTGTCGTTTTATGCAAATTTCCAAAAAACGTCGCAGAATGTGCATTTTCGTGACGTTTTATGCATCTTCTTTGAATGTACATTTTTGTGACGTTTTATGCACGTTTTTTGTGACGCTTTTTGTGACGTTTTTTGCACGTTTCCAAAAAATGTCTCAAAATGTGCATTTTCGTGACATTTTATGCACGTTTTCTAGTTGCGCATTTTTGTAACGTTTTATGCACGCTTCCAAAAAACGTAAAATGTGATTTTTTTGACTTTTTATGCACGTTTTAAAAAAATGTTGCAGAATGTGCATTTTTGTGTCGTTTTATGCAAATTTCCAAAAAAGTCGCAGAATGTGCATTTTCGTGACATTTTATGCATCTTCTTTGAATGTGCATTTTCGTGACATTTTATGCACGTTTTTAAAAAACATCATAGAATGGGCATTTTCGTGATGTTTTATGCACGTTTTCAAAAAACATCACAGAATGAGCATTTTCGTGACATTTGTGCACCTTTTCACAAAACGTCACAGAATGTGCATTTTTTGTCGTTTTATGCACGTTTCCAAAAAATGTTACAGAATGTGCATTTTAATGATGTTTCATGCACTTTTTTGAATGTGCATTTTCGTGACGTTTTATGCACGTTTCCAATAAACGTTACAGAATATGCATTTTTGTGACGTTTTATGCACATTTTTGATTGTGCGTTATCGTGACATTTTTTACACGTTATCATTAAACATCACAGAATATGCATTTTTGTGACGTTTTATCCATATTTTTGATTGTGCGTTATCGTGACGTTTTTTGCACGTTTCCAAAAAACGTCCCTGAATGTGCATTTTTGTGACGTTTTATGCATGTTTTCTGATTGCACATTTTTGTGACGTTTTATACAAGTTTCAAAAAAATGGCAGAATGTGACTTTTTTTTACGTTTGATGCACGATTTAAAAAAATGTCGCAGAATGTGCATTTTTGTGACGTTTTATGCAAATTTCTAAAAAGCAACGCAAAATGTGCATTTTCGTGACGTTTTATGCATCTTCTTTGAATGTGCATTTTCGTTTCATTTATGCAAGTTTTCAAAAAACTTCGCAGAATGTGAATTTTTGTGACATTTATGCACCTTTTCAAAAAACGTCATAGAATGTGCATTTTTGACGTTTTATGCACGTTTCCAGAAAATGTCAAAGAATATGCATTTTTGTGACGTTTTATGTACTTTTTTAAGTGTGCATTTTCTTGACATTTTATGCACGTTTCCAATAAACGTCATTATCGTGACGTTTTTTTCCAAAAAACGTCCTCGAATGTGCATTTTCGTGACGTTTTATGCACGTTTTCTGATTGCGCATTTTTGTGACGTTTTATACACGTTTTAAAAAAATCGTAGAAAGTGACTTTTTTTTACGTTTGATGCACGTTTTAAAAAAATGTCGCAGAATGTGCATTTTTGTGACGTTTTATGCAAGTTTCCAAAAGACGTCGCAGAATGTGCATTTTCGTGATGTTTTATGCATCTTATTTGAATGTGCATTTTCGTGACGTTTTATGCACGTTTTCAAAAAACGTCGCAGAATGTGCATTTTCGTGACATTTAGGCACCTTTTCAAAAAATGTCACAAAATGTGCATTTTTTTGACGTTTTATGCACGTTTCCAAAAAATGTCACAAAAGGTGCATTTTCATGACGTTTTATGCACTTTTTTGAATGTGCATTTTCCTGACGTTTTATGCACGTTTCCAATAAACGTCACAGAATATGCATTTTGTGACGTTTTATGCACATTTTTAATGTGCATTATCGTGACGTCTTTTGCACGTTTCCAAAAAACGTCCCAAAATGTGCATTTTCGTGACGTTTTATGCACGTTTTCTGATTGCACGTTTTTGTGACGTTTTATACACGTTTCAGAAAAATCACAGAATGTGATTTTTTTTGACGTTTTATGCACGTTTTAAAAAACTGTCGCAGAATGTGCATTTTTGTGACGTTTTATGTAAATTTCCAAAAAACGTTGCAGAATGTGCATTTTCGTGACGTTTTATGCATCTTCTTTGAATGTGCATTTTCATGACGTTTTATGTTCATTTTTTGTGACACTTTTGTGACGTTTTTTGCACGTTTCCAAAAAACGTCCCAGAATGTGCATTTTCATGACAATTTATGCACGTTTTCTGATTGTGTATTTTTGTGACGTTTTATGCACGTTTCCAAAAAATCACAGAATGTGACTTTTTTTTACGTTTTATGCACGCTTTAAAAAAAGGTCGCAGAATGTTCATTTTTTTGACGTTTTATGCAAATTTCCAAAAAACGTCGCAGAATGTGCTTTTTCTTGACGTTTTATGCATCTTCTTTGAATGTGCATTTTCGTGACATTTTATGCACGTCGTGACGTTTTATGGACGTTTCCAAAAAAGTCACAGAATGTGCATTTTTGTGATTATGCACATTTTTTGAATGCGCTTTTTCGTCACATTCTGCGACATTTTTTGGAAATGTGCATAAAACAACATGAAAATTCACATTAAAAAAACGTGCATAAAACATCACGAAAATGCACATTGTATGATGTTTTTGGGAAACGTGCATAAAACGTCACAAAAATGCACATTCTGCGACATTCTTTTGAAACGTCCATTAAACGTCATGAAAATGTACATTCAAAAAATGTGCATAAAACGTCAGGAAAATGCACATTCTGCAACGTTTTTTGAAAACGTGCATAAAAAATCACGAAAATGCACATTCTGTGATGTTTTTTGGAAACGTGCATAAAACGTCATGAAAATGCACATTCAAAAAATGTGAATAAAACGTCACGAAAATGCACATTCTGTGATATTTTTTGGAAACGTCCATGAAACGTCACGAAAATGTACATTCAAAAAAGGTGCATAAAACGTCACAAAAATGCACATTTTGCGACATTTTTTAGAAACGTACATAAAATGTCACGAAAATGCACAATCAAAAAATGTGCATAAAATGTTGAAAAAATGCACATTCTGTGACGTTTTTTGGAAACATGCATAAAACGTCTCGAAAATGCACATTATGTGACTCTTTTAGGAAACGTGCGTAAAACGTCATGAAAATGCACATTCATAAAAGATGTATAAAACGTCATGAAAATGCATATTCAGTGACCTTTTTCGGAAATGTTCATAAAACATCGAAAGAATGCACATTTTATGACATTTTTTGGAAACGTGCATAAAAAGTCAAAAAATGCACATTCAATGATGTTTTTTTGAAACGTGCATAAAACATCTAAAAAATGCACATTTTGTGACATTTCCTGGAAACGTGCATAAAGCGTCATGTAAATGTACATTCAAAAAACATGCTTAAAACGTCATGAAAATGCACGTGCTGCTACATTTTTTGGAAACGTGCATAAAACGTCACGAAATGCACATTTTGTGACTTTTTTTGGAAACGTGCTTAAAACATCAGGACAATGTACATTCAAAAAACTTGCATAAAACGTCACAAAAATGCACATTCTGCAACATTTTTTAGAAAAGTGGATAAAATGTCGCTTAAATGTACAGTAAAAAAACATGCAAAAAATGTCACAAAAATGCACATTCTGTCACGTTTTTTGGAAACGTTCATAAAACATCGAAAAAATGCACATTCTGTGAAATTTTTTTTGAAACATGCATAAAAAATCAGAAAAATGCACATTCTGTGACATTTTTTAAAAACGTGCATAAAACGACATAAAAATGTACATTCAAAAAACGTGCATAAAATGTCAGGTAAAGTCACATTCTACGACATTTTCTAGAAACGTGCATAAAACGTCACAAAATTGCACATTCTGTGACGTTTTTGGAAACGTGCATAAAACATCAAAAAAATGCACGTTCTGTGACTTTATTGGAAACGTGCATAAAAAGTCACAAAATGCACATTCTGTGACATTTTTTGGAAACATGCATAAAACGTCACAAGAATGCACATTCAAAAAACGTGCATAAAATGTCACAAAAAGACACATTCTGCGACGTTTTTTGGAAACGTGCGTAAAATGTCACAAAATTACACATTCTGTGACGTTTTTTGGAAACGTGCACAAAACATCACAGAAATGTACATTAAAAAAACATGCATAAAATGTCACGAAAATGCACATTCTGTCATGTTTTTTGAAAACATGCATAAAATGTTGCGAAAATACACATTCAAAAAATGTGCATAAAATGTCACGAAAAGTCACATTCTGCGACATTTTTTGGGCACGTGCATAAAATGTCACAAAAATGCACAATCAAAAAATGTGCCTAAAATGTCACGAAAGTGCACATTCTGCGACATTTTTTAGAAATGTGCATAAAATGTCACGAAAATGCAGAATCAAAAAAGGTACATAAAACGTCGCAAAAAAGCACATTCTGCGACCTTTTTTGGAAGCGTGCACAAAACATCATGGAAATGCACATTATGTGACATTTTTTGGAAACGTGCATAAAACGTCATGAAAATGCACATTCAAAAAACGTGCATAAAACGTCACAAAAATGCACATTTTGTGATGTTTTTTGGAAACGTGCATAAAACATCACGAAAATGCACACTCTGTGATACTTTTTGGAAATGCACCTTCTGTGATATTTTTTGGAAGCGTGCATAAAACATCACGAAAATGCACATTCAAAAAACGTGCATAAAACGTCTCCAAAATGCACATTCAGTGATGTTTTTTGGAAACGTGCATAAAATGTCACGAAATTACACATTCAAAAAATGCGGGCATAAAACGTCACGCAAATGCACATTCTGTTACGTTTTTTTGGAAACGTGCAACGTCACCAAAATGCACATTCTGCGACATTTTTTTGGAAACGTGCATAAAACTTCACGAAAATGCACATTCTGTGACGTTTTTTGCAAACGTGCATAAAACGTTATGAAAATATACATTCAAAAAACATGCATAAAACGCCACGAAAATGCACAATCTGTGACTTTTTTGGAAACGTGCATACAACGCCGCAAAAGCTCACATTCTGTGACATTTTTTGAAAACGTGCATAAAACCTCACAAAAATGTACAATAAAAAAATGTGCATAAAATGTCACAAAAATGCACATTCAAAAAACGTGCAAATGTACATTCTGTGACGTTTTTTGGAAACGGGCACAAAACGTCACAAAAATGCACATTCAAGAAATGTGCATAAAACGTTACAAAAATGCACGTTCTGTGACGTTTTTTAGAAACGTGTATAAAATGTCATGAAAATGCACATTCAAAAAGCATGCATAAAATGTCATGAAGATGCACACGTTGCGACGATTTTTTGAAACGTGCATAAATCTTCACGAAAATGCACATTAAAAACATGCATAAAACGTCACAAAAATGCACATTCTATGATGTTTTTTGGAAACGTGCATAAAATGTCACGAAAATGTACGTTCAAAAAATGAGACAAAAATGCACATTCTGTGTCTTCATGAAAATGCACATTCAAAAAGCGTGCATAAAACGTCACGAAAAATAAAATGTCACGAAAAGCCACATTCTGTGACGTTTTTTGGAAACTTGCATAAAACGTCACAAAAAATGCACATTTTGTGACATTTTTGGAAAAGTGCATAAAACGTCACGAAAATGTACATTCAAAAAATGTGCAAAAAATGTCAAGAAAAGTCACGTTCTGCGACATTTTTTGGGCACGTGCATAAAATGTCACGAAAATGCATAATCAAAAAACGTGGCTAAAATGTCACGAAAGTGCACATTCTGTGACATTTTTGGAAACGTGCATAAAATGTCACGAAAATGTAGAATAAAAAAAGGTACATAAAACGTTGTAAAAATGCACACTCTGCGACCTTTTTTGGAAACGTGCACAAAACATCATGGAAATGCACATTATGTGACATTTTTGGGAAACGTGCATAAAACGTCATGAAAATGCACATTCAAAATTTGGAGTTTATAAAATTTGGAGTTTTTAGTCAAAAGATATGGGGTTTAAAAGTTGAGACGTCGGTTAAGAAGAAAGAGTCGCAAGTCCATTGGAATGTCGCGGTCGTGCATACACACGATCGCGACTGCGGGATCATCCACGCGCACGATTGCGACTCCGCTGGTCCACCCGGATGTCGCGGTCGTGCATGCGCACGATCGCGACTTCCCTATTTGTTTAAGAAAGGTAATTTTCTGAATATACTCCACTCTTTTGCTTATAACTTTTCCGTCCGACATCCGATTGACTTGATTTTTAAAGCGTTGGATTCCTAAGACATCCCTCTATCTCTTCATAGAAAAGTGTAGATTTTTGAGATTAAATTGAAAGATATTGATATAATCAAAGTGAGTTAGAAAATTTTCTGAACATGGTTCAGTCTTTTGCGAAATTCGGGATCTGTAGAGATCCGATTGAACTGATTCTTGAGGCAAAATAAAATAGAGACATGGGGCTACAAGTCATATGAAGTAATGGAATTTCAATTTAGCCCCTAAGACTTTCAAGTTCTGAATTAAAATCGGAGTTAGTGTACAGTCTTGGATTAATAAAATCTGAAAGTATTTTAGCCATAACGTTTGCTCTAGTCATCCAAATGAGGTGATTCTTGATTTGGATTAAACTAGAGAAGTAGGGATACAAATGTTATGAAGGATTTGAATTCCAATTTAGTCATTAAGAATGTCACTTTTTGGATGGAAATAAAGTGCTGGAAAATATGTTAGCGTAAGACTAGTCCGAAGTGTTTGGAGCATAACTTTTGATATAGTGCACCAAATTAAATGATTTTGGTGGCGTTATGAAATTAAGACAATGAGGAACGTTTCTCTGGAAGGAAATTTTAGCAAATTCCTTCATTTGTATGGTGAGAAAATTGTTATAAAGTAAGCTTAAATTAAAATGAGTTTCAAGGGCAGTTTTGGAAGTTTACTTAAAGGGGTATGTTTTAAGGCTTATGTGGAGGGACAAAAGGGTCTTTTGGCTATTATTAAGTGAATAAAAGAGGGGCTGTCGTTTGGAAGACAAGCAAACCACGAAATTGGGAGAAAGGGAAGAAAAAAGAGAGAAAGGAGGAGCTTCGGTGGAGGAAGAAGAAGATGCTAGGGTTTTGGGTTTTTCGGGTTTCAAGCTCGATTTTTCGATGATTCAAGGGCGAAAAAGGTGGAGGATGAAGAAAGCTTCCTTCCAAGCTAAGGCAAATTCGAAATTGAGGAAGATTAAGGTATGAGATGAGTTTTGATCTTTGAGTTTTTGATGAGATTTTGGTTTTTTTGGTTTAAAATTGATATGGGTTTGTGAATTATCAAGTCAAATTTGGAGATTACATGTTTTCATTTGATCAATTTTGGATGATTAATTAATTAGGGTTTATGTCTTGAATTAGGGAAATTAAGGGAAGGCTATGGACAAATTGATGATTTGGACAAGTTCCTAACAAGGATATGAGGTGGGTGATATGTTTAATTTTTGAATTATAAGTAAATTATGAGTTTTCGGAAATTCAAGAAGTGAAATATTTTGCAAAATTATTGTTTCTACTTTTCAAAAAAGAAAATAAGGAATGGAAGATTTTGAATTGTACTGTTTCTGAATGTTTTGGAAAATTGTTACAAGTTTTAAAAAGTTTTGATACAATACAAAAGTTTCTAAAATTATGGAATTTGATTACAAAGGTTAGATTTATTGTTCCAAGTGATTTGATAAATTATTAAAATTTCTAAAATTTCTCTATACTTGAAGGATTTTATTAATTATGAAAGTGATGCTTTTGTTACAACTATCATTTATAAATGATTTTGATGAAGTATCAAAAAAAAATGTTACATTCTTTGTTTATGAATGGTTGTGAATTGAATATGATTTTGTTTGTTATGTGATTGATTGATGATTTGTGATTGAAATTAAATTGCTATATGAATTCATGTGAATATGTGAATGTGAACGTGTCAAGTATGACACGATGTGAAAAAAAAAAGATTTTGAAATAGGCCTTCGGGCAATCCGTTTTCAAGTGTGAATTATATGATATGTGGGTTTGGTTAGGTCCCTTAAGTTTGAGTCAGTGCACTGTCTCTTTTCTTTAAAAGGCTTCTCCCGCCTGCCCGCTAGTGGCACTGGAGCTCCGATTTTTGGACTCCCATAAGTCATGGCTACACTGGACCGCTATGCAGGAAAGTGTAGTACGTTCCATTCACGGCTGCACAGAACCACTATACGAAAATGTGCAGTACGTTCTGTTTTGGACCGACCCAAATCGTTTGATATGTTATATGTTTTGATTTGTGTTATTATGTGATTGCATTCATGTTTTTGAAATTGTTTATGAATTATGAAAAATTTGAGAAAATTGATAAATGAAAAAGTGAGCTTTCAACCATGAAACTTTAGAAATTGTTTATGATTGATTTTGAAGAGTTGAAAAGTTTGAAAATGAGCTTTTGATAAATTTCCGACAGTGAAATGTTTATAAATGGCAGCCGTCTTAAAAAATAGTTTTTACTTATTTTTCAATTTATAAACATATTATCCACGAGCTATCTAGCTCACCCCCCCTTTCATCCCCATCTCCAGGTATCGAGCGGGAGATCGGATGAAAGAAGGTCAAGGCTTATGTTCGATTTTGTTTGTTTTGTGTTTTAGGTATTCGGGGATTTTGGTATATGGCTTGGAATGCCATTGTGTATTGTAAACGTTTGTTTTCTGATGTATTTTGAATTATGAGATTTGTATATTAATTTGAGTTAAGGAATTGTTTATGATTATGATTGGGTTGTGTATGGATGATTTCTAATTAAGGATTGAGGCTTATTGAAGTGTTTTAGAAATAGGATTGCGTTTGTTTATGTTGAATTTCCAGACGGGAGGTCTAAGGATTTTGATGATTGTGTGATTGAGCTGGTTTTTAAAAGTGTGTTTATCTTTTGCAGATTTTTGGGTTATTGAAATATAGCCGTTATGTTGCCCGATTTTTGTAGGGTAGTATATGGATAAGTGTATTTATGTATGAATTTATGGGTTTATTGACATGAATGTTAGTTTGTTATGGTAAGAAATAAGAATAAGTTTCATTATGATGATATTGAGTTATTAGCATAATTAAGAAGATTGTCATAATTTGAGTTTTCATAGAGGAAAATTAAGTTTCGAATTGTATACGATGAATAAGGATGAAAGGAATGAATAAGAAAGAAAAGAAAAAAATTTATACCGGATTTCATATTAGTTTAGTCTAAGGTTTCCAACGCGATAGTTATTTCTAAGATTTTTGTTCCTGGATGTCGGACATTTGTTTTAGTTCAAATGAATCATTTGTACTGCTTTTGATTCGATTCGTTTTCGATTCTTATGTCATTCATATTCGATTTCGCTTTCTTATTTGTTATTCGATTCGTATTCGCTTCGCTTTTGATTCGTTCGTCTTATGTTTCCGTTTCGATTCGTTTCCGATATGTTTCCGCTTTTGTTTCAGATTCGTGTTTGTTTTGCTTTGTTTCACTATATGATTCAATTCGTGTTGTCGTCCGTTCTGTTTGATTTGCTTTTCGATCCGTTTTTCGATTCGTTTTTTGTGTCCGTTTTCTGTCAATTCCGGTTAGGGTCCGGTTCCGAGATCAGGTCGCAACAGTTCAAGTAGCCAACAATCAAACACAAAGAGGGGAAAGAGGAAGAAGAAACTTCTCTGAAAAAGAATCGGCCAAGAACTCTTTGTCACCAACCGCTCAAACAAAAACAAAAACTCAAAACAACTCAAAGAAATGCATTAATCTAGAAAGAAATGCAAAAGAAACAATAAGAAAAGAAAAGAAAGAAAACTACAGTCCTATTGAAAGGTATGCACTGCGATTAAGGAGGCGAAGTGTCATAAAGAGACAATCGCTCCTCAGAATTATCCACAAACCTAGGCATATACAATTTAGCTCGCTGCCCATTTACCTTGAAAAAAGGAAGGACTTAGATCACCGTGAATGGACCATGCCACCTTAACTTAAGCTTTCCTAGAAAAAGACGAAGACAGGAGTTGTAGATCAATACCTGGTTGCCTACCTTAAAGTCTCTGTGGAGGATCATCTTGTCATGCCACTTCTACACACAATCCTTATACAAATTCGAATTGTTATGAGCATCCAGACATAACTTTTCAAGCTCGTGAAACTGCATAAGTCTCTTAGCACCTGCAGTAGACAAGTCAAAGTTAAGAAATTTGGTAGCCCAATATGCACGATGCTCTAACTCAACTGGAAGATGACAAGACATTTCATACACTATCTTGAATGGTGACATGCCTATGGGTGTCTTAAATGCAGTCCTATATGCCCAAAGTGCATTATCTAGCTTTAAAGATCAGTCCCGCCTAGAAGCATTAACAATTTTCTCTAGTATTTTCTGTAATTCCCTGTTTGAGACTTCAACTTGTCCATTGGTTTGGGGCTGGTATGGAGTAGCAACCTTATGGGTTACCCCATACTTAGCTAATAATGAATCAAAAAATTTATTATAAAAATGCGACCCCCCATCACTAATGATAGCCCTAGGTGTGCTAAAACGTGTAAAAATATTCTTTTTCAAAAACTTAACAACACGTCTAGACTCATTTGTGGCTAATGCCTCTGCTTCCACCCACTTGATAACATAATCAACAGCAACCAATAAATATTGATTGGAGAAAGACTTAGGGAATGGCCCTATGAAGTCTATGCCCCAAACATCAAAAACCTCACAAACAAGAATGTTAGTCAATGACATGTCATGTCTCCTACTAATGTTTTGGACCCTTTGATACCTATCACAAGATTTGACAAATGCAAATGCATCCCTAAATAAGGTGGGCCAATAGAAACCACACTCTAAAACCTTACGAGCTATCCTAGATGCATCATAATGTCCCCTAGCCTCTCTAGAATGACAATGATGTAACACAGAGGACATTTTCTCTTCAAGAATGCAACGTCTAACAATACCATCCACACAAATCTTGTAAAGCAAAGGATCGTCCCAAAGATAGTATCTTACCTCAGACAAAAAAAAATTCTTTTGAGCATAAGAAAGATTAAGGGGGATAGATATTATCGGCAAAGTAGTTTACATAGTTTGCAAACCAAGGAGTGACCGTCATAACCATCAAATGCTCATCAGGAAAAGTCTCATAAATGTCCTTCTTTGTTACACTCTCCATGGCAGCTTCATCTAACCTTGACAAGTGATCAGCTACAAAATTCTCAGCTCCCTTCTTATCCCTCAGCTCAATGTCAAATTCCTACAAAAGTAACATCCAACGAAGTAGTCTTGGTTTAGCGTCGGATTTTTTTATCAAGTATTTCAAAACTGCATGGTCAGTATACACAATTACTTTAGACAAAATCAAATATGAGCGAAACTTGTCAAAAGTGAACACAACCACCAACTTCTCTTTTTCCATGGTGGTGTAATGGCATTGTGCACTATTTAGTATCCTACTTGCATTAAAAAAAAAGGGATGAAAGGTCTTACCTCGTCTTTGGCCTAAAACAACACCTACTGCATAATCACTTGCATCACACATTAATTCAAAAGGAAGAGACTAGTCAGGACATATAAGAATAGGTACAGCCACAAGCATATCCTTTAACAATTGAAAAGATGTCAAACATTTATCGTCAAAATTAAACACAACATCTTTTTCAAGCAACTCATTCAAAGGTCTAGCAATCTTAAAAAATTCTTAATGAACCTACGTAAAAACTAGCATGGCCTAAGAAACTTCTAATGGATCTAACATTATTTGGTGGTTGAAGTTTCTTAATGACTTCAATTTTTGTTGTGTCTACCTCTATACCTTTGCTAGAAATTTTGTGACCTAAAACAATGCACTCCTGTACCATGAAATGACATTTTTCCAAATTTAGCACTAAATAGGTCTCTTCACACCTAATTAGGACTTTCTTTAAGTTATCCAAACATGCGTCAAATGAAGTACCAAACACAGAGAAGTCATCCATAAAAATTTCAATGCAAGATTCAAGCATATTAGAAAAAATAGCCATCATGCATCTTTGAAATGTAGTCGGAGCATTGCATAACCCAAAGGGCATTAGTTTATATGCAAAAGTACCATAAGGACATGTAAAAGTTGTTTTCTCCTAATCTTCCGGGGCTACCGGAATCTGCAAATATCCACTATATCCATCTAATATCCACTATATCCATCTAAGGCACAATAAAAGTCATGTCCAGCTAATTTCTTAATCATCTGATTAGTGAAAAATACAGGAAAATTATCTTTCCTGGCGTCATCATTCAACTTACTATAATCTATGCACATTCTCCACCCCATTACCTTCTTAGTGGCTATTAATTCATTTTTCTTATTTTTAACCACAGTGGTGCCTCCTTTCTTTGGCACCACAAGCACAGGACTAACCCAACCAGAATTAGAAATCGGGTAGATAATACCTGCATCTAGAAGCTTTACTACCTCGTCTTTCACTACCTCCTTCATGTGTGGGTTAAGTCTCCTCAGGAGTTACACTATTACCTTACTTTTATCCTCCATGAAAATATGGTGTGTGCAAAAGGAAGGGCTTATACCCTTGATATATGTAATGGACCACCCAATGGCCTTTTTATGGTCCCGTAATACCCTCAACAACTGCTCTTCCATGGCACCTAACAAACAAGAGAAAAAGATAACTGGTAAGTGCTCAGGTGGATTAAGATAAACATACTTCAAATGACTTGAAAGAGGTTTAAGGTCAAGAGAAGGGGGGCTCTTCAATTGAAGGCTTCGGAAATAGCTTGACTGGACATTGGAGAGGCTCGTATGCTCTATAATATGTCCAATATGCCTGCTCCAACTCAACTGCAATATCCTCCAACTCTTCCTACAATTATTCCCCTAACTCTTCGATCATTCCTTACACTCCCCCTTCCAAAAAACCTACACAAACAATAGAAGAATCATTAGCATTAGAAGAATAAATATCAATAAAATGGAAAGAGTCAAGAGTAGAAGGATGCTTCATAGCATTGAACACATTAAACAATAGTTCTTCATCTTTAAGTCTCAAGATGAGCTTTCCACGTTGCACATCGATGATGGTCTGTGTAGTGGCCATGAAAGGTCTCCTAAGAATGATGGGGACGTCTATATCTTCCTCTATATCAAGGACTAAGAAATCCACCGGGAAGATGAACTTCTCGACCTTGACCAATACATCCTCAATGATTCCCCTTAGATAAGTGATGGACCTATCTGCCAGTTGAAGCAAAATAGTAGTGGGTTTGGGCTCCGCCAATCCTAACTTCTTGAAAATAGAAAGAGGCATTAAGTTAATGCTCACACCCAAATCCATTAAAGCCCTATCTATATGTAAATCACTAATAACATAAGGAATAGTAAAATTCCCTAGATCCTTAAGCTTCGGTGGTAGCTTTCTCGACAATATGGTTGAACACTCCTCATTCAGCTTTACTGTGGCATACTCCTTAAGCCTCCTTGTAAATTTTTTTTAAAAAACTTAGCATAAGAAGGCATCTGTGCTATGGCCTCAACAAAAGGAATGTTTATATGAAACTTTTTAAATATCTCAAGAAAATGACCAAATTGCTTATCTAATTGCGTACCTTTCAACCTTTGAGGATAAGGAATCCGAGGTCTTACTGGATATGTGATGGGGTCAGCAAATAACTTTGGATGATCCTCCTTTTCAGCTGATGCTTCCTTGGCCTCCTTGTCACTCTCCCGACTATCTTCTTCTTCACTCTTTTCCACTTCTTTATCCTTCTACTTCTCCTTAACTTCTTCAAGTTGTCTGCCACTCCTCAATAAGATTGCCTTTGCATGTTCTCTTGGGTTGGCCTTAGTAGTGCTAGGCAATAAAGTCGAAGGTCTTTCCTTCAACAAACTTGCAATCTGGCTCATCTGATTCTCCAAATGTCAGATAAAAGATTTTTGGTTATGCATCCTAACCTTGGTAGTGGAAATGTACTTTGAAAGTAGCTCTTCGAGATTAGATTTCTCTGGTGGTGTAGGATTAGGAGCCTTGAAACCTAGAGGTGGCTATCTCTGAACATTAGATGATTATGGTTGTGTCACCTTATTGTTCTGCCAAAAGAAATTTGGATGACTCCGCCCTGGGTTGTAGGTATTAGAATATGGGTCCCCTCGCTGTCTATTATAATTGCCCACATAATGGGCTTCTTCTATCTCTTGAGCAAAAGGATTCCCGACTTGACACTCAGAAGATGCATAGGAATCTCCACCACAATGCTCGCATAAAGCACAACTCCTTAATGAAGAACTAGCTCCTCCTCTCACACTATGCATCA
>JANIJH010000007.1:35899443-35909759 GCA_024520975.1 Erythroxylum areolatum | reverse complement strand
GGGTTCAATCAAATTCCCCCACACTTAGACCTTTGTACTCCTGGACAAAGTTTATAAAAGTCAAAGAGACACAAGTGAAAAAGAAAATTCTGATCATGCTTAAAAATGAGAGTAGGAAATTGGTAAGACCATTTTCTCAAAAATTAACTAAAGCAAATGAAAAGAGCGCTAAGAAAATAAACATTATAAGAATTCAATCCAAGAGATTGAGCAAAAGAGATTTCTCTCAAAGGAAACTGTTTAACTCTCTACTCATTTGTTTTGGAATAATTTCACTCTAAAATCTGCTTAGTCCATTCTCTACCATAAGCTTGTGATAGTTCCACCTCTCCACTACAAGAACTATAATTTTGAAAATCAAGACGACTTTTCAAGGTTGTAATGTACGGAAGGCTAAATGAATGGATTGAAGAGAAGAGAGAAAAAAATGAGGACATGCACCACAATTATTTCCCTCTTGAAACAAACATCAACACAACAAACATAATCTAACATATTTTTAAATAATTTTTCTCATAAGAGACCCTTTTTTTCAGAAAGCTTTTTGAACTTTTCGTTCTTTTCTTTGTGAGAAAGCCATTTGATTTTTATGATTTGTTTTTACTTCTTTTTCTTTCTTGGCTTTCCTCAATAACTATTCTCCTGTGAGAAGGCTTTCTGTTTTTTTTTAAATCTACTATCTACAAAGATAAACTTAAAGTAAGAACCAGAAATAAAATATTGACATCAATATTAAGACATGTGCATGCACTAAAAAATATGGCTCAAGGGGCTAGCGAGGGTTAAGTGTTTAGTGTTTGGGTAATTCAAGTTTTGAAAGAATTGTGCCTATCATATTAACAAAATTCTATTTCATTAAGCTTTGATCAAGAATTAAAAACAAGTTCTAGAGAGATATGGAATTAAGCAAATACACACAAAAATGAAAGAATTTAGGCACCCAAATATCATTCCAACAAGGTTAGTATCTCAATTACGCAATCTCAAGGTTTAAAAAAAAATGTAAAGTGCAACGTTTTTAGCTTACCCTCACTTACTTCGTGTTGAAAACATTGAAAATGAAATTAGCCAAACCAACTATCATTTTAAAGATATAGAAGGTGTTTTCAAGAACAAATGGACCACTTTGAAATTTATAAAATCCTCAAGCAACAGGAGTAAAAAGAATCTAATTATAGGGAATTATTGAAATGAGGGAATTAAAAACAATTTCGATCATGAAGGATAGCGTCGCCACAATGAAGCCAAGAATTTGTCGTGGCAAAACATAATTCACAGCATCGCCACGGCAAAACCAAGAGTTCATCGCGGAAAAAAATGATAGAAACATTTAAAACCAGCGATTTTCCTTAATTACCAAGTTTAAAATTTCCATATTACGCACAACTGAGTTGCACAAGTGATTAAATGGCCAAAAATGATGCATAAACAAGAATTTGCAAATTAGAACAACCTCCCCCACACTTAAATATCATATTGTCCTCAATGTGAAGACAATTAAAACACAATCGCTTAGTGAATATAAACAGAGAGCAAATAGAATGTAAAGCTCAGGGGCAATCAACACAGCAAAAAAAAGGCAAAAGATATAACTAAAAAGGGAATTTATTGGATTGAAAGGCTACTGACTAAGCTAGAAACGAAGTTATTTCCCTACTGGTATGGTTTCTCCCCCACACTTTTTCAGCAAAATAATGCACCAAAACATGTCATAACCAGTCATAGAGCAAAAGTAAATAAACAAGTGAAGGAGGGGAGGGAAAGAACCTAATGTTTACGTAGGTTTCTGATTCTTATGATAGAGTTTCAATAGGTGGCCATTCATTTTGAGTTGAGCTCCCGTCTCTTCATGTAAAAGCTCTACCATACTGAAGTTATGCACTTTAGTGACTACATATGGCCTATCCCAACGAGCATTGAATTTCCAATGCTTAAAGGTGAAACGAGCCATGAATAACAATACTTTTTCCCTTTCCTTGAAGCTTTTCCTCTAAAGAATCTTATCGTGCATCAACTTTGTCTTCTCTTTGTAGAGGCAGGAATTTTCGTATGCCTCTAATCTCAACTCCTCTAATTCTTGCAATTAGTGCTTCCTCTTTATACCCGAAGATTTCAAGTCCATGTTACATTGCTTAACTGCCCAATATGCTTTATGCTCCAACTCCACTAGCAAATGACAAGCATTCCCGTAGATTAAACAATAAGGGGACATACCTATTGGAGATTTGTAGGTAGTGCGATACGCCCACAGTGCTTCTTGTAGGCGTAGGCTCCAATCCTTCTTTGATGGCTTTACCATCTTCTCTAAGATGTGCTTCACTTCTTTATTTGATATTTCAACTTGACCATTGGTTTGTGGGTGGTATGCAGTGGAGACTTTGTGAGTAACTCCAAATTTGGAAAATAGATTATCAACAATTATATTGCAAAATGTGTCCCTCTATCACTAACCACAGTCTTAGGAACCCAAATTGACAAAAAATGTTGGACTTAAGAAATTAGACACAACTTGCGCATCATCTTTTCTAGTAGGTACAGCCTCGATCTATTTGGACACATAGTCGACAGCTAAAAGGATATACACAAAGCCAAAAGATGGGGGAAAGGGACCTATGAAATCAATTCCCCATACGTCAAATATTTCGCAAAATAATAAAGGCTGTTGAGGCATTTCATATCATTTTCCTAACCCCCCAAAATGTTGACATTTGTCACATGATCGACAAAAGGTAAAGGAATCTTTACAAAGGGTAGGCCAATAAAAACCAGAATCTAGAATTTTCCTGGATGTTCTCCTTGCACTGAAATGCCCACCATAAACCATTGAATGGAAAGCTGAAATTATAGCATTAAATTCTTCATCAGGCATGCATTTTCGGATTACTTGGTCACTGCACAGCCTCCATAGATGAGGAGCATCCCAAATATAATGCCAAGCTTCGCTCTTTAGCTTTTGGGCCTACGATTTAGACATAAAAGGAGGAATTAGTCCACTCATGAGGTAATTGACTACATGCGCATACCAAGGTTCTTTAAAAACTAAAGCGTATAAAACTGAATCAGGAAAAGAATCGCAAGTCAATTCAGAAGAGTCCACTCCCTGTGTATCATCTAGTAGCCTACTCAAATGGTCAGCTACATGGTTTACCGCTCCAACTCGATCCTTTATCTCAATATCGAATTCTTGGAGAAGCAATGCCTACCTTATCAATCTAGGCTTTGATTGTGGTTTTTTGAGGAGATATCAAACAGCTGCATGATTAATAAAATGGTCACCTGTGAGTTTAACAGATATTGTCTAAAATTTTCTAAAGCAAAAACTACTGCAAACAGCTCCTTCTCAGTTGTTGTATAGTTAATTTGAGTTGGATCCATTGTTTTCGAGGCATATGCGATAACTCTTGCTAGTTTCTCCGCCCGTTAACCTAACATAGCTCCTACAACACAATTAGAAGCATCATATGAAAGCTCAAAAGGTAGGTTCCAATCAGGAGCAACTAAAATGGGAGGGGAAATGAGTTTCGATTTCAATTTGTCAAAAGCATTTTTTCAAGAATCATCAAACTCAAACTTAGCATCCTTTTGTAAAAGCTTAGAAAGAGGTAATGCAATTTTGTTGAAATATTTTATGAACCGCCTATAAAATCCTGCATGACCTAGAAATGATCTTATATCTTTAACACAAGCAGGGTAAGGCAAAGAAGATATAACCTCAATCTTAGCTTTATCAACTTCAACCCCTTTGATAGAAATCAAATGACCTAGCACTAGACCTTCATTGACCATGAAATGACATTTTTCAAAGTTCAAAATCAAATTCTTTTCAATGCACCTCTTTAAAACTTTGGCAAGACTAGATAGGCAAGAACCGAAAGAATCACCATAAACTGTGAAATCGTCCATAAAAACTTCCATGCATTCCTTTAAAAATTTATAGAAAACAGCTATCACACAACGCTGGAAAGTTCCTGGGGCATTACATAAACCAAAAGGCATCATTTGATAAGCAAAGGAACCAAAAGGACATGTAAAGGTGGTTTTATCTTGGTCCTCTGGTGTAATAGGCACTTGAAAATACCCAGAGAAACCATCTAGAAAATAGTAATATGATTTTCTCGCAAGTCTTTCAAGCATCTGGTCAATGAAAGGTAGAAGGAAATGATCTTTTTGTGTTGCGTCATTTAATCATCTATAATCTATGCATACGGGCCACGAATTTTCACTCTAGTGGGAATAAGCTCATCCCTATCATTGTTGATCACAGTTATCCCACTCTTTTTCGTCACTACATGTATTAGACTAACCCACTTACTATCAGAAATGGGATATATGATCCCAACACTTAACAATTTTGTGATTTTTTTCTTAACCACGTCTAAAATAAGTGGGTTCAGTCTCCTTTGGGCCTGCCTTATAGATTTTGAACCCTCACTCAACAAAATCTTATGTGTGCAAATGGTTAGGAAATTTCAGGTATATCCGCCAAAGTCCATCCTATAGCGCTCTTATGTTCTTTCAAAATAGCAAGGAGTCTCTCTTCCTCACTGTGAGATAGGGTATTGGCAATTATAACAAGTAAACACTCATTAGACTCAAGAAAGGCATACTTTAAAGTTGAGGGTAGGGGTTTCAACTCAATTACAGGAGGTTGCACAATAGAAGGAATCAATTTATTAAGTTCAACAGAGAAAAGATTACTCCCCTTTTCATCGACCAATCTCCCTTTACTTCGAATGTTGAATCCATCTTGTGTTGATCTATGGTAGTAACTGCCTGGGCTAACTCATTCTGCATCCCTTCCATTAGACACTTTTGTTGAGGTACAATTCCTTCAACTATCTCCTCATCCATGTTCGTCTTTGTGAGCCCGAAATCACCAGAAAAATTAATAGAAAACCTTTCCCGATGGGGATTGTCACTAACAATAGAAGATGTCGAAATTATACATGAGTTTGAGAAATCAAGTGAATGCAACTCAGAATCAAACGAATCCTCTTTGAATTCAACACTGGAGCAAGCATCATTAACAACAACATCAACCATATTAACTCCCAAAAGCAAATAATCCTTATAGGGGTGTTTTATAGCTTCATACATGTTAAAACTCACTTGTTGATCTCCTACCTCCATGGTGATTGTACCTTCATTCATGCTAATCATAGTACTAGTAGTCTTTAAGAAGGGTCTACCGAGAATCAAGGAAGTGTCCTGTATAACTTCAAAAGAGATGTCAAGTACATAAAAATTAGCTGGAAAGACCAAACCCTTTACCTGAACTAAGATGTCCTCCATGATGCCCACAGGATGCCTAAGAGACCTATCAGCCAATTGTAACACTACAGATGTAGGCTTTAGACTCTTAACTTCTAATGATGTGTAGACAAACTTAGGCATCATATTGATTGCCGCCCTTAGATCTAACAAGACCCTTCCTATGGTAACTTTTCCTATTGTACACGGAATGGTGAAAGATCTAGGGTCTTGGCACTTAATGGGTATTTGGGGTTTGAAAAGTGCGGACACATTTAAGCTAACTTGTACTCTTTCATTAGGTCTAAACTTCCTTTTGTTTGTGCAAAAGTCCTTAAGATATTTAGCATATACAGAAACCTGTTTCATTAGATTAAGCAAAGGGATGTTGACTTCTACTTTCCCAAAAAAGTCAATGACATCTTTTTCATGTTTAAAATCATTCATCCTTTTGCTAAACAAATAAGAATTCAAAAAAGGAAGGTCTTTTATACTTACCTCTTTGTCAGTTGCTTCCTAGGCTCCTTGCTTGCTTGATTCCTGAGTGTTCTCTGAATTTGCTTCCTTGCTCCTCAATTGTTTTAACTCCTTTCCAGTCAAGAGTTCTCTTTCTTTTAAACTTTTGGACTTCTTAACTCTCTCAGTAGATGAAGACAATTCTCCACTCTCAGTCCCCTTTTCATCTTCTCCCTCATCTTGATTTCCGGACCTCACTTATTTTCCATTACGGAGAGCTATTGCATTCAGGCTTTTAGGGTTCATAGCGGTATTTGAGGGGATGACTCTACTACTTCTCACTTGATTCTTACTCATACTCTTGGACAATTGGGTGATATAGGAATTGATATTCTCAACTTTCGCCTCCCATTGCTCCATTCTCTTTTCTAGAGCATTAAACCGAGCAGCGGTCTTAGAGGAATCTTGTTGAATGAGATTGGCTATTGCATTGAACTGGTTATTGTTCGAAGTCCTTTCTTCCTTCATCAAAGTCATCATGCTATACAAAAGTTGGTTAGTTTCCTGATTTGGTGGGACAGTCAAGGTGTGCTGTTGGTTGGGGAACTGGCTAGTGGAAGTACTAATTCCTTCTCCTTGTTGAAATCTGTATGGGCCCCTCCCTTTGTCATTCCTCCAACTAAACCTAGGATTTGCCTTCCATCCTTCGTTATAGATGTTGGAATATGGGTCCCATTTCTAACTAGTCCGACCCTGATACACTGCAGACACATCTTCATACCAACTGGGGCAAACACTAGATCTATGCATTACTGACCTACAAGTATCACAATTGGGCGCAGTAAGATCCATAGAAGATTTCAGGCAATGCACATTCATGTTCTTTAGTTCTGTAATAATGAAGGACAACTGTGAGGTCACTCTACTCTCCAAAGAGTCAATTTTAGATTCCAAACTCTCCATTCTTTTGGATTGGGCTGTTGAAGCTCCCAACTCATGTACTCCTTTGGTTTCCCTAACACTATACTGCTAATAATTCAAAGCCATCTTCTTGATCAAATCCTATGCCTCCGTAGTTGTAAGATCAATTCCAACATACCTTTATCTTAACTTTTTAACCCATCATAAAAATATTGCACTAGCTGCTCATCCAGTTTTTGGTGATGGGGGCATCAGGACAATAGATCTTGGAAGCGATTCCAATAGTTATAAAGTGACTCATCATAATCCTGACGTGCTAAATAGATCTCCTTCCTCATTGACGAAGTTCTAGAGGTGGGAAAATATTTCTCCAAGAATGCCTTCCTCATATTGACCCAACTATGGTAAGCATTCGTCACATGCCTTGGGAGGCTTATGTAGCACTCCTTTGCTTTTTCCTCCAATGACAAGTGAAAAACCTTCCATAGCACTTGATTAAGCGAAGCTCCCACCGGTTTCATACTCTGACAGAGCATGGATAAAGATTGCAAATGCATGTAGGGATCCTCTCCTGTCAAGCCATAAAATTTATGAAGAGAGTTAATGAGTAATCCTTTAACTTCAAAATTCACATCAAAATTAGGACAAGTAGTAGTAAATGGATCATAATTAACATCAGAGGTAGTTGCTTCCCTAATGGTCCTCCTTTTTTGATTCCCATTATTCTCACCCACTCGCTCATGCTCCCCATTACCTCCATTGTCACCATTCCTAGGTCGGTTAGCATGAAAGTTAGGGTTTTGCAGAAAAGCTGGGTTCTCAGCCATGATCACTCTTTCTATCGACTCACTCTCACTACTTGGCCGACTAGACTGTTTTTCGATAACTACCTGACTTTTCTCTTTTTCTCTCCTCTCCTTTCTAATCTTTCTCAAACGTCTCTCAATTTTAGCATAGAAAGGAAGAAGTTTAGATTTCCTAGGCATGCAAGGGACAATTCAAATGAAAATAAAAAGTAACAAAATTTACTCGCAAGCACACAAGTTCAAATAAAAAGATGAGATGTGATGGATGCAAGTGTGTAAGTGTATGAGTATGTATGAAAGTATGTATGCAAGTAAAGTATGTATGTATGAACCAAAAAAAATCAAAGAAATGTTCAAAACCCTGCGGTGCAAAAATGTTAAATATAAAAAGTGAAAAAAAATTAGTGTGCTTTGTTTTGCGTTTTAAAAATTTGACTCTATGCAAAGAAAATGAAATCCTATACTATTGACTAGTATGAAACTAAACTATCTAGAATGCAACCTAAATAAAGGTTCCTAACCTCACTTAGTAGCAAAAATGATAAAAGCTAACCTAGAGAACCAATTGCTTGGTTCCCTGGCAGCGACGCCATTTTGATTCCGAGCTTTTTTTCTTACCCTTAGAGGTCAAATAAAAAATTTAATCCAAGGATTGCAATATAGGTTGCAATCTCGGGTTGTCTCTCTTAATCGGAACCTAAATGAATGGATCTAAGCTAGCCTATATGTCATAAAATGCAAGCTAAATTGATAAGAAAAGTGGGTTTTGATCTTTGGAAATCTTGACAAAATTAAATGAATTGTAAGAAAAATGTATAAAAAGTATTTTTTATTGTTGGGAATAGAAATCAGGAAGATAAAGACAATGGTTAAATGAGATAGAATCCTCTTGAAAATGGCTTGGCTTTCATAGTCCGAAATCAATTTTTGATGGGACTAGAATTCACTAAGGTTCAAATGATGGACCTTAAAGAACTCTTTAAGTCCAAGGTCTCAATCAATGAACTCCATTTCTTAAGACCTTGTTGAATGCCCATAGTGTGTGTAGTGGGTAAGTCAATGCAACAAGTCATTTTGGGATCTCAAATCAACTCAATATCAAACACAACTATCCAAGATAAAAGAGATTCAACAAGATCACAAATAGACATATATGAGACTTCATATATTTAAGCTGAAAGTTCTACATCAACAAATCCCAATAACACATTAAATATCCAATACTTGATTAAACTATAATCAAGAATGTTCAACTACAAATTACAATTCCTAAACCTAGGAGTTCATAAATCATAGCCAAATATGGATTAAGCTACTCTCCTTTTAAGCCCATTAAACTCATGCCATTGCTACATCTTTAAGAGGAAAAGAGATGCCTAGTCACTCATAGCTCCAAGCAACTTCACTACTGAGAAGTGACCAAAAGCATCTATGGTAGCTACTAACGATGGAAAATGAGAGAAAATGATGGTGTATTGCATGGAGATGGTGATCCGATGTAGAGGAGTCGAAGGATGTGTTGTTTCTCTCTTGTAGAAGTGTCAGCTCTCTCTGATGTTGTTAAGATAGCCTAAAATAGATCTTTTCTTGAATATGGGTTGATGGATTGGGTTGTATAGAGGGTAAAACTTTTGAAAATGATTCAGGTATTTGAAGGTTCACCACAGCGACAGGATGAGTTCATCGCGGTGAACTTTTCCCGAAAGGTTTTGCTTGGAGTTTTTGGTTTCTTCACCACGGTGACGTGGACTTCATGTTGCAATGAAATTTTCCTGAAAGCTCTCTTTGTGAATTCTTCATACTTCGCCGTGGCGAACTTCCTGTTGCCTTGTTGACTTGTTGACTTATCATTTTTTGCCTCCACTCCTTGCCTCTACTTCTTAGAGTCTCATACAATAAAAAATGGTAGTTTGCAGTATCAATTGTTTAAGAAAATTAATTTAATGAAATTACTAATTATTCGTGACAATTTTACTCACAAACTACATAAAATAAAGGCAAGCACTCAAGGGTCAAATTAAGCATAAAATCTGAAAATAAGAGCCAAGAAGTGCAATAAAATCCATAAAAATGTCAACAATTTATATAAGAAACTTGGGTTCAATCACTATATGGGGCTAAGTGGTGGAAATTTTTTTCTTAAGTACTTTCCCCTTGTAAAAACTGCGAAGATCAGGAATAACATCTTATCATAATGCCAAACTAACGGTGAATCGTTTTATAACATATGAGAGAGATTTAAGGAGATGCTTTGATGATGCCCATATTATAGACTACTAATAGGTGTGAAATGCATTGTATTTTAGGGTATAATTTGATATGTGTTTAGCCATTTATTTGATTGTTTATTATATGTTTAGGTTAGAATTGTGTTAGTTTGTTAATTATTTATGTTTTAAGTGTTTTATGGGTTAAAACTGTGTTAGTTTGTTAATTATTTGTATTTTAAGTGTTTTATGGGTTAGTACAAGCTTTTGAGCTTAAATGTTATGTTTATGAGGTACCTTGATGTGTTTGCTAGTATTTTAGGCTCAATATCGAAGAACAGAGGAGTTTCGAAAGACATTTGGGTTGAAATAATAGCCCATGATCATGGCCTGATAATGCACGATTGTGACAGAAAGGCCTGATATAGGCTACGATCATGGCCTGCATTAGGCAGACGCACAACCACTCCCAAACTTTGCATTTCGAGGGATTTTTTTGGACCTTTTAAACTCTAAAAAAACCTTAGTTTAATCCTAAACACAAAAGAACATAAATAGAACAAGTAGAACAAAAAGTGTTGGACCCTGAATTTTTTTTTATGATGTCATTAGGTATGAATTGTGTTAATTTTGTGTTTATGCCTTAGTTTGATGAAATTGGGAATTATAGTGGATA
>JANIJH010000007.1:35799158-35809767 GCA_024520975.1 Erythroxylum areolatum | reverse complement strand
TTAATTTCTCATATTAACATGCTAATTAATTCCTCAAAATTATAAAATAATTTATCAATGCCCCAAAATTTCATTTTAATTCATACTTACTTTTGGATATTTTTCTAACCATCAAATTGAAGGAATTTGCTAAAACTTCCTTCTAGAGAAATGTTCCTCATTGTCGTAATTTTCCAATGACATCAAAATCATTCAATTTGGTTCAATGATCTGAAAGTTATACCTAAACATTTCCAAACTGTTCTTATGTTGAATCAATATGCTATGCTTAAATTCCACCCAAAAATTGACTTTCTTGGAGACTGAATTAAAACTCAATATTATCAGACCATTTGTAACTCTATTTCTCTAGTTTAATCCAAATGAAGAATTATCTGATTCGGATAACTAAAGCAAAAGTTATGGTTCAAACACTTTTGGACTGTTACTAAACCGAGACTGTACACTATACCAAACTTCACTCCAGAAATTAAAAGTCTTAGGGACTGAATTGAAATTTTATTTCTTCAGATAACTTGTAGCTCCATGTCTCTAGTTTAGTTAGAAACAAGAATCAATTCATTTGGGGCTCTACAGATCAAAATATCGTCAAAATACTAAAGCATGTTCAGTAAAATATCCAACTCATACTCTATTTACCGATCCTTTCACTTGATTCAATCAATCTTTTCTACTTTATTTCAAATTCAAGAATTCTCCTTTTTTTATACACATGAAGAATCGCCAACAATTCCTCATTTAATAGTTCTAGCTTCCAAGGAAAGTTCGGGGTCCAACAGGTCATGTTAGATTTAAGAGCATCAATTAATGTGTGCCTCATTCCATGTATGCTTCATTAAATCTAGGGGCATTAAAATAAACTAGTGTTATCATACAATTAGCTGATCATACTAATGCTAACCCAGATGTGGTGATTAAGGATGTTCTAATGTAGGTAAATGAACTAATATTTCCTACTGATTTTTATATGATTGACATGAATGAAGAAATTTCCTATAATCTAATGCCTATCTTACTTGGGAGATCATTTCATAACACGACCCAAACTAGGATAGATATTTGTGAGGGTACCCTTATGATGGAATTAGATAGGGAACTTACTCATTTCAATATTTTTGATGTTAATAAGCACTCCTATAATGACCAGTTTATTTTTTTCAATTAATTTGATTGACCGTTCAAAACAATAAGATTATAAGTGGAAGCATACAAATAAACAAGAAGTGTAATCAACCAAAGAGAAGACTAAAGCTTTTAATGTCTCATAAAAAAGCTTTAGTGCTTCTTTACTATGCTAAATACAAACTTTTTCCACATAAATGTTGTCCTTATTAGGTCAATCCTTTTATGATTACTAATGTCTTACCCCATGGTGCAGTAGAGATTAAGAGTTTTAAAGTAGGGAAGACATTGCATATAAGCAGCTATAGACTCAAGCCTTATCCTAAAGAAGGTCAAGTGGAAAATGCCAAAGCTGTGATCCCTAGAGATCAAATTTTCATAACATGAAGAGGAAAACATAAAGTTGGACCAATGATAATAAATCAAGGCACTACTTGGGAGGCAACTCAAGGGAAGTTTGTTTCTTTTCATTCATATTTTTGCATTTTTTGTTTTATTGAATGCTCCAATTCTTACATTTAAGGTTACAATGGGGACAATGTAAGTTTTAAGTGTAGGGGTGGGGATTATAATGTGTGTTTTTAAGTTTTTATTATTTTTGTGTTTTTCTTTGGTGTTTTTAAATATCAAACAAACAAACAAGCATGTTCTCTTTTTCTATTACTTTTAAGACTATATAGTCATAATTATTTAACTTTAAAAATTTGTGGCAACTTGAGCATGTACTTTTGCTCTTGTGATTGGTCAATATATATTATCTTTATAAGAGTAGTAAGTAGAGAGAAGATAGAAGCCAGTGAGATTTTGAGCCTTTATAGACTAACACATCAATATTAGTCTCATTGTCTTTTGTTTATTTGTGACCTTCATGACACGTACATCATGACTTTGCTTTGATTTTCTATTTAAAACCACATTCTTATCAAATGAGTCAACATCAAATGATATAGACATTCTTTGTTTCACAAGTTACATTAGCCAAATGGCCTACCTATCAATATGATTTTCCTTTTGATAAGCCCCATTAAGCTTTATTAGCCTATTCTTTTTATGATAACCACATTGTAAGCCTTTGAACTAACAAAATGTCCTATTTAAGCCTTAAAGCTAGTATAACATTTGTTGATTGTTGATGATTGGGGATGCATATGAGTGTGGCAGTTACGCATACATAAGTATGGCGGTTGCACATATATGCGTATTGGTTATAATTGTTGGATTGTCATTTTATCTCTTATCAATGAATTCCATTGTTAAAGTAATTCTATCAATTATCTTTAAAAAAAGAAAGGAAAATAAAAGAAAAAGGAATTAAAATAAAATTATCAAGGAGGAAATTCATCTGTTTTGTAAAGTAATCCATGTTAGGTTTTTCCTCCTAAAGTTGTATGGAATGGGTAATCTGAGAATGATGCATATAAGGAAGATGTTGTTTTAAAAGGTCACTCCTTATAGTTGCAGTGTGTAGTTTATCATCATTTTTTATGAGTGATTCACTATAATTTTTTTTTATGTTTCATGAGGTTTATGGTCTGAGAGCTCGAACCCAACTTGTGAAGCATAGTTTTTTCCATTCATCATAGTTAATGGTACCTAATTTTTGCATTCACTATCCAAATACATCTCACCTTAACCCTCGCCCATATTATAACCTGAAAAAGTCCTTTGATTCATGATTATGCATGTGAATCCTAGGGGTGGAGAATTGAAATGATATGCAAAGTCATGGAATGTCTTAATCATGAGTGGTGTTTAAGTGTACCTATAGATCTATCTTATTCTTAAACACATTTTGTCAAAGTCTACCCCTAGATTACTCAGATTTTAAAGGGAATGATTATTGATTTATTGTACGTAGAGGCACTTAATGTTAAGACCTTATTATGTTTCTGAAAGTTATTCCCCTTTTCTTATGACTATATATTCTTAGGAAATACTAAAAATATGAATAGTGTTTTGGTTTTTGATTTTGATTTTATTGATTTGTCTGAGGATGATCAAAAGCTAAATATGGGGGAACTTGAAGTTTGCTTGATTGTTTATATATTCACTACTTAATACTTAGTGATTAATGTTATGAAACACTTAAGATGCTCATTTTAACTAAGATTTAGGTTTAGTTATAAGTTGGAAGCACAAAAGCTACAATGAATTACAAAAACATTCCTTGAGCCATCCTCTTAATGTTCAAACTCATTTATCTTAGAGGAATAAGAAAGAGATGGATTAGAGTGAAGATGGGATAAGAAAATACAAGAAAATGAAGGATTTAACATGAACTGCAAGATGCACAGTCAGTATCAACTTACACAATTTCCATAATCATAAAAGTGGTCATGCATCTAATCGTTCATCTCTCCAAAAACCTAGTTTTCCATATAAATAGACTTGTGAGCAACCAAAAAGGGTATGAATCATTTTGGAACAAAAAATGAGGCAAAACACATTCTTCTTCGAGATCAATGGAGGTCTAGACTTCTTCTTTCATGTTCGAAGGTGAAATCAAAGCTGAGGATCACATATGAACATCGTTTCATTATCTATTATTGACTCTCTCTCTCTCTCTCTTTAGAGATTGTTTATGCTATTATTTGCTTATTGTTTTGGGTATTCATGTATGGATGATTAATATTCTCATTCTCAATAGATTGTTTACGTATGAGGCCATTGCCAGAATATGGAATACAATACGTAATAGTTGTATTTTTACTTCATTTGTAAACTAATGGTGTTAAATCATTAGGAATAGCATAAGATAGGTTAAATAAACCAAGATTACATGGTTGTTACCTAGATTAATCTCTTTCCTGGTTTGTAATGTAGTTTTCCTATTAAATCTAGAGAACTTATTCTAGGTTGTTTGATAGTTAGGTTTAGTTAAAGAGCTTATTTTGATTAAACACGACTTAAAGGAAAATTGAGCCCAACTGAGCTTATTGTTAACCTATGATTAATGGTTTCTAAAAGAGGTATGAGACCAATAATACAATTGATAAGTGTAAATTATACTATGTTTTAATAGATGTTTAAGTGTGCTTTTAAGTATTTCTTAGATGATTATCATGTATATAGGCTTAGAATTACGTTATTATTAGTGCTTATTTGTATTCTAAGTGTTTGTGTAGTTTTAAGCATGATTTGGATCTTAATTTTATGTTTTAAGAGGTGTGTGAAGTGTGTTTGCATGTATGGAAACAGGAAATTGAAGAAGAGAGAAGAATTGTAAGTATGGAAGTAGGTCATGATCATGACAAAGAGTGCAGACAGCAATTCCAACGAATTAGACTTTTTGTAATTTTAATGTTTTGAGGCTTTTTTTGGAACCAAATTAAGTGGGTAAGCCTTAAAAAGAACACTAGAAGCCTCAAGAACTATTTAAGAACATAAAACACTCAAAAAAGAGCAGCCTCCATCTTACTAATTTGAGATTAATCCAAGGAAGATCAAAAGGAGCATTAGCTGTCCAACATATTCTAGATTTGCAGATTCAACTCCAAATCAAGTTTTTTTCTTTCCTTTCATTATTTTCATTAAAATTGATGTGTGAAATATATTAGAAGATGTTATGCATGTTGATTATGTTTTAATTTCATATTATGATTTGTTCTTGACTTATTTTGTGACTTGAACACTTTTGATTTCAATATAATGTTTTAGGTGTTATGATATTTGTGTTTGCTTATACTTCGACAACAAATAAAAAGAGTGAGTCAATAGTAATCTGATTTGGTTGGATAATGAGAGTTAACAACCTAATAAGATCATACGAAGAGAGATCTTGTGTAAGAACTCGATTATCAAATAAATTGTTTAAGAACTAGTTGAAAACATTAGGTTGTTTTTGTTAATTGAGAGATTACAAATATAAAATTTCATTATCAATTAGGGATTATTAATTGGGGTTAAATGATTAGGTATTGAGAGAGAATAATCAAACCCTTCTAAAATCTAGGATCAACACCAAATTGAATAAAAAATGGTTAAGGAATCAAAATGATGATAGATCAAATCCTATACTTTCGTACTTGATCATCCTTATTTTATTGTGATAGCTCAAATGCCTAGTTTAGTGCTCAATTTTATTTTATTTTTAATTTCTAAATTTTATTTTCTCTCAAATCATATTTCACAACCTTATACAAAGTTAGGTTCATTTAGTTTTAGCTAATTCCTTATGGGATTAACACCTCAATTACTACAAGTTTATGACCCGTATATTTGTGAAATATTAAGGGCTTAACATTAAAACTTGCTCAACAATTTTTTGACGTTGTTGCCAAGGAATTAGTTTGGGAATTTTTGAATTCCTTTATTTTAAGGAATTATTACCCTTTCTTATGATTGTGATACCCAATCACAAGAAATTAAGAAATAAAAAAAGAGAAGGAAGTTTGGAAACAAGGTAAATGAAATATCAATTTGGACATTATGAGGCAATAATGAGGAATCCAAAAAGTTAAATACTAAGAAGAGATAGAAAGAACGATGATGGAAGAAATACATCATGAGGAGCAAAGGGTCCTTATGGACTTTATAAGGTAAGGGTTCAATTCCTATCATCAAGGAATTATACGACCACCATTGCAAGCAAACACAATTTGTTTAAAGAGATGGCAAAAATAGTTGTCTTTGGGCATCGAACCGAAGTAGATAGTAGTCAACCTTCCCAAATCCAGAAGGAATGATTGTGTTAGATTTAATGATAGCATTGCAAACTAAAATTGACAACCTCACCAAGGAATTGAACAATCTGACAACTGTCTTTTTCTCTCCATTCAAAGTAATTTAGTAAGGATGCGACCTATGTGGATGAGAGAGTCATATTATAATTGATTGCTTCCTAGTGGAAATCAATAATGTAGAGCAATTTAACTTCAATGAAACATAATTTGGTCAGGTAAGTAATCATCCTTATTTAAACACAAACAATTTGGGGAGACAGAACCACCCAAATTTCTTTTGGTATACCAAAGTAAGGACTTAAATAGGAAATCAAAACCTACTCGGATTTTAGCAAGATAAGTCTAGTTCATGGGATTCAGAATTAGACAAGATCATGGACAATCTTATAACCATAGATGAGGCCTAAAAGAGACTGGAAGGGAAGTTTGAGCAAGTAATGGAAGATTATGCCTCTTTTATTCACAACCTAGAGGTTAAGACCCACCTTGTAGAAGTCTAAGAGAAAAAGAAAAATAATGAAGGAAATGAGCCCCCTCCCTATACTTCTCATCCACCTTACTCACCAAAAATACAATTCTCACAAAGATGTCCTACAATTCTCATCCACCTTACTCCCTATACCATTCGCAAAGTTAGTGGAAAAGCTAAAGAAATGCCAAATTTACTTGTCTTTTATGGAAATGTTGAAACGTAGGCCCAAGTACACGAAGGTCCTTAAAGACATGTTATCTAAAAAATGAACTTAGGAAGATGACCAGATGGTAGCCATGAAAGAAACTTATAGCTCCTTAATTACCAACCATATGCCCTCAAAGTTAAAGGATCCAAAGAGCTTTATAATGCCTTGAGTAGTTAGTAATTTAGAGATTTGGAAATGTTTATGCAACTTAGGAGCAAGTATAAACCCTATGCCTTTGTCAATTTTTAGGAAACTGGGGCTCAAAGATGTGGAACACCCCCTATGTGGAACCTATAACCATCCACACATAAGACTACCAATTTCCTATACATACATTCACAACATGCATTTCAGTTTAATGCTATACATATACACATTACAAAGTCCCAAATGCTTAACATTGTCATTTAACTGAAGTAAAACATTTTTACATTTACATGGTCATCTAAAAGAAAACATGAAATTTCCTTCAACCATTACATGTATGATCCTATTTAACTAAAAACACATTCCAAAAATACTTTTCTTTTATTTGTTGGCCTTGGTCCCTGCAGATGTCCACTATACCTCACTCCTATGACTTGGACCTACACGGATTAACACCTGTGCTAAGCTTGAAAGCTTAATGGGGAAACACTTAGTTTGGATGACCACTCACAGTAGTTATCTGCCAAGCATATGCATTTATGAACATAGCACAAATATAAATAAGGACGACATAATTAATCAAATAAATAATGCAAGCATGCATCAATATATTTTTTTATATACCATAAATTCACCTTCAAAACTCAAACATTGATATTCAACACTAAATGATATACATTATCAATACAAATGCAAATTCTCATTCATATACCAATTATTTATGTTGTCATACTGTATTTCTTATTTATATCTCTTTACTTTTTTGTGTTAGGCTTGCACATTTTCTGTAGGTGTAGATAACGGGAGCTATGGATACCCGAAGGTATCGAACTGTGGATACCCGAAGCTATTAAACTGTGGATACCCAAAGGTATTAAACTGTGGATCAAACTGTGGACACAGGTGGTGTCAAATTGTAGTTGTTGTAATATAACCCTATAGATATGCTTATCTATCCACAACCAAGACAATAGAGCAGGCGCTATAACATTTCCTTTAACCATTCGCAAATTTCACAATTCATATATTAACAAATCATATGAAATATATTTCAAGTCATAAAATCTATATATGTGTTCATACATGCAAGTCATAACTTACCACCATTAGGAGGGTGTTAAAATCACACTTTTATAATCATACTATTTATATATATGAGCAATAAATATGCTTACCAATCATTTATATACAAGTAAGTTTTCTTTGGAATACAGTATGCTCATTCTTAAATTCCATTGTTCAATCACCCAATTCACACATGGTAAGTCCTATTTCATTTATTTGGAAGTGTTTGAAAGGTCTTGTATATATTCAAAAATATTGGATAAGATTCGGTAAAAAAATGGGAAACAAAAACAATGCCACATTCGTGACAGACTCTCTCTCCATTCATACCACTACTTGTTCCTTAATATGTATATAGAAAAAGTAAGAAATGGCTTTCTAGATCTTCTAGAAAGTTTTTCCTCTATGTCTATAGTTTCTATAGCATCAACAATCAGACCATTTGGAGTTATAAATCATGAGATATATGCAAAATATCACAAGATACTCCAACATAGGGGCTTCGTCAAGTCACCTTTTTTTATCTCAATTTCCAAGGTCAATGAGCTAGAATTAAGTTCAGATATTTATATCTATTTCTTAGGTTTTATATGCAACTAAAATCACATAATGTGGGGGTCTATAGGCTAAGTTATGACTCAAACAACGTGACTGACTCAAACAAACCCTAGACAGAATTCCACTGTACAATCCCCTCTTTTCATATTTAACCAATTCTAACCAAGAAAACACCAAAATAACACCAAGGCAACATCCCAGAAACAATTCCACATCCAAATGAATCTTTATATCCATTCAAACATCCACAAATACAGAAATCAACTAAGCGAAGTCTCAAACCCGAAAATTGACAAAGTAGGTCTTTTATTGTCTTCCCTTTCCTTCCTCTTTGGCTTTGCTTGACTCACCAACTAAAAACGCTAGAAATATACCTCTCAATCCCACTTCCATCCTTATAATTTCATTTCATCATAAACAAAGTAAGAAGAGATAAAGGTAAAGAGAAATTTGAAGTAAATCACACGTTAATATAGAATTCACGTACAATATACGAAGTACACAAGAATGGGGGTTAAATTATGTAATCTTTTTGTGAATACACAAAACCTTTGATATTTCTTGAAAAAGAAACTTTTTCAAGTATTAAATGAATAACAAGAATGTTACACAAAAATAGTTACGTAGTTAAATCTCAAATAGCTTCTATAAACTTGTATAAGAACAAGAGAAATTCAAAGTGAAGAGTTAGAAGATAAACGGTACGATTTTTATACTGGTTCACCCCAAACCTTGGGCTATGTCTAGTCTTCAAAATTCTTCTGAGTTTTCACTATACTTCGTCAAATTTACAAGTATTTTTTCTTCCCTTCTAGAGCCTCTTCAGGTCTCTTACACTAAGTATTCTTTTTACTATATTGGCCTCTCCAAGCTTTTAGCCTTTTCTTTCTCTCACTAGAAAGATATTGTGAGCTTTTTGTTATAGTCGAATTCGCTCTCGTATATCGCATTTTGAATATAGAATTTTTATAAGTAATAACTTGAAAGTTAAAGATTGTTTAGTCTTCGACTACGACTAGGATTTATAGTCTAAGTCTTCAACTGCTTCTTGCTTCTTGCTTCTTGCCTCTTGTAGAAACCGTTATTCAGTTGAGTTCTATAATTAACTCCAACTGACTAACTATCGACTTACTATAGTGTCTTCGTCTTTGTATCTTTTGTGTTTTGAACTTCTTTTGTGTTTTTGAACTTCTTCTATGATTTCAACTTCTTTTGTGTTTTCAACTTCTTCTGTGTTTCGCAACTTCTTCTGTGTTTCACAACTTCTTCTGTGTTTTCAACTTCTTCTCTGTTTCACAACTTCTTATGTGTTTTGAACTTCTTTTGTGTTTTGCACTTCTTTTGTGTTTTGTGCTTCTTCTGTGTTTTCAACTTCTTCTGTGTTTTGCAACTTCTTCTGTGTTTTCAACTTCTTCTATGTTTTCAACTTCTTCTGTGTTTTGCAACTTCTTCTGTGTTTTTAACTTCTTTTGTGTTTTCCAACTTCTTCTGTGTTTTTCAACTTCTTCTGTGTTTTCCAACTTCTTCTGTGTTTCGTAATTTCTTCTGTGTTTTCCAACTTTTTCTGTGTTTCGTAACTTCTTCTGTGTTTTACACTTCTTCTGTGTTTTGCCACTTCTTCTGTGTTTTGCACTTCTTCTGTGTTTTCTGCTTCTTCTGTGTTTTGTGCTTCTTCTATGTTTTGCGCTTCTTCTGTGTTTTGTCACTTCTTCTGTGTTTTCACTGCACACTTAACACACTCATCAAAACAGTTCATTTATTTCAAACATTATTATTGTTTGATTATCAACAAAATTATTATTCGTGAAGTCTTTTTGACTTAACAATCTCCCCCCTTTTTGATGATAACAAATAATCATAATTTTATAAAGATAAAAAGAAAAAAACACATATAACGAATAAGAAGACAACAAAAGATATACACATGCATATAAAAATACACATATGAAAACAAACTTGTAATCCTATCTTCTTTTCTTCTTACTGGTATCCCCCATTTGCTATCTTTCTTCTATTTTTACTTTGCACCCCCTATTTGTTATTAATAAAAAAACTTTATCGTAGATGCTTCATGATCTTAGAAAATATTTGTTGCATATCAGTTCAGATCAACTTGAGGTCTTCTTCGATAGAAACTCATAGATACGCCACTTCCTCATGTAGATCACCCACTGAGTCACTCAGATCATCTACCTTTGTAGCACCCCACTCCCGCGAGACCCGAACCCGACATCGACGGTGATATCCGAGCCCGTGACCCACGAGGGTGGCGTACTAAAACAATCACTACCTTTTAAAAACTCGTTATAACATTTTTCCTTTCTTTCAAAACGGTTGAGTGCACATAAACAATAA
>JANIJH010000007.1:35777193-35790798 GCA_024520975.1 Erythroxylum areolatum | reverse complement strand
AATAAATCTATATGTAACAACTCTAGAGGTCTAGATGAAGTTACAATATTTTTAGAAGAAAAGGATGTTTTAACCTGTTTTCCTTTATGATAAATTTAACAAAAGAAATCCTTGTTAAAACTTATTTTTGGTAAACCTCTTATGAAAATCATCTTTAATCAACTTGGAAATATGTTTAAAACTAACATGACCTAGCTTTTTATGCCAAAATAGTTTTTCTTCATCAATTGATATAAAACAAGAAATATTTTGACTTTAAAAATCTTCTAAATTAATCTTATAAAGATTATTTCGTCTTTTGGTAGAAAAAATATGGAACTGTCCTTGTTTTTTACTACACAAGATTTTTTATTAAAGGATACTTCAAAGCCAGAATTGAATTACACTAATCAAATTATGTTTTAAACCTTCAACTAATAGAACATTATTAATAGATGCAAAGGAATCTTTACCAATTTTGCCGATCCAACTATTTTGCCTTGCTGGTTGTCTCCAAAAGTTACTAATCCTCCCTTCTTATTTTGAAGATCTAGGAACATAGACCTTCCCGTCATGTGTCGCAAGCATCCACTGTCCAAATACCATTGGTGCAGTTTTCTTTTTCCAAGGAAGAAGATCTGCAGTAGATATTATGTTCTTTTTAGGTACCCAAATTTTCTTAGGTCCTTTGAGGTTAGTCTTATAATTATTCATAGAATGATAATAAGAAGACTGGTGATATTTCTTTCTATAAGGAACAAAATTCTTTTTGTAATGAGTATTGTTTTTAGTAAACCCTAGACCACTCTTATCATTAGGGTGTCTATATCTCCCAATCATGTCATTCATTTTCTTTGTACTTTCAGTAAAGGTTGATAAGTCTGTTGAGAGAGAATTAATCCTTTGTTTCAACTGACTAATTTCCTCAGATCTATCTGTGGAAACTTTTTTCTTCATATCGTCTACTTGTTTCTTAAGGCAGATGTTTTCTTTTTCTAATGCTTCCGTGTTCTTCAAATTTTTGACAACTTTCTTTTTAAAGATCTATACTGCTTTAATATAGCATGTGAATCTTCAAACAATTCTAAATATGCATCTTGGAGTTCATTAAAGTTACAAGTTACCTCCTCGTCACCTTCATTTTTAGCTACCAAGTATATATTTGCTTGTATTGAAGCTTCTGAATCAGAATCATATTCGGACGAATCCAAATCTTCCCAAGTTGCCATCATACTCTTTTTATTTTCTTTATTCTTCTTCGACTTTCTTCTAAGCAATGGACATTCAGATTTGTAATGTTTTGCTTTGTTGCATTCGTAGCAAATGATAGAGGTCTTCATGTTCTTGACTTCATCTTTGCTATTTTTATTAAAAGAAAAATCTTAGTTTCCTTTTGCTTTCTTCTTTCACATTCTTCTGATCTTTCTTGAGATAAAAGATAATTCATCATCATCTTCACTTGAATCTTGTTCAGATTCACTGGTGTCATCATTCTTGATCTCTTCAATCTTTAATGCTTTTGACGATGAACTTCTATTTCTTTGAGTTTTGTGATTTTTTTGACCAGCCTTTAATGCTATCGATTTGTCTCTTCTAGGTTTGTCTTTAGCATCAAGCTCCACTTCATGTATCTTTAAAGAACTAAGCAATTCGTCTAGCTTTAATTTGCTCAAGTCCTTGGCTTCTTGTACTGCAGTGACTTTGGGTCTCCATCTTTTGGGCAAACTTCTGAGAATCTTCCTGACATGGTCTTGATTATCATAAATTCTCCCAAGAGCTTTAAGTCCATTGACGATAGTTTGAAATCGTCCAAACATTTGATCAATAGACTCATCTTCTTTCATTTTAAACAGCTCATACTGATGTATAAGAATGCTTATCTTGGACTCTTTTACCTGGATTGTGCCTTCATGTGCAATGGATAAGGTGTCCCACATCTCCTTCATAATTTTGCATCTATGAACTTTATCGTATTCACTTCTGCTTAAAGCACAACTTAGAAAGAACTTGCCTTTTAAGTTTAATTGAAATCTCACTTTGTGATCGGCTGACCATCTGGTACGAGGAATAGTATTTCCTTCATCATCTACTGGTACGTATGGTCCATTCTCAATGATATCCTAAAGATCAACATATGTGGATTCGATGAAGAGCCGCATCCTGTCCTTCCAATAATGATAATCCTTACCATTAAATGCAGGAGGTCTTGTGACAACTTCTTCTGTGTTTTCACAACTTCTTCTATGTTTTCAACTTCTTCTCTATTTCGTAACTTCTTCTATGTTTTGCACTTCTTCTGTGTTTTGCGCTTCTTCTGTGTTTTGTGCTTCTTCTGTGTTTTCAACTTCTTCTGTGTTTTGCAACTTCTTATATGTTTTCAACTTCTTCTGTGTTTTGCAACTTCTTTTGTGTTTTCAACTTCTTCTGTGTTTTCCAACTTCTTCTGTGTTTTCAACTTCTTTTGTGTTTTTCAACTTCTTCTGCGTTTTCCAACTTCTTCTATGTTTCGCAACTTCTTCTGTGTTTCGCAATTTCTTCTGTGTTTTGCGCTTTTTATGTGTTTTGCGCTTCTTCTGTGTTTTTCACTTCTTCTGTGTTGTATTCTTCTTCTTTGCTTTCCACTTCTTCTGTGTTTTGAGCTTCTTCTGTGTTTTGCTCTTCTTCTTTGCTTTCCACTTCTTCTGTGTTTTGAGCTTCTTCTGTGTTTTGCACTTCTTCTATGTTTTCCACTTCTTCTGTGTTTTGCCACTTCTTCTTTGTTTTGCCACTTCTTCTATGTTTTACGTTTCTTCTGTGTTTTGCCACTTCTTATGTGTTTTACTACACGCTTGACACACTCATCAAAACAGTTCATTTATTTCAAACATTATTATTATTTGATTATCAACAAAGTTATTATTCGTGAAGTCTTTTTGACTTAACAAAAATCCCTAACTCTTACCTTGATTTCCACCTAAGATTGGTTTGATTTCTTACATAAAAAATGATGGGATGAAGAAGGTGAAATGGAGAGGAGAAAAATCTGAACTTAGAACCCACAAAATGTCATTCATCTTCCCTCTTCATATCCCCATTCCAAAACTTTCAAGCCTCAAACATATGCTTAATTCCTATTGGACACACATACTTTATTATTATTGGTCACACTTGCCTTAATCCAATTAGTCCATGTGTTAACTTTAGAAAAATTACATATTGGTCTTTCTTCTTCCATTACTTCTCACATTGGCCAACAATATTATCAATTAATTTCATTCCTCTATGTATTAATTTTCTAATTTATTAAATTTCATTCAATTTGGTTAATTATTATGGGAAAACACTACAAGCTATTCGGAAATAGGGACAGCAACTATAAGTCAACTTTCAACTAGAATTCAAAAACGCTTCATAAAATTTTAGATATATGTCTCTAGATTAATTTCCAATTGGAATTATCCAATTTAGAGGTATACAGACCAAGATATGCTTAAATTTTTGGGGTATGTTCAAGCTTAAATGAACAAATTATCCATTTATCCAAATCTTTTACATTAAATTCCATTATATCTCTTACTATACTTAGGTGCACTTAATTCATTTGTTATGTTCACTTCTTAATGCACCCTAGACATGCTATAATACTTCTAAGGTATATGTTGGGGCCTTAAAAGATGTGAAGCCAACATCTATACGTATTCATTTGGAAAACCAATCGATAAAGAAACCATTAAGCTTGGTAGAGAATGTGCCTACAAAATTGGAAAAGTTTATGAATCCTATGGATTTCCTCATGCTAGACTTTGAATAGGATCAAAATTGTTTGCTAGTTCTTGGTATACCATTTTTGAACACTAGAAGAGCTTTGGTGGATGACCATGAAAACAACCTCATCCTTTGGATTGGATATGAACAAGTGAAATTCAACATGAATAAGGTATTAAAGAATATGAAGGAAGGTAGCTCATTCATGAGAACTGATGAAGTCAAACCTTTAATGAAGCGAGAGGTAAAAAAAATAGATGATAGCGAAGATTGAGTTTGAAGAGTATAAAGAAGTCTTTATTCAAGAAGAGACTGACGAACAGGTGATAGCGGAGATAGAGGTTCAAGAACATACAGACATCTATGTTCATAAAGAGGAAGAAGAAGAGGAGACAAAGGTGATTGAGGAAGAAAGAGAACATTTCACCTTCTTAGAAGTCAAATTGTTGAATTTGATAGACAATTCAAGGAGTTTCATTATTCCCTATTTTGTTGACAGCTTGTTGTTGAAAAGGACATTATTAAACTTAGTAGGTTTTTTTAATTTGATTAATTATGTCCTTATTATTATCTTATAATATGTAGCTTGTTTATAGGCTATAAAACTAAATTAGGCAACACAAGTAGATGCAACCCACTTATAATTGACCCAAGTTGAGCATGGAAGGAAGAATACGTCAAGCTAATGGTGTTAATTAAGTGCTACTTAGGAAGCAACCTAAGAATTAGGATAAGTTTTATTTTTATTTTATTTTATTGGTATTTTTGTATTTCTACTTTTTTATTTTTTATCTTGTCGGGAGTGAATTGCTAGAATTTCATAATTGGAAGTATGTCCAAGTTCCAGCTTTATCACCATAACTGCCAAAATATCATAAGTTTTCTTACTCTAACCTTTTCTTTTTGTTTTTCTTGTTAGTTTTTTAATTTCCCTTTATGTGTTGTTTTTTTCTCACATTGAGGACAATGTGATGTCAAAGTGTAGGGAGAATTTTGCATTGGCTTGTCATGTGTGCAAAGTTTGCATATGATATTGTCTTAGTTTTTGATTAGGTTGATGTGGTGTGAGCATATACGTGAATTGTGTGAATGTGTCAATAACATGGTCATTGAATTTGTAGAGGCATATTGTCTTATAAATTTTATGTTTTAAGTATCTTTAGTTAAATATGCATGTTAATTAGGATATGACCTTAGTTTGTTCATCTTAGGAAATTTATTACATACATTTATAATTATAAGTCAATTTAGTATGTTTGCATCATTAGTTGTCTTCTATAAGGATGATTGATTAAAAGAAATGAGGTAGGCTATGTGAAATGTAAAACAGGTTATGTTTGTTTATTCAATTAATAATTATTCCGTTGGCCTTTTTGAAACAAATATTGGGTTATGAAATAAATGTTAGCTAAGTATCTAATGACATTCACGACAAAATGTTTGTCTTCTTGTAAAAAGACTATAATGACATTCCAACCAAGCTAATTAATAAAATGTGGCCTAGCTGAGTAACCAGGGGACGTTCATGACAAAGTGTTTGCCTTCGTGTCAAAAGAATAGGTTAACGTTAAATAAAACAAAAAGGGGTGTTTTGATAAGTAAATCTCACTGATCTTTTAAAAAAGCAAAAATTTTCTTGAAGGGATACTTAGTGATATTTTAAATTTTGGTTGATTACCAATTATCAATGTATGCATACAAGTGTTTTAGGTGAATGAATATGATGATAATGTCTAGATTAATATGTATATTCAGTCCAAATTGCTTAACCATAAATTGCATAGGTTAATATGTTCGAATAACTTTAATTATTGTTGTTTAAGGTTAAATTGGTTTCGTCAAGTTAGATGTCACTGTATCATTAGTTCATATTGTATGAATGTATGTGTTATTGTTTAGTTTGTTTGAGTTTATGTTTTATTTTTGTTTTTGCATGAGAAAAAACAAAAGTTTAAGTCTGGGGATGTTGATAGGTGTAAATTACACTATGTTTTGATAGATGTTCAAGTGTGCTTTTGAGTATTTCTTAGACGATTTTCATGTATATAGGCTTAGAATTATGTTATTATTAGTGTTTGTTTTATATTATAAGTGTTTGTGTGGTTTTGAATATGAATTAGATCTTAGTTTTATGTTTCAAGAAGTGTGTGATATGTGTTTGAGTTTATGGAAACAAGTGAAGAAAAGAGAAGAATTGGAAGTAAACAAGCAGGTCACGATCATGACTTACTACCTGCTTGTCCTCGTGACAGAGAGTAAATAACAATTCTAGCAAATTTTAGTTTTTCCAACACACTACTCTTTTGTAATTTTTAACATTTTGAGGCTATTTTTGGAATCCAATTAAGTGGGTAAACCCTAAAAACAAACCCCTAGAAGCCTCAAGAACTATTTAAGAACATAAAACACTCAAAAAAGAGCAACATCCATCTTACCTAATTGAGATTAGGAAGATCAAGAGGAGCAATAGTTGTCCAACATTTCTTACATTTGTAGATTTAGCTCCAAATGAAGTTTTTCTTTCTTTACTTTTGTTATTTTCATTAATAAACTTGATGTGAGATCTAGATTGGAAGATGTTATACACATTGATGATGTTTTAATTCCATATTAGGATTTGTTCTTGACTTACTTTATGATATGAACACTTTTGATTTCAATACAATGTTTTGGGTGTTGTGATATTTGTGTTTGCTTGTACTTTGACAACAAATTGAGGGAGTGAGTCGATAATAATCTGATTAGGTTGGAGAATGAAATTTAACAACCTAATAAGTCACACAAATATCAAATTGATGATCATATGAAGAGAGATCTTATATGAGAACTTGATTATCTGATAGTTTGCTTAAGAACTAATTTAAAACATAAGACTTTTTTTGTTAATTGAGAGATTACAAATCTAGAATTTTGTTATCAATTAAGGATTATTAATTGGGTTAAAATGATTAGGTCTTGAGATAGAATAATCAAACTTTGGAAATCTAGGATTAACACCAAATTGAATAAAAAATGGTTAAGGGAGCAAAATGATGATAGAACGAATCTTATACTTTCATACTTCATCATCCATGTTTTATTATGACAGCTCAATTGTTAAGTATTTTAGTGTTCAATTTTATTTGATTGTTTAATTTCTTAATTTTATTTTCTCTCAAATCATATTTCACAACCTTAGACAAAGTTAGGTTCATTTAGTTTTATCTAATTCCTTATGGGATTGATAACTCAATTACTACAAGTTTAAGATCGACATACGTATGAAATATTGAGGGTTTTACATTAAGTAAAACTAGCCCAACAATGATTAGGTGTTCTTATTTATGTGTAGGCTATGCTTATTTGTGTGTAGGCTAAGATTGAACTAAGAACCAGATTCTAAACACATTCATCAATTTTATCAATCTTCAACTGTTTTGTTAGATCTTGATTTTTCTAAATTTCTTATTAATTTTTATGATTTATTCATGCATGTTTGTTTGTTTAATTATCATTTTTAGAATTGGGTTATTAATTTAGTAGGTATGGATAAAGATTGGAAATTATTTGGAGAGATTGCGACTTAGTTAGAATTAATGTGGTGTTAAGTATATTAAAGGGTTAAAGACATAAAAGATAAAAAGAAGGGCAAAATTGGGACAACGAGACTAAAGATGGGCATAAATGGAAGAAAGAAGCTAAGTGGTATCTTAAAATTAGAAGAAGAGGGGTAGGTCGTTGAGGAAGCCATAGAGAGAAGAGAGCAAACGTTAGAGAAGGAAAAGAAGAGAAGAAAAAAATTGAAAAAGCTAGAGAAAGAAAGGAAAAATCATGGGAAGAAGAGGAAATCAAGCTTCTTAAGGTGAGTTTAACATCTTCTTCTTGTTTTAGTAAAGAAATGGGTTATTGTGTTGAGAATGAAGAAGTTTTAGAGGTAGAAAGGGGTTTTGGAGGAAGAAGATGATTGAGAGACCTGTTTCATTTTTATGGGTTTCTAAGCTAGGTTTTGGGTTTTCTAACCTAGATAGACCATAGATAAGTTAATGGGAAATCCAATTTAGCAATTATTTCATTTGTTGTGAGTTTGACGTTTTGGGGGATTTCCAATTGAATTGAAATTGAATGAGAATTTTGATTGTGTTAGGAAATCAAGAACAGCCTATTCAAGGGGAAGAGGAAAGGCACAATTGAGTTTGGATTCTAAAGAGTCATAAGGTGGGTAAAATGTTTATGGTTATTGTGTAAATGTGCAATGTGCATATGTGTATATATATAAACTCGAATTGATAAATTGTGAATTGCTATTATGCGTTTTATGATATGTTATGCATTGAAAGATGTATGATCATGTTATGCCATTGAATTGTGTCATGGCATTTTGATTTAAATGGAAAGAAGAAAAAGCATGAGAATATGAAATTGTGAATTATTGAATTGAGCATGAGCTTTGATTGTGTTTGGGTGAGAGAGGAACCGTTTAGTAGTCACGTGCACGTCGACATAAAGCCTTCTCCTAGCTGCCCGCTTGTGGCCCATAAGATTCGAAAAGTGGACTCATTTCATTCACGGAGTAAACTTCGGTGTCTCTGTTTTGTTCCATGAAACCCTTGAGCCAATTGTTTGTGCATTTGCATTTTGATATGTTAAGTTATGAGGTGATTTATGTGTTATGCTTTGATGTTAAATTTCATCCGATATGTTCTATGTGATATTGAATGATGAAATGTGAATTGGAATTGTAAATGTGAAACTTTCATTGCTAGATTAAGATAAGAAGTGAATGCCTATATGAATATTTATATATATGTTTGACTGTGTGGCTCATTGCCAATGACTATAAAAATCTTAGCCACTCAGTTGTATAGCTCAACCCATCATTTTTCCCTCCTTAGGTACAGAACGGGAAAATTAGAGATCCTTGCAAGGCATTTGGAAACTCCAAGATAGCTAGGAGTCTTTTGTACTAAGTTAGTGACTAATTAGGATAGGTTTATAGGGATATCAAACACAAGCATCCTTTTGTATTTTGTATTAAGTTTGATGGGTATGTTGATATGTAAGTAAAGCTTGTCAAACGTTCATTTTGTTTAGAAACGAGAATGAGAACTTCTAAAATTCCTTTTATGTATGATTATATTATTTTAAATTTTGAGTATGATGGATGTACATTTTCTGTTGTTGAGATTGCCAATTGTTGCTAGTGTTAGAATAGCATGTTAGAGTTGGAAAGATTGTATGTGATGAATCTTTTGGAGTTGAGATTCAAGTGTTAATGGGATGTATGTAGTAGTGAAATAGACATGAAGTAGTTTTACAATAGAAGGGTTGGATTAGGGGAGATTATGAGTGATTATGGTGTTAGAAAGGATGTTGGAAGCATTAGAGAGGCATTGGAGGACTTTGGGGAACCCTAATGTCCGTTTAACGGAAACTTTTTAACAGACCTTCTCGGGTGAAAAAGGACCCCCTGCCTCGCCAATGTCCATTTAATGGACATTAGGTCCATTAAACGGACCTTCTTGGGTGAAAAATGGCTCCCAAGCTAGTCTATGTCCGTTAAACAGACATGGATGTTCATTAAACAGACATTCACCGGACAGCTACAATAAATCACGATTTTGTTTATTTTAGAGGCAGAATCTTGCTTCAAGGTCTTCATGAAAGTTGTAGATCTCGAAGTTCTCTTTTGAACTGTACAAAAACGACATTCGGCCTTCAAATGAGGTGATTCTTGAAGCGATATATCCCTAACATATCGTTCTACCTTTCCACAGAAATTGATAACCTTTGGTATTGAATCTAAAAAGAGTGATGAAAAGGAAGTGAGGGTTCATTTAAATAACCTTACGGGGTATTCCACTCACACTTATGACTTTGGATTGATAGTTGGGCTCTGGAGACGGGGTCCAGCATCTTGTGGTATCAGAGTTTAGAATGCAAAGTAGGATGAATTGTTATGCTATATGATTAATTGTTTGCATTGTTAAATTGATTGATCGCATTAAATGACATGCGTATCATGCATATATGCAGGAAAATAGGATTGAAATAAAATGTAAGCTAATTGTTAGTGTTTCTATTGAAGGAGTGAAATGCCACCTTGTAGAAGGATGCGAGGAATATTGCAAGGATCGATTGCACCCGACTCTCCACTAACAGAGGAGAGTACTGATGAGTCTAGAGCCCCAGGAGATGCTGAGGCTTCTGTAGGGCACAGTAGTGGGCCCTCTCGATCATAAACTCAAGAGTTGCCTGTTCCACAAGAGCAAGCGCCTACCTTGGATCTGAGATTGTTTCAAGCCTTCATTCAGGCATTTGTCCAGGTTATAGGACAGATGCCGCAATCTTCTGCTCTGAACCCAACTAAAAAGAAGCAGTTCGATAAACTAAGGAAGTATGGGGTTGTGGATTTTTTATGGGACCACTAATCCCGAGGAAGCTGAGACCTAGTTGAGGAAGACCGAAAGGATATTGGAGTAGATGGACTGTGAGGATGAGGAGAAAGTTGAATATGTTGTGAGTTTGCTACAAGGAGATGCTTTACATTGGTGGGAGAGTGTCCTAAGTCAGATGAAGCCACCGGTGTTGATGTGGAAGGACTTCCTGATTGTTCATAAGAAGAAATACTTGTCTGAAGTGTACATCTAGCAAAAGCAAAGAGAGTTTTTGATCCTCACCCAGAGGGAGATAACGGTGAGCGAATATGAGCACCGATTCACACAATTGGCTAGATATGCAGCTGAATTAATGATGAGCGAAGCGGTTAGGTGCCGAAGATTTGAAGTGGGACTGCACTTGGCCATCAGAGAGAAAGTGGGGGTGTAGAATTGCTGTGATTTTCAACAGCTAGTTGAAGTAGCACTGAGAGTGGAAAATGTGGAGAACATCAAGAGTGCGATAAACAAAAAAAGGAAAGGGAGAGAACAGTTTAAGAGGGGAGGCGGTGCTCCTATGTCAGCGAGGAGTGCTAGGACTTTCCCTGCACAATCTAAGGACAAAAAAAGTAGTGGAGCAAGCAAGCCTAGACAGATGAAAACTATCTTACATCAAGCCCCAACAGTTGGAGGCAGTAGGAGGGGAGATGGGGATAAGCCACCCATTCCTAAATGTGAACACTGCGGAAGGTTTCATAGAGGGGAATGTTATCGACTGACTGGAGCATGCTTTAATTGCGGGGAAAAGGACACATGGCAAGAGAGTGCTCTCAGAATCTGAAACATGAGAGAAGTCAGATGCAAGCTTCAAAGAGGGCTGAGATAGTAGGATACAGGATAGTAACTGAAGTTGGTAGTTCTGATGCAGCCAGGAAAGTGAACCCTCCAGGGAGACCGAGGGGACAAGCACCAACTAGAGTGTTTGTTATGACAAGGGAGGATGCAGAGACCGCTCCAGAAGTTGTAAATGGTATGATTAAATTATTTGATGAAGATGTTATTGTTTTGATTGATCCGGGTTCTACTCATTCGTTTGTGTGATTGAATAAAACTGTGTATGGTAGAGAATTGAGCCCATTGGATACTCCTTTGATGGTTAGTACTCCAATTAGCCAATGTATTACAATTAGTCAAATCTATAGAGACTGTAAGATACATATTGGAGGGGAGCAATTAGCGGTGGATCTAATGCCATTGAGGATGAGAGGATTAGATGTGATTTTGGGTGTAGACACCTTAAAGAAATATAATGTCAACCTGGATTGCAAACAAAAGATCGTGGAGTTTGAAATTGGTAATGGTAGCAAGGTGGTGTTTATAGGGGACAGAAAAGCAAGTTCAACTAGAATGGTTTCGGCTCTGACTGCAGAAAACTAACAAGGAAAGGATATGAAGCATTTTTGGCCTATGTGGTAGACATAAAGGTAGATGGAGGGAAGTTAGAAGCAATACCTATAGTCGCAAAATTTTCGGATGTCTTTTTCAAGGAATTACCAGGACTACCATCACTTAGGAAAATTGAATTTCCTATTAAACTTCTTCTAGGCACAATACCAATATTGATTCTGCCTTATAGAATAGCTCCGGCAGAATTGAAGGGGCTTAAGGAGCAATTAGAAGATTTGTTGGAAAAAGATTACATTAGGCCGAGCTCTTCGCCTTGGGGAGCTCCGATCTTTTTTATGAAGAAGAAGGATGAGTCGTTGCGAATATGTGTGGACTACCAGAAGCTCAATCAGGTCACTAGCAAGAATAGATATCCACTCCCCCGCATAGATAACTTGTTTGATCAGTCGTAAGGGGCAAGAGTCTTTTCTAAGATAGATTTGAGATCAAGCTACCACCAATTACGAATAAAGGAATCCTATGTGTTAAAAATTGCTTTTAGAACAAGGTATGGCCACTTTGATATCTTGGTCATGCCTTTTGGGTTAACGAATGCACCTGTAGTTTTCATGGACTTGATGAATCGAGTTTTTAAGTCTTTATTAGACCAATTTATCATTTTCTTTATTGATGATATATTGGTTTATTCTAAGAGTGATAAGGAGCATGAGGAACATTTGAGGTTGCCTTAGAGACATTGAGGAAGAATGAGTTGTATGCCAAATTCGATAAATGCAAATTCTGGCTAAAGGCAGTGGTGTTCCTTAGATATGTAGTTTCAAAAAAAGGTGTGCATGTGGATCTCAGAAAAATAGAGGCAGTTGTAAAATGGGAAGCACCTAAGAATGTGGTTGAAATGAGGAGTTTCTAGGGTTTAGCTAGGTATTATAGAAGGTTTATGGAGGGCTTTTCCATAATAGCAGCTCCACTTACCAAATTGACTAAGAAGAATCAGAAATTTGTGTGGACAGATGAATGTTAGAAGAGCTTTGAGGAGCTTAAGTACAGATTGACGAGTGCAACGATTTTGACTTTGCCTTCAGGTAATGATGGATATATAGTGTATAGTGATGCATCGAGGAAGGGATTAGGATGTGTGTTGATGCAAGGAGATAAAGTGATTGCCTATGCTTCCAGGCAATTAAAACCTTATGAGATGAACTATCTAACGTATGACTTGGAATTGGATGCCATAATTTTTGTTTTGAAGAGTTGGAGACATTACTTGTATGGAGTCACTACTAGGGTGTTTACAGACCATAAGAGTCTTAAGTACCTGATGAGTCAGAAAGAATTGAATTTAAGATAGAGAAGATGGTTGGAGCTACTAAAAGATTATGATTTAATGATTGATTATCAACCAGGTAAAGTTAATTTAATAGTAGATGCACTGAGTAAGAAATCGACAATGGCACATATGGAGACAGTGTATCTTCCTTTATTGAAGGAATTAGTCAAACTCAGAGTGACATTAAGACAAGTCGAATCTAATTGTTTATTGGCTAACTTTAGAGCAAAGCCAGTATTGAACAAAAAGATTAAGGAGTTGCAGGAGCAAGATGAGTATTTGAGTAGGCTCAGAGAATAGATTAAATGTAACATCCTATACCAGATGGGAAGGGTAAATTGGTTAGTTGGGACAGGCTAGTGGTTTGCATTGCATATTTTGATATGAGCATACATTTGGCCTCTAATTTTAGAGGAATGAGTTTTTCTACACATGCACATATAAATACATGCATTCATGGCATTTCCCGGCATTTAATTATAACTGTGATGTGTTTTGTGAAATTGAGATAATTATGTTGATTAGTTGAATTGGAACTGTTTTAGAGTGATTGCCAATTGATGGTGACCCGTAGGAAAATGTTCTAGAGAATTAGAGAATAAATGTCCGAACCGAGAATTTCTGAATGACGGACTGATTGACTGTATAGTACTGAATAACTGTCCAATGGCAATAGGAAATTTAGATTCATGATTTTAGGAATAAAAATGTTGAGCCGTTGGAATTTAGAGACAGTTTAGACTGGAACGATTATGAGCTTGATGAGTGTTTGAGGAAAGAGAGATACCTCCCTTT